>RJWM01000838.1:15768-185178 GCA_004363535.1 Dasyprocta punctata | reverse complement strand
AAGATCAAGAGAACTGTCACTGAGAAAAGACATGCAAAATGGACTTTGAAATCTACCTATCTATCGATCTATCTGTCTATCTATCTATGAAAGTGAACATCTTTGTTAAAGAGAATGCAACTGGAAAAAAGTTACATGTTTATATGATGTTTGGGGTCCTCCTGGGATAAGAACAGTTAATGAATGGTGGCCAACTTTGATGGTAGCTATAGCTAGTCTCAGTGTCTAGTCAGGGAATTTGAAAGATGCATTCCAGAACTTTATTTTCTTAACCATTCTTTAAACTCTTGCTCCTTTTCTTAAAGGTAAAAAAAAGTAATCTGACACTTCTTTCTAATACAGTTTAAATTTAATGCTATGACTATCTTAATTGTGAAATTCAGTCTTCTCTGGGGCAGATTCTTTAGATCAGGAATGCCAGTGTTTTTATATCCAGACTTCTATCCCTTATCACTTCCTACCCCTTAACAAAGGAGTATTCAAGGGGTCACAGTTCCAGTGGTGATTCAAGTACCCCAAACAAACATAATCTAACTAGCAGGTGCAGTTAGGTTTCCGTATGAAAGTATGCTTTTTTTAAATGTTTTTATTTTAAAGAGAATTTTTAAAAAACAATAAAAATGATACAGAACTTCATAACAAGATGATAGGAATTAACAATGGTTACTATATTGCATACTGTTGTCTTCAAAATAGTTGCTCACATTACCAGATATAGGCATGTTAATTTGATCAAACAATATAAGCACTGCTTCTTTCAATGAACAAATAAGATGAGTAGTACAGTTATCTTAGGTACCTTGTGTGTATATTTATATTTATGTTATTTCTCTTAAGTCTTTGTATTTGAATTGGTCTTCCCCCAAAGATCCTTAAATGAAAAATCTGAATGTTTCAGACTTTATTTCAGACTTTATTCAGACTTTATTTCAAAGCAAGTTACTTAGAACTTGGTTTCTATCCTTCCAGTTTGTACCGGTTAAACCTATGTGGAAAAGTGGAAAAATCTGGAGCTTCTCTAACCTTCATGAAAAACAAATCAAAGCAAAACCCAAACAAAGCAAAACACCTCTGATGACTTTTAAAATGGAACTATACTCCATGTAATCCAATCTAAGGCAACATCACTTGTAAGATGCTCCATTATTTTATGATTACCAAGAAAGACTAAATTTTTTTTCATTACTGATCTTGTAAGATGCCAGTGATTACATAAAAATTTTTCCATTTTACTCTCTTAGTGTCCCTTCATCCTGTCTTCCTTCTTGTATGTTCATTTTTCAGGCTTCCTTTAGAGTTTCATAGATCATGTAGTCTTACCTAGTCAATCAGGCCTTCTGGTTCACCATGCAGATGTCTGCAGTACTATAAGAGCTGATAGAGCTCTGGCTCCTGTCTTTGCTCCACAGGAGAAGATTGTATAGTAGAGCCAAAACTAATATAGTGACCTCAGGCCAGATTGCAAATTGAAAAGAAATCTCAGTTATCACAATGTCTGAAAGCCCCAATTGAAGGCTAACAATTCCCCCCACCCTCTTGTGGACTCACTATATTCTAGGTTCAGCTAACTGAAAGCTGACTCTTTACCATACCAATGACTTTACTTGAAAATATAAGTAGAGGGTGAATCTCTTTTTTGTAAGTCACTCGTTCCTGCTAACAAGTTCCATGGCTTTCAGCTTGCTTTCTTTCATTTGTACCTCTTCTCCTGAAACACTGAAAATTTCATGGACCAAAGTAAGAAGTGAATTAGATATTACCTACCTCTGGACTGATTCTCCTTGTTTTGGATCTTATAAGCTGCCTGAGCAATCAAAAATGAAGGAAAGGGAGAAGTGGTACTGGACATCTAAAGAACATTCACATTAGTGGTCAAAATGTCTACTTACACACAAGAGAACTTTCATTTCAACAATAAATCTTCCTCATGGGAGCTGGGCTCTGATTTCAAGTTATATCTTTATTATTCAGCTGCCACCTGTATTTGCCTATACTAAACATACACCAAGTTGCCCTAATTATTATTTAAATATTAAATTCATTATTTATCTTGTCATAGTTGTATATATTATCCCTAAATGCAAAGATAAAGTCATGACTCAGATCTTTTACAGAGCAATATCTGAAAAATTAGTCTCAAGGAGATATAATAGGTCGCTGTCTAAATGACACAGCTACTTCATACCAGAGACAAGACTAGAACTTGTGTCTTCAAACCACAAGCCTGAGCTTTTTCTGTTTTTAATACTGCTGTCACAGTGGGTAAACTGTGAATTGGAAAGTAAGCTGTAGTATGCAAGCTGGATAAAGTGTGTACAGGAAAAACTTGAGGACACATGACATCAATTTGTTATAACCTCTGACAGGCAATGACTATGTCATGTCTAAATATCAATGACTCTTATCTCAAATTTCAGCACCGCAACTTATCACATGTTTGCTGGGCTTGCATATGGATGTCCCTCCATTTATAATGGAATTACATCCTAATAAACCAATTGTATGTTGAGAATATTAGAAGTCAAAAATGCATTAAATACACCTAATCTACTGAACATCAGAGCTTATACTCAGTTTATAGTTGTAAAAAATCATCTAATATGAAGGCCAGTTTATAATAAAGTATATAACATCTCATATAATTTATTCATTATTATACTTATAGTTAAAATCTGAATGGTTTTTCTGTATTGCTTGCCCAGAAATAGGGCAAAATCCATATTTAAGCAGTTTCTATTGAATGTGTATTGTTGGCCCCTTCATAAAGTTGACAGTGTTGTAAGTTGAAAATGTTTAAAGAACTCAGGAATTTTTATATCAATATGCAAGATATAATATCTCTGTGTTTGCTGTTGTGTTTAGGTATAGTAATAAATGCAGTTCTTCCCTACGTAGGTCTCTCAATCTCCTGGAGCTGCCGTGGTATCAAACACACAGAGTGAATCAGGGACTCTTCAAGCCATTTTACCAAAAGACAAAATTACACAAAATCTATTTTAAAATGTCAACAGTTACTTTTGTGCTTCTATACTTGGGCAACACTTACATCCATGTAATAGAATAAGTGTTCCACTGAACTAAGCAGAAAAGCTAAGTTTTATTGATAGATAAGGGCAGAAAAAAGCAGACACAAAGAACAAAGATATTGCAGATTGGCCATTTTAAAGTCACTTTCTTTTAGAGCAGTGATATGGAATAAAACACTAGAAAAATAACTGAGTAGTTAGTACCAGGCTACTTCAGCTTGCTTTTTTTGGTGAAGGATAAGACCGAAGGAGTCACCTATGGTGGTACAGGCCTGTCATCCCAGCACTCAGGAGGCTGAGGCAAGAGGACTGCTATGAGTTTGAGGCTAGCCTGGGGTACATAGTGAATTAAAGTCAGCTGAAGTACATGTGTTGAGATGCTGTCTAAATAAAACTTTAAAAATAAGTAAATAAATAAGTAGATTCATTATCGTGCCATTAAAATTAGCTTGTTTGGGCCAGATATGGTTGTGGTGCTACATGCCTGTAATTCTAGCTACTCAGGAGGCTGAGGGAGGAAGATCACAAGTTCAAATCAGTCTGGGTAACTTATCAACCTGTCTCAAAAATGTTGGAGACCAGGAATATAGATTACTGCTCCCTGGATTCAAATCTCAGAAAGAGAGAGAGAGAGAGAGAGAGAGAGAGAGAGAGAGAGAGAGAGTGAAACAGAGACAGACAGAGACAGAGACAGAGAAACAGAGAAACTGTTCCATTTACAAAATCTGGCTGTTATGTTTCTGCCTGATTTTCTGGAGTTCAGATGGTTTTGGTTTCACGATATGGATCTCAACTATTTATGACTTCTACTGTGGTCCACTGTGAGAGAACTACTATAATTTTTGCATGGCAGCCTGCTGGAGGGAGAAGTGAGCACTACCTAAACAGCTTTGCTTTCCACAGAATAAACTGGGCCAACATTTGGTTTGGAGAATTTGATCCTGTTGTAAAGATTGAAGGCTTTGAACCAGTACACATTTCTGCAGACTCAGATATGACTGTTAATTTTAAACAAGATGCATTATTCCAGCTTTCCTGGGTTGCAGTTTTCCTGGTGCAATGTAAACATATTGTTTAGATATCACACTTTTGAACTGGCCCATGCCAGATGACAAAGTTGATGCAAAGAAACTAAGAAGAAAGAACCCCACCAGTGCCAGCCCTAACCTACCATAGTGGACTATGCAGTACTTTTAGACAGGCCATCGTTGCCCCAGCATTAATCCAGAAGACCAGCTTTATATTCTCACATCCCATGACTGATCCTAGCACTCCTATCATAAAACTCATCTTGCCTTGTGTCACTACAAACATCATCGTTATCGCACTGCCCGCATCATAAAGAATACAGAAGACAGGACAGTCTCAATTCACTACTCTCACAGATAGCCCCATCTCCCTTCAACTTACAGCAACCACATTGTCTGCATTACACTTACCCCTGTCCTGTTGCATAACTAAGGAAGCGTATTTCCTCTGACCTAAGGAAGGGCTCTCTCTGAGAGTCAGGAGTGGTATTTATATATCCGTGGCTTCTCTCTCTTCACCAAGTGTACCTTCACATCTGAACTTGCTGGATTCAATTGACCACATCTGCTTTTGCTAATGCTACTAGTCATCAAACTCTAGTTGCTAAACAATTAAACCTTCTTTAGTCAGTTGCTTACTTTGCCCATATCTTTATTTTAAATTTCTTTTCTTATATCCATACTTTTCTGGCTGCCACAGTTTAAGTCTACTTCTCCTTTTATGTGAGAGCTGTTGAAATAGAGGGATCATTCCCAAGAAATTCCTCTACCCCACTTACATGCAGGATCAATAACCTGAGACAACTTAACCATTTGCATGAGAATCCCCACACACACCCCTGTCCCCCTCACTATCTCAGGGACCCTGTTCTAGAGTAACAGTGTCTTTCTGCAGGGAGCAACCCAGTAAAGTCAGTGTTTACTTCTGAAAGCGACCTGATAGGTACCATGGAGAGCAGCCTCCCCTTCCCTTCAGACTGGTGTCGGTATCCCTTTGACAGCCATTCAGCAGGTCCACACCCCGGGCTCCCTGGTCATCACTTAGCATTGGGAAAAAAGTAAATAAATAAACAAACTAAACATTTCCTTAAATGGTGGAAAAGGAGCACTTGGTCATCATTTTTGCATCTTCATTCCTTTTAACCAAAACTGCAAGCACAGCTCACACTTTTCAGTGAGAAATCTCATTTGAGTCTCTGGGCATTGCTTTGGGATTTGGAACTTAGGTTCGTAAGATTTATGACTGATGGATGCTGTGAAATCAGTTGTTTCTGGCTGCAAATCATGAAATCAGCACCGAGTTGGCCATAAAAAGTGAAAGTTTTATGGTAAGTGGTTTAAGAAAAATGCAGAATATGAGTCCTTTGTGATGTATATGTTTTATAGCAGCAATTCCCTATTTTTAATTTTTTTTTGAAAAAACCTTCTGCATCTCTATGGTAGGAAAACATCTTGAAGTAACTTCGAGGAAAACAGCCATGTATATAGAATAACATATAATGGCTCTGTCAGACTTATTCTCCCACTAACTGAGTTATAAATTTAGGATGATGATGCTTTTTTTTCCTGCAGAATTAGATTTTATTAATACAGTTACTCGGTATCGCACTCAGCCTTGAGCCAAAGCAATAGGATCCTACATAAACGAAATTTGTTGATCTAGTGCACACTAGGACAGAAATCAATTTCAATTTCCTTTGGATGTACTATTAGTGTTTATCTGATGGTAGATTTGTGTTGTTTTAAGTGATAGCTATAACAACAACAAAAAAAAAACCCCACACTGATTAGATACTAAGAATTGTCCTTGATTTCAGTTCAAAAACAGCATGGCACTGTCCTTTTCCAACATAATGAATTTTACTCTATAACATAGTTTTTAATTAATAGTTTTTCATATTAAATCCCTTAAAAAGTTTAATAATTCTTTCTCTGATTTCTGTTATCACTGGAGAATTGAGATACCTATCTTTAAGTTGGCTGTCACTGACTTCAGCTAATGAGACTGTGTTCTGTGAAACATGCCTCGATCACTAGGGTTAAAGGCAAAATTGATCATTGGCATAAATACAGTTGGTCTCCTTCAATGGGCCTGTGATTTAAATCCATGCCTAATTAGACAAATACATGAAAAGTGATAAGAGCATAGCTAGACTAGAACCTAGGGTCTAGAGGCCCCTTTCCTTCTGATGACTCAAGGTCACACAACATCCCTGAAGACTGGAAGGCTGTCACTGTCAAGCATCAGAGAGGCACAAATGATCTGACAGTCACAGATAATTTACAAACACTCTGTATTTTTGTGCATCTTGCTGGATCCAACTCACTGAGGCACTGTGCACTTGCACTCTGATTGGAGTGTTCTCCCTGAAATGATGCAGCGTATGGCCCCTATATCTGTACATAATGGCTATGCTTTCCTTTACCCCTTTTTCTTTCCTCCTGTCTATTTTTACTCTGCTTTCTCCCATAGACTTGAACAGAAATGCTACACGATACTTATTGCCAAAGTGACCTAAAAATCAGAACATGACTAAAATATTTGACATGAAAATACTTATGTATCTCTCACATGCCAACACATACCTCCAATCTAGACACTTCATCTTTAAATTATTCTCCAAGATGTAGTACATGGTTCTTCTGCTCTAGTCTGCCTGTCATTGTATCTCATTTTTATTTAATTTCTGTAAAATCAACCCTTAAGCCTTCCTACTTACAGAAGCATGAGTGTGCTATCATGGATACTAAGCATGGTGAACGTTGGCTTTAAAATATATCATATAACAAATCCACTCACAGCATTGCATGAGCACACCTTTGTCAAATGTCACCTCTTTTTAGGATGATATGAATATTTAAATACAGGGATAATTAATTTCAAACCTTCCTTTAGATCTTTTAGATTCCCTTTGTTATGTTTTTTGTGTTTCAATGATACAAACCAGTTTCAAAACTACAGATGAATTTTCACAGGCTTGTGCTTCTAAGAAGGGACACAACTTTAGCAGTATTTCATGAAATAATAATAACCATAATTGCTTAACAAGCACACTGATACTGATTACTAGATAAGAGACATTAAACAATGAACCTCTCAATATATTTCTTGACTTATCTTTTCCTCATACAGTACTATAAAGGAGATCATACTACCTTTATTTTATAGATAAAGTTCCAGAAGCTTGTCCAAGGTTGTGCTGACTTCTGAGTTTATGAACTTGTGTCTTTGTTGTGACTCCCTTACCCTGTAAAGTAACATTCTCATGCATTCAGTCATGGTATTGGATAATTGTCCTTCTCAGCAGAAGCACAGACAGGACCTGGCTCCTGACTTCACTGATGGCTCTTTCTGTCCCTGATGTGAGCTCAAGTTGTGCATTTGGTGCCGATTATCCATGAACACTGTCTGGTCCTTGTGACATTCACAGTGCTGTCTTCCTTGCTTTCTAGCTGTTCTACAGTGGATCTGCTTCACTGGCCTATAGATGTAGACAGCCTTGATTGATGAAGAAACATAGTGAAGGTGACATTTATGACTTCTTTGAGAGATCCAAGAGAAAGCTGAGTGTTTGGCAGTTTGCTGATGTATAAAGACAAAATATCAAAGGAATAGCATCTGTTACAGGGCCCAATAAAGAATAACTACATGCTTTAGAAAGTTCTTGTGTGTTCTGAACATTGAGAAGCATGGACATATTTGAAAAAAAGAAGTTGTTCAAGGAGACTTTATTCTAAAACACATTCTTTGTTGTGTATCAAACATGTTCAATGGTTAGTGCAGAAAGTGTCCTGTGTTTGAGTACTGGTAGGCCAACCTACTTTTCTACCTTTCAACACTAACCTTAAAAAAAATCTTTCCATGGATACACATGGTCAGTAGTAGGGCTCAGTAAAATTAGGTCTTCAGTGAGGTTCATAGCCTGAGTGTTTTGGGGATATTATACTGAAATACCTTCCAGTGGGAAATTTATAAACCACAGAAGTATATTCACAATTCCGGAGGTTGGGAAGCTTAGGTTCAAGGTACTAGCAGATGTGGTGCCGGATGAGGCCTTCTTGTGAGTCTTTGTAGGATAAAAGGGGAGGGCACACTTCCTTGGGCCTTTTTTATAATGATAGGTATCCCATTAATGAAGTTCTACCCTCATGACATAATCACTACCCAAAAGCTCACTTTGCATCTCTGAATTTAGTAGCACTGGGGATGACCTTTCTACATATGCATGGGGCGGATTGAGTAGGGGGTAGCAACCATTCAGATTATAGCCTCCATCATATCTTTCAGGAAGTGGGGCAGTGGGTCAATCCTGGTGGCTCAGGACATCTTGGTCCAGTATGTCCCATCCCTTGTTACCCCTTTAAGTTGTTTTGAACTATTGCCTTATTTTGGTTTCATAAGAAACAGGTCCCCACACCTGTTGAGGAGGACTCATTGCAGGAGATTCTGAGATAACTGCCTGGTCTGAAATGTCACTGTTATTGCTACTGTATTTTGAGGACTATTAAGAAACAGAGTCACAGTCATGTAAGTTAAAATACAGAGGTAAAGCTGACTGTGACCAGAGCAGAACTGAGGACAAGGACTGGAAAGCTGAGCTAGTATCACAAGAGAGAGTCCTGTAATGCTTAGTCCCTCTTGATTAAACAAGCTTTGAATACGTTCATTTGTTCCTCTTATATTCTTTCTCTTAGTCCTTAACAACAAACATAAACTCTGAAACATAATGTCAGTCATTCTTACTTTGTTTGCACACGCTTTAAATGCAAATGCTCAGCCCTGCTTTCTGAACCACAGGTAGACATTGTTTGTTTCGTGAAGAAGGAATTCCATACATGAAGCTGATGTAAGAAAAATATGTTTATTGTTAGCTCATTGAAAGAAAGAATGGGTAAGTGTGTATAACTGAAAGGAAAATTTGTTCTCCCTGTTTTTCCTCATATGTACACTACACTTGGTACTTTATTTCTGACTTAAAATATATGGGGTTTTAACTATAGCCTCCAATTCTCTGTGGACCCAACTGGGTGTCCTAAAATATTGCTTAATTCTGACTCACTCTACCTGGAGATAGCATTAGATTCCATAGATGAAGGGCTCAGTCATCCCCCAAACTACATATGCCATTTGCAAGTCCAGATTGTTACTTGTGGTTCTGAGTGACCCACTGTAGATCGAAAGTTCCCGTGACTCTTTCCTTTACCCCAGTCATTTACTAGAATGACTCACAGAACTCAGGAAATAAGTTTACTCATTAAATCACTGGATTATAAAAGGATACAACTGTGGAATAACTGAATAAAAGAAATACACTATCCTCTCAGCACCTCCAAGTGTTCAGCAACTTGGAATCTCCTCAAATTTCATCCATTGGACTTTGTTATGAAGGTTTCATTACTGAACATGGTTAATTAAATAATTGTCCACTAGTAGTGGAGCTGCAGGCTGAAAATTTCAACCCCCTAATTACCTGTAATCAAATGATTGGCTCCCCTGTCAACCACCTTTAAGGGGATTTCTGAAAGTCACCTCTTTAACAACCTCAGATGTGGGTGGAAGGGGCTTGTTAGAAATAACAAGTGTCTCTTCTCACCTGAAGAGTCCTTATTGGTTAGAAAGTTCCCTGAGCACCCATCTTGCCCAGTTTTGACTCTTCTGAAGGGGAATTTCCTTCTCCAGCCTTTTCTGTCCCATCATCTGCTGCACCCAGTCCTGGGCCATGAGTCAGTGGCTTCTTTAGAAGAAACTGGACTGAACAACCAAAGAATGTGGGTCAGACAAGGGCATATTTTATTGTGAACAGGCTGAAAGGACTGCAAACTTAAGTGGTCATTTTTCTTCCATGTGAAAACACAGCAAGAACAGATGATCTGACTAGCAGAAACAAAGTGAGAAATAGACACAGAGAGAGACATCACATAAAACCAAACCTTCATGCACATGTTAGGCCTCCTATGGGGAATGACCCTTTCTTCCTGCCCTTGGGTTCTAAACTCACTTTTTCCTTAAAGAGGCTTTACATGACATAACTAGTGCTTTAAAGGAAATAGTAGTAAAATGATTTATTCTGAACCAAATATCAGTGACAGTGCCCTGGGAACATGTATTTAATTTACCTTGAATCACATGTTCCACCTTGGAAGAAGTTATATGCATCAACATTTATAATCACAGAGCAAAAGGAAATAAGAAACAGTATATTTACCAAATACATTGGTGGGTACATCAGGAGGTGGGCTACAGCATAGCGGGGAATCTTTCCCACGTGATTCACATGTTACCTTAAAGTAGTCTTAGGTTTAGGGCTGGAGGAGCCTGAGGAGGTGAGTCAAGCTTAGTGATACATAAGGAGTTTTTCTACTGGGCAGGAGAACGTTAGTTCAAAAAACAGAAGTTAAAACAATTGGTCATCAAGGGGACTGAGATAGCTCAAGATAATTTTGGCTCTCAGCCTACAACATTCTTTTTCTCCACTGTCACAGTATTCTAGACAGTGAAGGTCATAGAGTTCAAGGCATTTTTAATATAAACACAGTCACTTCAAAGATCTTCAGTTTGCAATAGCTTTGGAGAACTTCTATTTCCTGTGACCAAAGAACTTTGGCTGACACAAGGAGGGGCAGTTTTCAACTCAATATATAGAGGATGCAACCAAACATGAGACAGGTTCACCAAAGCTTATTTGTAGCAAGCTGGGAGTCAGCCTAGTTTTTCTAACTTTATAACCTTATTGTTTTCCATTTCACTTGCTGGCTAAATGACCAAGAAAGATCAATTCATCTACTTTATTCCTAAAATATTCTGTGACCGTTGCCCATCATATATCAGAGAAAAGAGAATTACTCTTCAGTTGCTTTGTAATATCCTTGATGAAAATTGAATGGATTGCAAACTGCCAGTGTGAAAATTCAGTGGTAAACTGGGTAACAAGGACTATAAGTCTGTGTGCTTAAATATCAATGCACACAGTATCTTTAAATTGTCAACGACTTGCTAGCCTTGACCAGGTTATGAAAATTACTAATTATTATTAAATAAATGTCTGTGGTGTGCACACCAGGGCAGTTCTACATAGTTACCCAAGTGAGAAGTAACCCTCTGGGATGCAGCAGCTGCTCCTGAAAGTGACAGTCCGAGGCTTATTTGATGCCTCTGCTAGCATTGCCCGCTGTGGCATGTTAGTGCCCCCGGTCTGTCTCTCCTACCCCAAAGATTTCTAAGCCTTCTGTCTTAGCTCAAGTACATCTGCCATAGATGATAGCTGCACTTCCTTTTTCTTTGTTTTTGACAGCGACCCTCTCTCTTTTTCTCCCCTCCAAATTAATTTTAATGCGTGGCACATAGCTTCCAAATTTAATGAAACTCTACTCAGCCATTACCTGTAATGTGCAGACAGACTGAAACTTAATTATTTTGACATGAGTTCGAGTTAAATGTTGTATTTTACTAGAATAGACATCTTTTTATGAGTGATTACTATTAACAGTCTTATTTGAGAAATACATAGCCAGAGAAAAAATTTCTGTACAGGTGAATGTCAGCCATATTTTTAGGACAGTCACCCTGCAAGAGATTGAGTGCTGTCTGAATTCCCCCAGGTCATCAGTCACACCTGGACCTTGGGCTAATAGCCCTGAAAAAGTTTTATATTGCACGTAGGAACAAAGATGACTGATAATATTAAGTGTTATCCTTGTAGATGGCTATATCTAATTCTTTTTGTTTTTAAAATTGCTGTGAAGTGATAAATAGAACATTTGTTTCATGGTATTTCTACCTTGAGTAAGTGGAGTTTTAAAAACTGTCTTCTTCTACCTCCATGCCAGGGAAAGCATAAATGTCAGAAGCTGTTAACTTTCTGTGTCACATGTTTCTCCTCATCTCACCTCCTCTGATTCTCTTTTTTGGAGGAGGAGGGCATCTAGGGCCAACACCGTGGTTATTTTACTCACTTATCTTCCATTTTACTCTTGTAGTCTTCTTTTGGGAAGGGTTCTTTCTGTTGCTTCTGACCTCTCAAAGTTAAAAGCAGAGATCCTGTCCTTCTGAAACTTGACTGAGGCTATCAAGATGAGTTTGGCAGGTTGGATCATACAGAGGAGACTGTCAAAGGCTCAAGCATGAGAATGAGTCATAAACGATAGGATGGGGGTTGGGGGGCTGATGCTGCAACCTAGCAGAGCAGAATCAAGCATCTAGAGCAGAGTGGAAATATCAGAAATGAAAAAAAGAAAAAGAGGACATGGTGATGGGAGATAACATTAAAAACAGGGAAAATGGTGAATGTAATCCAAGGATGGGAGTTTTTTGGCTTGTTTATTTGTTGGTTTGTTTTTGTCTGCAAAAAGACAAACATTTCATCCATTTAAATTGTGGGCCAGTTACTTTTGCAATTATTCACTTCTGCCATAGGGCAGTCATAGATAAATGGGTGTGGACATTTTCCAATAAAACTTTATTTATTTAAAAAAGAACATGATGACTGATGTACCCCCAAAGCTATCTAATCCCTTGTTTATAAAATTTGATGCTACAAATGAATACTGTATTAGTTGATGCTTGGTATGCCTGGTTCCAGACCTGAATCATAGATTTGTGAAGATTTAAGATGAACTGGGATTCTAAAGATTATTAACTCCCTTTTTAAACTTTGTAAAGTTTCCAACGTTTTCCATTCTTTTAATAGTATTGTGAGTACTCTATTCCATATATATGATGGCAGTCTTGTTTCACACATACACGTAAGCTTAACACATTTTAGCCATTAAATAGCAGTTCCAGGAATTAAGACTGGGAATCATAAACCCTGAAAACAATGCAATTTGGCATAAGCAGAGAGGCTGACATTATCCCAAACACTCCAGGAGATCCCTAAAAGTGTTGGACATGGTAGTTCTGCTCTTGAGCATTCTGTCAATTTCTGTAAATACTGGTGACATACTAGAATCCAGTCAAAGCCAAGTGGAAAGTTTTGACACTGAGGAACAAAGGAGCAGGAGACTAGGATTATGTGCATGAGGTGGGAAAGTCTTTTGGTTGTAGCAAACAGATTCTTACTCATGTTAACTCATGAATCAGAGTTTTATTATAAAAAGACTGGGATTGTTACCATTTGGCTGAACCTTATTTGAACCTGAAATGAGCCCAGTTCCCATTTGGGGTAGAACTGGAATCATAATCCAGTGAAAAATCAAAGGAGCTGGTAGTAGTTCTCTCTATCACTCCTCCTACATCGGCGTTGCACCGTTAATGCCCATTAGTGGCTTCCTGTGTTTCTGCTTCTACTCTGATTGTTAATCAGTGAACTCACTCTCCATATCTTTCATTCATATTATCAAGGGAGTTGATGTTACTGGCCAAATCAGTGGTAGAGTGCCCTGCTGGAGGTGGATGATCTCTTTTACATGGTCATATTGCTCCCCAGCCTTTTTCCCAACTAGTCTCCTCTGATTCCTTTGTGCTTTGAGTCTTCACTGTCCTACTCATAGATGAAAATTCAATTAGACTCCACTTGCAAGGGACACTGAGAAAGGTAACCTACCTATATGTGTAGGAAGAAAAGGAAATGGATTAGGTGACCAACTAATAAATCTTTAAAAGCACAGTAAAATGGTCTTACATCTTACTATCTGTACACAAGTGCCCTTTAACTTCTTTCTATTTAAGAGTCTGAGGTCTATAACATAACTAGAAGAAATAAAAGAGAAGTTTTCTGTGATCATTCTGAACAAAGAAACAACTGTGGATAATCAGAGATAGAGAATCCAAAGTGGTAAGATTCTTTTACATACTAAATGTAAGCTAGTACATGTGTATACTCAGTGGAGTTTATCAGCACATGTGGGAAGGAATCTTTTTCAAAACTGTTTTAAGTGGAACAGGAGTGTACAAAGAGAAATGTTGGCTTTGGTGTCATTCCAACAGCTAATACTGCCTTCGATTTTCAAGGATCCATTATCACTCATGTAATATAATGCTTTTATCAGAAAATGAGGCCATCAACGTATCAGCTCTGAACAACTGTTTTGCAAGTAATAGAAGAGAAGTAATGTGTTAAGTGGTAGAGTCAAGCACGTGAAAACTCTGGTCTTGGCTCTGCTATTATATAGATGGATGACCTTGGATACTTTACTTCGTTTCTATATTTTTGCTAAAACTTTGTAATATATAATTTTAAATAAAATATGTAACTATATATAGTTTTAAAGCATAGTTAAGACTGATGTGTGTTCTCAGTGGTGGTGCTGGGTACAGTAGTCTGGGATGGAAGAGATACCTTTTTCCTTTCTGTTGTTGTTGTTAACTCCAAAACAAGCCTGCCCTTTCCAATGGAAGTATCTTTAATGATAAAGTGATATTGGGTGGATTGCGTTAGCGACAGCACCTGTGAAACATACACTTATTTAATCCTGTCCTATCCTGGCAAGAAGATTTTGAGCACCACTTCCAACTCTCAGTGTCTGTGTTGATTTCTCATAGGCCTGAGTTCCCACAAAGCTATCCTAAATGGGGAACTGGGGTTGGGAAAATGAAGTAGGAAGAGGAAATGATCACCTCTGTGAAGATTCTACACCCCAGTCATGTAGCAGTGGGGTCCCTTGGTCTTCAAAATGCTCTTCATTTATGGCTACCTTGCCTTGGTCCCCAGCTCTTTGCTCTGAATATCTAGCTGGTGACAGTTTTCTGAACCCAATGCCTTCTCTCTGTTTCCTCAACTTACCTCTAGATATTTGTGTCTTCCAGGAACATGTTCCATCTGTTAGGCATATCCTCATATAGATAAAGGGAACAATAGACTCCTTCCCCTGGTTCCAACACTGTTCTGACTTTAACCATGCATTCTCCTAAGGAGCAACTGGAGACTAAACTCTGTTCTTGTCTCTGTGATCTCAAAGAGGGTTTTCATTGGATGTCACTTGACACAAGGAAGGATGGTCATGTGGCAGGCAAGAAAGAGACTGATAAAGACTTGTGTAATCAAGACCCCATCATGGCTTCTGCACAGAGTGTCTTCTGCTCTGATGTTGCAGAGAGCCAGCCTTGATGAGAAGATATTGTTCCCCCAGGATTTAATTGATACAAGAAATAGAGTTATAAGGAATTAATTAGAAGCCCTGGAATATTGACAACCATTTGTTCCAGGATGCTGTGTCATTTATTAAGAAGCTGGGGATGCTGAGGGGTAGAATGAAGGATGTTTACAAGGCAGATATTAAAGACACTTTGTAGACAGCATGGAGGAAAGGCCCTTTTGTGATGATGGCTTACTCATGGACAATTCAGCAGTTCCCATGAGTACCAAACTCTTGGAAAAATAAGAGCATCAGACAGTTCCTGACAAGTCACTTGGCTTAGCTCTAAGAAATTGAACTCCTTGATTTATGAAATGTGTCCTAAGCACAGCATATGGGTTAAGAAGTACTATGATCTGAAAGAGAAATAGAAAAAGAATTGGGAGAAGGAACACAGTCAACAACACTGGTAAAACTGGTTTCTGGGGCCAGAGGACATAAGAGACAGAAACATCCAGAATCATCTCCTAGATTCACTTCAGGGAATTTACCCAAAGAGATGAATCAGAGTCATTAGTCCTAGCCAACTAGTGGCAGCATGTTGATCCGTGGGCCTTGTATTACTGGGAGGCTTAAATCCTTATTCACAACTGAAACTAATGGTCAAGAAAATGTGTAAAAGGAGGCTTTAGATGTTTCACAGCAAGAGAAGACTTTGAGCATGTTAGCAATGCAATTTTGCACTTAAAAATTCAGTCAGCTCAAGATGGTCCTGACTATAAGGACAACTGATTAAGGTAACTCCTTCTACATCTTCAATCCATGTATATATTTGTAGATTACAATTATTGTGGTATTTTTTAAAGACCTGTTATGAATACTGTTTTTCCATGAAATCCTGGTTTGAAGGTAATCTGGAAAGAGTGATCTCATACAAAGAGAATTATCAGGGCTCTGCAACAACTTTTGGCTGAAAGTTGAGACCTGAGTGACCTCTTGGCTTAGTTATGCAAAGCTTGGTTGACTGTAAGAAAATCATGGGCTTATGTTACAAGGTTGTGTGTGTGTTTAATGTATGAATATATGTATCAATACACTTTTTCATTTTAAAATTTTTGCTTCATTTATTATAAAGGGTACGACTCAAGAAAATTCAGTTGGAAAAGATGTTTAGGGAAAGGTAATGGGGCGTGGTATGCCATTCTGTGCATTGCCTGGGCCTGTCACGTTCCCAGCAACTGAATGTATTCACCAACCAGAAAGCTGTCCTACTTTTCTTACACTGAAGCATTCAGTGTAATGTTGGGCATTCCAACATAACTCACAAGAGATATCAATGAATCCAGCAACAAAAATTTATTGAACACCATCAAAGAACTGGGTTCTGCTACATGCTAATGAAGGTCACTAGGAAAGAATGAACAAAGTCCTTATGATCCAAATAGGGAATTCAAGACCCATGTGAGATAATAATCAATATCTGCCAATATCAGTTGGCTTTGGGATATTTTTGGGAATACACAAAATGATTTGAACTTAAACAAGATTTGAGAATTTGCCTAGTATCAATGCCAATACCTTACATTTCCCCAACAACAGCCTATCGTTTGATGTTTTCCAATTCAGTAGCCTACCATTCCTGCCTCAAGCCATCCTCACAGATGTGTGCACCCTCATTCAACTCCTTCGGATCATATTGCTTGCTCAATTTATCTCTGAATGTTGTCCTCACCAACCCACTCCATCTCACACATCACAATAACATACACTTTTACTTACATTTAAATCTTTGTTCCTCTTGCCTCACTACACAGCATTATATTCTAGGAAAGAGCTTTTTCCTTCTTCCTATTGTAGCTATGCTTTTGTTCGTTCTTACTCCTTCATAATCAATATTAATGTCATTATTACCATAGTGTAATTTATAAATATAGTGTCCAGAGAAGTTGTGCAATTATTTAGGGCTTAATAGGTGAGCCAAGATTTGACCTGTATCTTTAAGGAAGGGGTACAGATTGATCATCCAGGAGAATCAATCTCTATCATAAGACATAGAAGCATTGAGTCTATTTTCTGAAGGACCATTATGGTTTATCTCTTCAGGGGATTGTTTTGTTTGTTTGTTTGTTTTCAATGACATTTTAGACACAGCTGAGGCCAGGTAGAGTCTTATGAAGCAAATATGTCCATGAACTCCCTCCCAATAGTTCTACATTTCACTTAATTCAAATGACAAAGTTGGACAAACAAAGAAAACAGCAGAGAAAGTCATTACAACCTCAGGCAAGTGGGAATTTTGATTTGGTTTGATTTGATAGGCCAACAAGAAACACCCTAAGGGAAGCCAGGTGGTACCGGGTATTCCTGAGGGGAAGTTATCCTTTCATCTCACCACAGTTCACCTCAGTTGTACACTGTGAGATCGACCTTCAGGGATACCCACCTTGTCTTCTCCAATCTGTCTCACATTTAAAGGCCAGTTATGAAATTATCCCATCTTCAAAAATTTATGTTTAACAAACTGGAAATTATTTTCATTGCAAATTATTAACTTTATAGAGTACTTCCAATGCACTGCAATATTTGTTTACTCAGTGAGCAGGAAAATTGAGGAATATAAGTTAAGTGAAAACTTCATTGAGAATTTTTTGAAAGTTTCTTTGTAAATGGTGTAGAATCATTTGGGAGAAGGAGTAAGAATGGTTGCTAAGTGGATGGTAATTCTAGCAATTTAAAGCATGTCAGGGAAATTTCTGCTTTATAAAGTAAGATTCATCTACAAAGGTTTAGATACAACTTACATGTATATTATGAGCTAGACATCTCTGTGGGTACCCTCCCCACTACCTACATACAAATATATATATATATATATATATATATATATATATGTATATATATATATATGTATATATACATATATATATATCATATTTAGACCTATAGTTTACTTTTATTTTAAGTTAAAGCTCATCTGAATAGTCTTTTAACTCTGGGTTAATTGTATTTTGAAATTACCAAATCAAATGGCAAGTGGAACTAGGAATCAGTCCTAAGCATGAAGACTAATAATAAAGCAAACTTTGCTAGAGATTACTGACACTCCTTCTTCGAGTCAAAACTATTTTACTGTGATATGTTGATGATAGTTAAATATTTCACTAATGAAGTCCTATTAGTTACAGATTCAAGATTCTTTTGCTCCAAGAGATGTTGTTGACCTGGTAGCTATCAGCCAAAGAAGTTAATCAATTGCTGAAATCCAGAGCAAGTGCAATCATCACAACCACATCCTGAAGTTCAGAAAACTTAAGAATGTTGTAGCAGTATTTAATGACAAAAGAAAAAATTTGAAAACAGAATCACCTTGAAACTTGGGCTGCTCGTTAGATTCTGTGATTTCTATGTAAGACAAAAGTACAGTTGTGATGAGAGGATTTTACAGTAGACATCGCTCAGATTCCTTTATATTGGGTAATAACTTTAAACTTGAGAATTGAGTGTTTTCTCTCATGAACATTGGATTTATAGGCTATTGTGTCCAGAGATGTTCACAATGGCATAACTTTTGCTGTTTGCACAACCTGCAAATGATCCAAAGCCTAGAGTTATAATTAAGGACCTTGTTATACCATAAAAGATTTTCAAATTTTAATCTATGACAACCCACACAGCACTCAGGGTTTAAATACTTTATTGACCAGGCTGGCAGGCTGACTCCTCTGTCAGAGCCGGGAGAGCCCTGCTTCAATTTATCTCTCCCACACTACATATTTGTAGTCATAAATCTTTTGCTAGGCTCTTTGAACATTAAAAATAGCCTAGCATTGCTGGCTTTGCTTGTGGTGCTATGGGATCCAAATCAAAAGTGCCAGCTCCTATGGCCTTTTCATGTAGCTCTGTGGTAGGCGTCATCTACATCTGTCCCAGGCCTCGATGTCTAAGTGCCAAGTCAGACAGCAGCAGTGTTTCCTGTTCAGAATTTGACTCCATCTTCCCAAATGCCTCCCTTATACAGAAGATTGAAGTCGAGCCTGGACTGAACTGCTAAAGGGCCATGCTGCATTTATTCCATTCTCTTGATCATGACTTAGAGCAAATGAGTTGCTTCCTTCTGCAAGGATCCCTCTAAATAGAGCAGAATAGCTGCATTACCAGCCAAGCCCAGCCTCTAGCTTTTCACTGGGACCACAGGAGACAGGCAGAGGATGCAGAAAAGGTCATTCATTACTTTCTGAAGGCTCAAAAAAAAGTCATTTCATAGTTTGGACTCACATAGGTGAGCATCATGTTGTCTCCCTAGTATAAAAGACTGAAGGAGTTAGTGGAATCCAAAATGCACTATGAATATTGTGAAAGTGAAAGGGGAGGAAACATAGAAAAAGGGAAGGGGGTAGCCATTGTTAATTCCCTATTATTTTATTTTAAAGTCCTGTATCATTTTCATTGTTTTGCTTTGACTGATTTTATTCTACTTTGTTTGAATAGATTTTATTATATCTGATGGCATGGGCAGTTATTTTGAAGATAACAAGATATATTATGGTAGCCAGTATTGATTTCCTATTATCTTGTTTTGAAGTCCTGTATCACTTTCACTGTTTTGTTTTGATTGGTTTTCTTCTGTTTCATGTGATTTGATTTGATTATATCTGATGGAATGGACAGCTATTGTGAAGATAACAAGGGGCATTATGGTAGCCATTGTTGATTTCCTATTAGCTTGTTTTGAAGTTCTATATCACTTTCACTGTTTTGTTTTGATTGGCTTTATTCTGTTTTATTTTGTTTGGTTTTATTCTCTTAAAAATAAAAATAAAAAATAAAAAATTCATGTCAGGCCCATATGCAGAACTTGCCTTGAGAATTACAGTGACTCTACCTGTATCAGCCAGTTGTTTAGAGAAAAGAGTAATGTGTTCAAGATGGAGTGCTGTTTTATGAGTTTGATCCTTCAAACATGAAAATGTTATTTGTTTGGATTTTATTCCAGGGGCAAATAGAATGAAATCTCATGGAGTGATCCCACAGTCAATATGGGTTAATTTCAGTGTATCTTCCTTTTTGTTGTTTATTTTACTAATCTATAAAAAATCATCTATATTGAGGAATAATGGATATTTAATAAACTGCATATTTAAAACGTACAAATAATGTTTGTTTCTTCTGATGGTTTCCATGGAATCCTCACCACAGTCCAGATAATAACCATATTCATCACTCCTTAAAATCTCCTTGGCCTTTGGACCTTATCCTTCATGTGCCTTCTGACCCTGTTCCCATCTCTAGGCAACTACTGATCTGTTTTTGGTTATTATAAATTAGTTTATATTTTCTAAAATTTGATATAAATGGCATAAACTGCATGCATTCTTTTTGCTTAGTTTCTTTTCCTCAGCACAGTTATCTTGAGACATATTCATATGTTATCCTGTATCAATAGTTCATTCATTTTTATTGCTGAGTAGTACTCTACATAGTTTGTTTACCCATTCACCTGACATTAGACATTTGATTTATTTTCACATTGAAGCTGTTTAAAATAAAATTGCTGTGAACATTTGTGCACCAGATTTTCTATACTATTATTTCTCATGGCTGAATGCATAGAAATAGAACAGATAGTCTCAGCTGGATATACAGGAGTAGAATAGAGTCATATTGAAGTATGCTAAATTAGTTTTTTTTTGACACAGGGTCTCATTACTTAGCTCAGGCTGGCCTTGAACTCATTTTGTAGTCCAAGCCAGCCTTGAACTCTTGATGATCCTTTTGCTTCAGCCTCCCCAGTGCTGAGATTACACATGTGTACCACTGAACCTGACAATTTTATTTCATTTTTCAGTCTTGAATATCAAAGTCAAGAACTTTATTGCTTAACTACATCTTCAGCCAGTTTTATTTTTTATTTTGACTCAGAATCTTGCTAAGTTGTCTAGGCTGACCTCAAAATTTCTCCTCTTTCAGCTTTCTGAGTAGGTGAAATTTGAATTTTGGAAGCTGTCAACTAGAGTCTTCTGTCCATGTGCTTTATAAGAACTTTACCCAACAGTTTTCTAAAATCAGGGCCTCATTACTTAGAAAAGAAAAATAGAAAATAGAAAAGGCAGGCAACCAGGAAGAAAATTATTGATACGATTTAATTCTCAACAAATGAAGAGCCTAAACCCTCAAGAAATGATATGAATTTGCTCTTTCCTGAGGTCACACTACTAGTGGTAAAGCTAGAGCTAAAATACAGAGCTATGGGAACTTAGGTTAGTGCACCTTTCAAAAGGCCATGTTTTGTCTTTAATTTCAAGGATAGCAAACTATAAATGCTCACTCGTGGTTAATTCTATGCTAAGAGCTAATCTGTCACTACTGTGATACAGACCAGTCCATCTTCAGGCCATCAAACTCACCAAAAGAGAAATGCATGCATGTATCAAAAGAGGTGGCACATGATAGAGTATACAAATGGTAGAAAAATTAAGTTAGTTGCAGCTGATGAGGTGTTTGATCCTGATTCTACCTCAAACACAGTAGCTGGATTTTGGTGGCAGTACACACCTGAAGTTTTAGCACTGGGAAGGAAGAAGCAGGAGGATCTTGAACTAGATACCAGCAGCCTAGACTACAAAATAATACTTAAAAAAAAACCGAGTACAATGGCAGAATCAGGTACTAGAGCATTTGCTACTAACTGCAGGGAACTGAAATAAATATACCTGAAGCTAATCTGCTAGAAGCCTCCTTATTTATTCCTCAATGATGTGTTTATCATTTGTGTATTTATTTAAACAAATTTTGGCCAAGACACAAGCAAAACAATGGGTATAATATTTTGCAGAATTTCATCTGCAACACTAACCATTAGAATATTAGAATATCTACATATTATTTAATATGCATAACTTATTAACCACATAATATCATCAATACAACTATATCTTTTTGAAGTTTGAACATGGAATCAGACCAAAGACATGCAATATTATTTTAAAAACATATTAACAGAAAAAGGCAAATAGGGAATAAATATGGATGAGACGCTTTGTTAGATACAATTATTTTATATCTTTTATCATTTCATAATTTATCCAACTTAATCTATTCTTCAATGCCATCAACAGACACATAAAATAATCTTCTCAAGGTCACAAGCCTAGTTTAAGATTTCAACACACATCTGTGTGATATCAAGACTCATGTTCTTTCTTTCTTTCTTTCTTTCTTTCTTTCTTTCTTTCTTTCTTTCTTTCTTTCTTTCTTTCTTTCTTTCTTCCTTTTGGTACTGGGAATCAAACTCACAACCTCACACCTGCCAGGCAGGCACATACACCACTGAGCTAAATCCTCGGCCCTAATTTTTTGAGACAGGGTCTCACTATGCAGTTCAGACTGGTCTTGAACTCACTTTAGCCCAGTGTGGTCTTGAACTCACAATGATCCTCCTGCCTCAGCCTCCTGAGTGCTGGGATTAAAGGCATGCACCACCACACCCAGCTTCATGCTCTTTCTAATATACATGATAACAATTTTAGGTGTTTAATATTAATATTTGGGAAAGAATGAGAAAAAAAGGAAGTCATAGTTCTGCCTATAATTCTGGTTCTTTGATGAGTTTCCCCACAATTAACCTTGGGGTGGCAGAGCCAAAGCTGAGATCTGGACAAGAAGGAATGTTAGTGTGACACAAAGGGGATTAGACCCAAGAAGGCATGCCAGGCATTGGAATCTCAGCTCTGCCACTTACTTTCCCCCAGGAGATGAAGAGCAACCACCCTCCCAGAGTAATATTGTCGGGGATGGTTGTCATTTCCACACCACCTAAGATTTCTCAGTGTAGACACGAGGAAAGCCACACAGAGAAACTAGCAGGCCTGCAACTGGGAGCCAGGTGGGGACTCTTCACCTGCCCCTAGAACTAGTGTATGTGTGTATGACAAAGCAGGTGTTTTTACTGTGCAGAGACTAAAACAAACAAGATTATAAAGTGCACAAAAAGATTTTCCACGCTGCTGAGCCTTGCAGAGTGTTCACACTTGAATTCCTCTTTTTGAATTCATTATCTCAAGACAGCATTTGGTTTGGAAAGCCAGGCCAGCTGAGCTGAAAATGCATGTTGTTATTACTCAGAGTTTCTGGGAATAAACCGTGAAGGCTGCGGTGTTGAGAAGCAGCTTTGCTCTTTGCAAATTCTTTGTCAATGAACCTGCTTCTTACTCTAATCATTGGCAAACGTGAGACCCCAGGGGCAATAATAAATTGATAGCATTTATTTTGAAATGTTAACTTTATCTGAAACATGTCAAGAGTGCCTTCTTAAAACTTGGGCCACTTGTATTATCATGATCATTCTTTAAAGTATTTTAATTAGGGCGCAAATATCTAGATCATATCCACTTAATGTCCTTAAATGACTACTGTTCTGTTGTTTTCCTCTCAGGTTTCATGTCTGTCTCCTGTGCCTTTTCTCCCATGTTCTCCCTTTCTTTTCCCCATGTAATCTGACTTGTCACTGAGGGTCCAAATTCCTGTTCCTTCTCCAAGATCTATGAAACTACCAAAGCCTAAGAGATCTCTCATTTCCCTGACTCCGTATGCATTCATTTGCTGTTCCAGTAACCCCACAGCTAATCAAGTGGCACTATATGGCATCTGCTCTATTTTTAATCATGAATAACAGTTTAAAACTCTTATCATAGTTTAACTGTTTCCCAGTTTAGAGCTTGGCTTTCCCAGTGGAGTGGCTGCTCCTTCAGAGCCAGGCCCCATGTTCCTATGGTGTCTGCATTACGTCTCGTGCCTGCTTTCCTGTGAGATGGATTTCCTGCAAAGAATGGGAAAATTAATTGATAAAAGTATCCTACTGAATAATCCATTGCTAAAGATGAGAAAGACACATTTCTTACCTTTTCTTTAGCTGTTTTATAACTCGTGGAGCACATTTCTAACCCCTGTTCATGCATGGCCTCAGCAGAATTTTTTTAATGGGCCTGGGAAGTGAGAGAGTTACTGAAAGGAGGAATAAATTCCTGTTAACTGCTACTGTTCACAGTTTGCTACTGGAAGTAGTAAGGTAAATTTCAGTGCATATATATAATATAATTGTATTGATTGAACTGCCTTTTTCAGAGTTATTAGTGCAATTAAATTGACCTTTTGCTAGTATAGAAATAACCTGTTTCATGAAAACTGAACCAATGAATAACAGGGCATAACTCGAATACAGCAGATTAAAGAGCACTGGATGTGAGGCCTCTGTTAAAGGCACAATACAGACCTATTGGGTGGCATTGTGCCAAATGGATAAATGCTGCTTAGGAACCTAAAAACGGAAGCTGGGAAGTGGTAATGTCATAATACCAAAGGACATGTCTTATATGGGACCATGTATTGAGGAATAACTTGATTTCCCTAAGTCGATGCTGGACCAGAGTCACACTGCAACAATGTAAACAAAATGCAACAGAAAGTATTGCTCAGGTACAACTTCCAGATATCGGCAAGTATTCCCCTGCCTTAGCACCTCGCTACCATCTTTAACTGACTAATTACAGAATCTCTGAGACTTGGAGACATGAGATTGACTAAAAAGGGAACCAAGACCCTTTGTACCTTAGTACAACCTTTGAAACAGAGTTTCATTTATCTCTGCTCAGGATCTTACATTCCAAATGGGAAATAACTCATTGGATGCATCGATTGTTTGATAAGCATCGCTTCTTTGAGAAAGCAGCAGTTAGTTCTATACTGTGAATGACATCATTATAAGAGGGGCAAAGAAATGCAGGAGAGAGTTTTTGCCTATGACATACTCTATGTGACAGATTACTATATGTATAAATCCCATTTAAATCTATAAATCCTTGCAAATCGAAGTCTCCTGGAAATGCATATTAAAATGGTCTCCAGCCATAAAATCATCAAAATCTTCGGAATAAGGAAGGTTGGACTGTATGTATCTACATATGAGCAGGGAATCTAAATCATTCCGACAAAATTGAAGCATGAGAACTACACTAACAAGACTTACAGGTTGGTGTGCAACTGCAGAGACAAAACATATAGAATGTCACTTGATTAGAGGTGGATAAATTTGGGAATGGGATGGGAAGTCATCACAAGGCAAATGCATTCGGAAGCAAAAACTTAAGTAAGCCAGAAAATATCACAGATTAGATATCCACTACTATTCCCCAGACTTGCAATGTAAAATGAAAATTATTGGCACTCAGTGGACATGAAATTAAAATTTCAGATTATTGTGTTATAGGTAGTATTTCTGTCAAGAGAAAAAGAGCAAGATTTAGAGTCTAGAACTTATGTACATTTCATAGTAGATTTAGGAGGAAGAGGCAATGAACATGATTGGTCACACTTTGAAAAAGAAACAAGATTCTCATTCTTTTCAAAAGGGGCACATTGCTAGGGAAAGATTCAGATAGTTGTAAACTCTGGTGACATTCAAAATTCTCTTATGATAAAGAGACCGTCCTAGTCATGGAAGGATGAGCATGAAGTACAGATGCTGATGCCTAGTATTGTTCAGTGGGTACAAAAGCATTAAACTGAGGAATTTTAGATACTCTGTTGCCAAAAACTTTCACAGCAACTCTGTTTGTTATATCATCTTGACCAGTGCGTTTGAATTTCACTTTCCTCTTCTATCAAATGAGGAGGCTGAAGTAGTTGATATCTCAAATCTTATAAGCCTTACCATTCTTTGTGGTCAGTTATCCAAGAGCTCAGTGTGAGGACCTCCATCCTCTGATTTATTTGGTGCTATCTGTCACTTCCAGGTCTTAGGGAATGTCAGCTGATCCAACATCATATCTGCAACAAACCTGCCCATTGGGATTAGAAAAATAACTTGAAGTGTCTTTTACATATCTCTTTTTTGCTTTAATCAGAATGTGCTGCTTCCTGAAGTCTCACTCATCCATTCTTTTCTCTTAATAAAATTTTCTGTGCCATCTTCCCTGAGTTGTTTCTGTCCAGCTTTCTGATCCTTTCTAAATGAATTTTCTTTGGCAAAACCCTCACCCATACGCTTGTGTAACTTAGATTATGTAGGGGAGTATCCAAGACTTAATAAGGTATGGAGTCTGGAGAAAAATAAAATTATAGGAATGAAATTGATGCTCAGATTGGTTGATTACCAGAAACTCAGATTAAACTCAGATTAAATATTTCAAGTGGTCTTCCTCGGCAAATACTGAGATCTAGAATTTCTCACTGAAGCAATCTAGATGCTAGAATTGAAAAAACACTTTAGAGTTCACACTCATGTAATTTTTTTCTGTTTTTTTGTTATTGGTTGGGCTGATTTCTTTGGACTTCAAACTACGTACTGGGAACTGAGACCTTTTTGTCTTGTAGAGGTACAGACTAGTCTCTCTCTCTCTGTCTCTCTCTCTGTCTCTCTCTCTGTCTCTCTCTCTCTCTCTCTCTCTCTCTCTCTCTCTCTCCCTATTTTCCTTCTCCTCTCCTCCCCTCCCTTCTCCTTATCTCTCCCCACTCCACTTTTCTCCCCTTCCCTCCTTTTACTGTTTTAAAGAGTCTCTCTTATCCTGTCATAGCTTCTCTTTTGCCCCTCCTACTGAGCAAAGGTTGGTTAGTAGGCTCTTGTTAAGATTGATGGAATCGTAGACTCATTCTGAAGTGCAGCCTGTCTCCATCTGCTTTGGAAATAGCTCACGAATTCTTTTTGTTATTTCTGCTGCGATCATCAATCTCCTGCCAGAGGAAATTAAATTATTTGTTTGTTGGATAGGAGAGATTCCAGAGTTTTTACCCCTAATTTGTTCCCTACTCTTTGTGTTTTGCCTGTAACATCTGACTAAGGGCTTGAAGGGTCTCTTTTTGTTTCTTGAAATTCACTGCATGAAAAACTGGTTTATTCCATTAGTGTCGCATTTTGTCATATTTATTAAAGACAAACATAGCCACTTTGCAGCCTGGTTTGTGTCTGCCATCTTCAAGCCACTGAGACACTTCCCTGCAATCTCTGTCTCTCCCAGTTGCTGGTAGGATCCTTGAAGTGTTGCCCCAGGGAGGTGCCATGTCTCACAGTTGAGTTGATAACTCATCTGATTCCTTTCCACTCTAGATGGTGGTGAAGGTGCCTCTATAACATAAGGTGTTGGCCCCCCAGAACAAAAAGAGATACAACCAACAAGTATATTAGACCCAATTTGGTAGTCAAGTATGAACATTTCTCTAATTAATTTTTTAAAAATTACTCAATAACTTAAAGTGTCTGAAGATCTAACAAGGATTGATACTGATGAAAAATAATGGAGGCGAGGAGAGACTGTTTGATAAAAGTGGAAATTCTCATCATTTTGATGCTGAATATTGTGATCAACAGCACCTGAAATCTTTTCTGGTCTGACTCTAACGCCTTTCACTATTTCATTGTTGGCAAGAAAATGTGATGGTGTGATGGCACTTCCAAGCACGCACTTGTTTCTACACAAAGAAACCTGGCAGTTAAGGCAAACCTAAACACAGACAGAGGGAACAATGGTCTCATTCTCTTATTTATTCTTCTCTTGGCCACCGTGAAACTTTTTAAAGTTTTTTTCATTACACTGATATAAAATTGTATATATTTACTGCATAAAACAGGATGTCTTGAAATACATATAAACAATGTGGAATGTGTCAAGCTAGTTAACACATACATCACCTTACGTAACTATCATTATTTTGGTGAAAACATTTTCCATCTACTTCTTTGAGCATTTTTCAAAAACACAATACATTAAATATAGTGGGCATGTCACACAGTGGATCCTTTACACTTATTCCTCTTGTTTTACTGAAGTTTTTTTTTTTAATTCTTTGACTGATGTCTCTCCACCCTTCACCCTCTACCATCTTAGTGCATAGTCAATACAGCTCTTCTCTCTACTTCAGTATTTTTAGATTTCATATATAAGTGAGATTTTGTGATATTTGTCTTCCTGTGCCTGACTTATTTTACTTAATAGAATGCCCTCTCGCTTCCTCCATGCTTTCAAAATGACAAGATCTCACTTTTAACGCCTGAATAGTGATGTTTCCATTTGCTGTTGCCATTCATTCATTTATGGACATGGATTGATTCTGTATTTGACTGTTGTAAATAATACAGCAGTAAACATAAGAATGCAGATATCTCTCTGATATGCTAATTTCAATTTTTTGATGTGTATCTAGTAGTTGGTTTGTAAGAGTTCCATTGTTCCATTGTTACTCTTGAGGACCCCCTGTACTGTTTTACATAATAGCTATTGTAATTCACATTTCCATCAGCAGTGTGCAGGGGTTCCCTTTGCTGTGCATCTGTGTCAAGTCTTGGTATCTTCAATCCTTTTGATAATAGCTATTCTTACTGGTATGTGGTAATATTCTATTATGATTTTAATTTTTGTTTCCCTATTAATGATGTTGAGCTGTTTTCATGTAATTGTTGTCCACTATATATCTTTGGTGAAATATCTATTTAGTTTCTTGGCTCATTTTTAAATTTGGTTGTTTCTTTGCTATTAAATTGTGTTTTTTTTAAATGTATTTTGGTTAGTAAAACCCTTATGGGTTAAATAATTTGCAAACATTTTCTTCTATTGCATGGGTTTTCTCTTTATTCTATTAATTGTTTTGTTTGCTGTAGGGAAACTATCTAGTTTGATGTAATTCCATACATTATGTCTATTTTTGCTTTTTGGTCTCTGCTTTTAGTTTCATATCCAAAACGCCACTGGCACACAAACACCATGAAGTTTTCAACTATTTTTTCTGGTAGTTTTATATTTTCAGGTCTTACACATAGGTCTTTGATCCATTTTAATTGATTCACATATATGGTGAGAGGAGTCTAATTTCTGACACTTCTACATGTGACTATCCAGTTCTCCCAATGCTTAATTTATTTTACTCTGCTGTCCTTTCTCCAATATGTGTTCATCAGACCTATGTCAAAAATCAGTTGGCTGTGAATACACAGGTTTTTGAAGAGGATATCTTGGTTTACTGTTTTTATGCCAGTACCATGATGCTTTAGTTACTATAGCACTGTATTGTATTTCAATGTCAGGTTGTTAGGTAGTATGATACCTTCAGCTTTGTTGTTGTTTTGTGTTTGTTTCTTTCTTTATCAACATTTCTTTGGCTATGTAGTCTTTGGTGGCTCCTTATATATTTTAGGAAAATTTTTTCTAATTTCTAAGAAAAATACTACTGTTATTTTGATAAGAATCTGAGTATCAGATCGTGTTCAATCTGAATATTAGTGTAGGTAACATGAACACTTTAACAATATGAATTCTCCCAATCCATGAACAAGGAATATATTATCATTTGTTTATATCTTCCTCAATTTCTTTTCTTGTGGTTTATAGTTTTCAGTTATTTACCTTCTTGGTGAAATTAATTCCTAAGTATTTTATCTTTTGTAGTTTTTGTAAATTTGATTGTTTCCTGATTTCTTTTCTAGGCAGCTCATATTTAGCATATTTTAGTGTTCCTAATTTTTATTTGCTGATTTTACATCCTGTAACATTACTAAATTTGTCTATAAAATCTAATAGGTTTTTTGGGTGACATCTTTAAGATTTTCCACACTATAGAATAATTTCATCTCAAAATGGAAATTTTTTGGACTTCTTCCTTTCCTGTCTCAATGTCTTTTATTTCTTTCTGTTGCCTAAGTGCTATGGCTAGGACTGCCGCACTATATTAAAAGTGGTAAAAAATCAACATTGTTACCTTATTCTAGATCTTAGCAGAAAAGCTTTCTTTTCTCCATTGAGTGTGATATTGGCTGTTGGTTTCTTAAATTATAGGTCAAATGAATCTTAAGGGAGGTTATATATCTGACCTGAACATTACTATTGCTGTCCTGACAATTTCTATATTTTTTGGTCACGAAAATCAGGATATAGTATGTGTCACTTTATAGTATCTCATTATTAGTGTTTCTTCACATATATTCATGAATAATTTTGGGTAAGTCCTCAGGGGTATTGATTCAGGAGTTATTGCATTTCATATCTGCCTTGTTTGTGAGCCAACTGTGTCTAGTGCCTGGTATGTTCCTTAAACTTTATACCTTGATTTCCTCATCTTTCAAAAGTAATTTTTAAATTAATAGTAATTTTTACAACAATACAATTGGTATCACAGAGGAAGTTTGTTCAAATATTTCAAGGTTTTAACATTCATTCCTCATTAATGTTCTATACTTCAATCGCTGTCCTCTGTTTAGAAAATTTCCAACTTCCCATTTTGAAAAATGGAAGGCTATGCAGAGAGTAGATTCTACTGAAGACTATCAGATTGTGCAAGAGAAAATCAGTAAGAATCAAGATTTTTACTGTTGAATGAATTAGGTTCTCTCCCACTACATTATAAGGGAAGTTAAACAAACCAAAGTTTTGCTTTCTACAAGTGAGGCACTTCGTCCTACAATTATCCAGCATCTTCTGTTCTAATTCTGCACCTCCTTTGTTATTGAATGATTTTTTAAAAAGATTTCTGAACTCTTGAAAAAGAGAGAGGGGGGAGAAAGACAGAGACAGAGACTGACAGAGACGGAGAGGATAGTAAAGCTTTCTTTATACTCTGTATCAACCTCATTTCTTAAGAAAGTTCACACTACCTGGAAACACTGAAGAATCATTCAAACTAATGACTTTTTCTGTTTATGGTGAGAATAGCCAATATTGGCAAGAAAATTGCTTTCACATTTTTAAAGCCCTATTCTATTAATAAACTTATAGATAAAATGTCAGCATTTTAAATGACCACAATTTTTGTCTTTTTAATTAATTTTCAATCAGAAAACTTGATTTAATCCACACCATTGCTTTTACTTTGTTAAATTTTGTTTGTATAATAATCAAAATTAGAAAGTTTCTTGAATCAGTTTCTCTGGGAAACTTCAGTATGTTGCTTGGACCTTTATTACAATACTTAAAATATCCCCTTGTGCCTCCCATTATTTCTGCAACTCTGGAATAGAAAGGACTAAGTCAGCTGATATTTCCTTTTGTTCTTTTTTTTCCCCTGTGAATATCTCAAATGGAACCATGCATAGGAGTTGTTCAGTAAATACTTTCAGGATTACTGGTCTCTGAAAAGGGGTTAGTTTTAAGAAGATATTTTAAGCTGGGCATGGTGGCGCACGCCTTTAATCCCAGCACTCGGGAGGCTGAGGTAGGCGGAGCGTTGTGAGTTCGAGGCCTGCTTGGGCTACAACGCGAGCGCAAGGCTGGCCTGAGCTACATAGTGCGACCCTGCCTCAAAAAACCAGGGCCGGGAGTTTGGCTCAGTGGCTTAAGTGCCTGCCCTGGCAGGCGTGAGACTGTGAGTTCGATCCCCGGTGCCGCAAAAAAAAAAAGATATTTTAAATACCTGCCCATTTCATCAGATGTTTCTTTTCTGTTTCCCTTACTTTGTGAGGTACTAGCTAGACTCTGCTGTGTAATCCTTAGTTCTTTAGAAATTCAAAGATCTTGGCTCAGCCTCTTGGGTTTTCCTGCCTTTTATGGGAGCAGTAAATTTGATCACCATCAAGGGCTGTTAAACAACATACAGTGATAAAAATAGTTCCCTTTGCTGACATTAGGTGTTTTCTAAAATAGCTCGACAAATTCTGGTCAACAGAAACTCTTTGTGATTTCAAAAATCAGAAAGTGAACTGTTGACACAGATCTGAGCAGCTAGAAAATAAATGGCACTGTAGTTGCTTAGAAATATGTCCTACGTGCTTTTACACATGACTAGTGATTGACTGTTCCTTCACTCTATGATATTATAATAGAAGTTATGCAAGCTCATGAGGTTACAAGAGAGCTTTGTAGGAGGCAACTTGTTTGCAAGGTGATGTATCTACAGCAGAGATAATTGGGAAGGTGGGTGGGAGTGGTAAGTTGGCAATTTAAGAAAAGAGAATTGACTTTAAACTTCTCTTATCAAAATCTCAGGAAGAGAAATAGTCATGATATTGGTAGATACAGTAAAGAATACCTGGCTATAAGAAAAAGGCCTGAATATAGTAGCTGCTGGTTCATTTCTTTTTCCTCTAATTTTCTACTTTTGTCCTGCATAGAGCTGCAAAATTCATTTCCTAAAACTGTATTTGTACATAGTTACTTTCTTTATCATCTATTAAGTCCAACCCAGCACAAAAGAAGTAGCAAAGTACACTAAACTGAAAGTGTAGAAACCAGGTGTCTCGTATCCCCTTATGTCTACTCAGTTAAGTACACTCGGGCAGATTGTATAATCTAGGTGGGGCCGTTGGCTCTTATTGAAAAGCATGAATTTATACTACATATCTGAGTAATATTCAGACATCTCAATTCACTTTCAAGCCCTGCTAGTCTTTTGGATTCAGTTTTTCCAGCTTTGCTCTCCACTAGTTCCAAAACAAAGTATGTACAGGTTCATCCTTTTGTGTCAATATAGTTCTTAAACTTCCAGATGTTTTAGGTAGAGGTTGCGCTTTGTAGTTCTGTGGTCTTTCCCATCTTGCATGGCTCTCATCTTCCTTACTTTGCAGGCCCAGGAAACATTTGAATATTTTCTTTCTTTCTTTCTTTCTTCCTTTCTTCCTTCCTTCCTTCCTTCCTTCCTTCCTTCCTTCCTTCCTTTCCCTTTCTTTTCCTTCCTTCCTTTCCCTTTCTTTTCCTTCCTTCCTTCCCTCCTTTCTCACACTGTATCAGTTTTAATATGTATGTCCCCCCATCTCTCCTATTTTCCAGTTGTCATTCTTCAGTGTATTTTATTTACAGCCATTCTCAAACAATACCTCTTCTTTCAGTATTTCATTCAGTTCAACACATTTTAGTACACAGTGTAAGAATGATGGATTCTAAGAGCATCAGTGTAGGCTGAACTTAATAAAGGATTTTACTGGTAATCAAGAGTTGTAGGGTTCTAGCCCCAAATCTGCCACCACAGCCAGGTTTTAGCCTATTTTGATCTTGTCATTCTACTTTTGTATAACGACTTTGAGATAGAGGTGGGGGAGGTAGAATGTATGAAGGAGAGAATTAGCCTAGGGCAAGATTATAGAATATTGAAAACTTAAATTAATAGCAGAAGCATTCAGTTATGTCTTTTTAAGTAATTTGCATTATTGTAATCCCAAATATTGAGTAAGGTAACCCAAGTACTGTAATCCTTTTTCTAGTCTTCCTTACAATCCAAGAAGTTATATTTATAATCCCACTGACACATTTTTGGAATCCTGGCAAGTTAATTCTAATCTACCACCTCCAATGCAACCCACGACAAGAGTAAAGACACCAAGACACATTCAAGGATAAGGGAAGCCAAGGGGTCCTGAGTCCAATCCTAATGAGGATGTGCAGACAAAGGCCTTGATCCTAGGCCTCCCCCAGAATTTATTATCTCATGAAGAAGAGGGTGGCTCAAGGATGAGTGACAGTGAGGATGGCGGGAACTACATGAGTAACTTGAGCTGGCTGGTCAGGTAGTGAGAAAACCATCTTTGCAAAATGCAGAGATAACGATATGAAGAAGGATCAATTTGCATAATTCAATTAAGGTAGCAACTGTATTGTTTTTGGAGGCTGTTGCTTAAATTTCTGATATGTAAACTTTTGTGCCCTGGGGAATCATAGCCTCTTTATCTTGAGGCTCATACCATGTTGACATTGCTGGAACTGACTGGTTCTACCATCCCGCTGTGCTCATATATTTTACAGAGTTCACTACATGAGGAAACAAGAGACTGTCTAATGGCTTTGGAGATTACATACCAGTACCTCGGCTAGCATTATTTACAATGCTTAGAGCAAATTGAAGAGAGAAGGAAATACCATAGTCAGCTCTATACGTATCAATATAAGGATAATAAGTCTCAATATAATCAAGTTGCAGGATTTTGTTCTGCATTCAAGGGGAGTCACTCAAATTGTCTCTCACACTGCATGTCAAGTCAAATAAGCTTGCCAGTTCAATTCAAATCCTAGGTTACTCATACACAGACTGAATTCAGTAGCCTTTATGGTGCCATTCAATAATGAGCCAGTCTCTGAATATCTGTTCAACCCTGACTATGTCTCTGCTTCTATGTTTTATTATATAGGTGCTGCTATGTTTCTTTGTAAGGTTTTCTTTTGACTTCTTCATCTGTCTTGACTCTTGACTCACATTTATCATGTGCATGCTTTATTCATTTTATAAACCCCGATAACACCTACCACATGCTTTTGCCCACATTGCTTCTCAAAAAAGTCTTGCTGAAATTTGCATTGAAAATGACTTAGAGAGGTGGAAAACACTCTTAGAAAAATAAAAGAAAAACAAAAAGGAAAAAATGGAGGAAAGGTATTTGAAATAGAATAAGAAACCAATGTAAGTAAGAAATCAATTGCTTTGATGAATGGTAGGTCACAGGTTTTTAGATGAGGCAGCAATAATGTCACGTGGTGATTTCCAAACTGTGAAACCTGGGAAGCACACAAATGAGCATGTTTTCAGTGATGGCATTTTAATGTGTTGGGAAAGTTGCTGTGCATTCAGCATGTTTTAGAAAAATACTGATTTTTTTCTGGGCTGGGATTGTAGCTCAGTGGTAGGACATATTCTTAGCATGTGCAAGACCCTGGGTTTGATCCACAGTATCAAAGATTAAGGAAGGAAGGGAGAGAGGGAGAGAAGGTGAAAGGAAGAAAGGAAGGGAAGAAGGAAACTGGGAAGAAGGAAGGATAAAGAAACTAGGAAAGGAAAAATACGGATTTTTTATGTATATAAATAATGGACTTTCCTTATTAAATTTAGAAAAGTAGTATTAAATGACAGAGTAGGTAGTATATGACTTTAGTGAAAATTATGATTGTATTCGTAGTACACTATGGTGACTCTCAGCATGCCAGTCTACATGACATGGCTTGGCAAATAATAAAGCTTGAATTGAAGCCCATCAAATCTCTTATTCTAGCTAACTGTATCAGAGTAAAGGGTGTTCTTCCCTAACAGAGGTGACCTGTATCCCAGAGATGTGGGTGGTGATGACTTGCAGGAACCAGAATGAGTTCCACAATGATGCGTGCAGAAAAGAGATCCAAGACTTACTCAGTAGTGCTGTGAGGGCTCAGGAAGCCCAAAAGTTGAGATATCAATGCAGGAGACCATGGAAGAGTCTGGGAGTTTATCTCCTCCCAAGAAAGTGAATAAATAGTTGCAGAGGTTTCCCAAACAAACCTCATCACAGCTGAAAGTGAAGAAGCTTTTTCAGTGATTGAACTTTCACTGATGAGTACTTTGTAGCGACACCCAAAACTGCTCTACAGATTTAATGCAATCCCAATTAAAATGCCATTAGCATACCTCACAGATCTAGAGAAAACATTCCTAAAATTCATCTGAAACCAGAAAAGACCTAGAATGGCAACTGCAATCCTGAGCAACAAAGGCAAGGCAGGAGGAATCATAATCCCTGATTTGAAACTATACTATAAAACATGGTACTGGAAAAACAAACAAATAAACAAACAAAAAAACCCAGACCCAAGGATCAATGAAACAGAGTAAAAGATGCAGACACAGGTACAAGCACACTCAGCCACCTTATCTTTGATGAAGGGGCCAAACATGTTCACCAGAAGAAAGATACCCTCTTTAATAAATAATGCTGGAAAAACTGGCTTTCCACATGTCAAAAACGAAAGCTAGACCCATGCCTATCATCATGCACTAAACAAAAATAAAATGGATCAAAGATCTAAATATTGAAACAGAAACACTAAATGTACTAGAGGATAAAGTAGGTAGAAATCTAGGCAGAGAGTTCATGAATGAAAACCAAACTGCACGAGAAATACTTCTAAGAATCAACAACTGGGATCTCACCTTATTATAAAGTTTTTGCACCTCAAAATAAATCACCAACAGAGTGAAAATTAAACCCATGAATTGAGAAAAAATTTTGGCCAATTGTCCCTCAGACAAAGGATTTCTTCTATCTAGAATATACAAAGAATTAAAAAGAATCAGGTCCCCCAAATTCAAAAACCCAATCCAAAAATGGGCATCCGAGATGAATGTACACCTCTCAGGTGAAGAAATACAAATGGCAAATAAATATACAGAAAGTGTTCAATGTCATTGGTCATTCAAGAAGTGCAAATTAAATAATACTGAGATTCCATCTCACCCCAGAAAGAATCGCTATCCATCCAAATGTCTATCAACTGAGGATAGAATAAAAAAGATATGGTATTTTATACAATGGAGTATACTACTCAGCTATAAAGGAAGATAAACTCAGACTGGCATGTGTAAACATCATATTGTGTCCCTAGTGTAAGAAACTGAGAGTGTAAATAAGACTCAAAAGGCACAATAGATATTGTGAAAAGGAAAGAAACTGCTCAAAAGGGAAGATCAACTGGGATGGGGGAAAAGAAAGAAAGGGAGAAAATATATATATACACACACAAGATAGTTAAGACAGTTGTACCACTCAATCTGTTCATTGAAAGAAGCAGTGTTTATATTGTTTGATCAATTTTGCATGCCTTTATCTGGTTAATCTGAGCAACTATTTTGAAGTCAACAATATGCAATATAATAACCATTGTTAATTTCCTATCATCTTGTTTTGAAATTCTATATCATTTTTATTGGGTTTTTTTAATTCTCTTTAAGAAAATAAATAAATACCCTGTCAGTTTCCAAAGGAGAAGGGGAGAGACATTTGTATCATTGTATCCTCTTTGGAAAGATAAAATGAGCAAAACACTCTTCTTTTGCTCTCTGGAGTCATGGCCTGGGCAGAAATTATGCTTTGTCTTGAAAAAGAATCTCTTTAAGAGAGAAAAGAGTGGCATTCACATTATGAGATTTGGAGGAATTCCTTTGTTTTTTCAAAGGAAGAACTCGACTTGGCAGAGATCACACAGTGAGTAACTGGCAGTACATAGTTGGGCTAAATCTCAGAGGCAGTAGACAGAGCCTGGGTACTGGCTGCTGTTATTCGCAATGAATTGGACAGGTTTCGCATTGCTTCTATTACTCCATGTTCATATGGAAACTGGACATAATGAGCCCAAACTTCTAGGGGTGTCCTGATCACATCCAGGGACACGAGCTGGTTTGGACACGTGTTTGGAAGACCCCGTGTGGCTCCCCTCCCCATGCCTCCCACCACATATGCTGTATCACACATTGGTTTTCTTTCCACTGGTCTGGGTTCGATCACTGATTCCCCGATTCTTTCATAGTTAGCAGGAAATTTAAACACATCTCACATCACTGTTGCCCTTTCCAAGTAATTTCACCCACACTATCAATTTGAATCCTCACATGAACCCAGCAAGTAAAGAACAGAAAATGTTATTATACCCATTTTCTACATAAAGAAAGCGAATGTTCCATGGTTAGACCATGATTCAATAAACACTGTGGCTCCTTTCTCACAGCTGACTGCTGTTTTTTCTCTTTTTCCCTTCAGGAAGAAAGAAAAATACAGGCTGATCTCAATGAGGCGTAATTGCTGGGCTTCCCTCCCATATTTATATTTTATGATGCTGATTTCTTTCAAATTGATTTCTGAGCCTTGTCTGTATGAATTGTCTCAGGGGATAAATGACTAACTTGTTTAGAAGAGAAAATTTGTCCATCAAGTTCCTGTGCCTTTCTTGAAATTCTATACCTCTAACCCCCTACTGTATTTTTTCGTGTTTGAATAGAGTGTCCCAAATTTCCCTGAGATAAAAAAATAATGCTTTTAAAAGCATACTACACTGCCAGGCATGATGGCATATGCCTATAATTTCTGCTCTCAGGAGGCTGAACCAGGAGGATGGCCCTGAGTTCAAGGTCAGCCTGTGGTACATAGTGAGTTTGAGGCCAGTCTAGACTACATAAATGAGACTGTGTCTCAAGAAACAAACAAAACAAAACAAAAAAGCATACTATACTGGCAAACTAAGAGGTTCCATAGCTCCAGGAAAGGATAAAAAGCTGGATTCATTTAGGTTAAGTGTGCATGTATGAGTATATATCTATACTCCCCACACACATATGGTACAAGTTGTGTTTTACATTTACTGCCTCCACTAGTGCAAGCAGGAAGAACATACCACTGTCATTATTTTTAACATCCAGGAGAATGCTAACACAGTGTCTAACTCAAAACACAAGTCTGTTTAGGGTTACACCATTCTGCCACCCTACCAACCAAGGAGAATGTTCTCTGAGCTTTTGATTGCTGCTCATGCCTGCTTTTTAATATATTTGTGTCAGCAGTAATAGTGCTTCATTAAATGAAGCTGTTGCAGTGTGGAAAGGGGATGAATTAAGTACAGCAAGCTTTCTAATCACAGTGAGCCAGCACAGCCCTGCTATCTGTAGCTGGTTACCAGCTACTCTCCCTTTATTAATGGACTTGCTTTGCCAAGGGATGGAATACAGCATTTTCAGAAACCCATTAAAAGGCCAACCTATTGTTGCTGCTTTCAGCCATCCAGAGTGAATTCAGTTTTCATCCTCAGTGGCAGGGGAAATTTTTCTCAAGGATCTATGCGTGGGCTCTATCTAGCCAACACCACTCCCTCATGAACTCTGTATTTTTTAAGTCTTGCATCCAGGTCCACTGGCTGATGAATGTTTTAGTGGCTCCTTTATAATGCTTTCATCTCCCTGCAAGTTGGGATAGCTGTAGCACATCTGAATACAAAAGCATTGGAAACAAGGAGAATACAGAAAGAAAATAACCTCTCTTTCCCAGAAGTGTTCAGGATCCTTCCAGAAACTTGTTAGAACTTTGTAGTTAATGTATTTGTCTCTTCATCTTGGAGCCAACCCTCTTTCTAGATAAAAACATGCTACCTATTCAAATGTGCTCCGCCCAAGGGAAAGATGCACCCGCTCCCCACTAAGTGCTCATCTGGTTCCTACCTGACCAAAGCCAGTAAAGAAGAATCCCACAGATACTGAGCAAGTCCAGGCCATCGTTGGGAAGCTCCAGAATTTTAAAAACATGCTTCTTTATTAAGCAGAAACTTCAAAGTTCTGCTGAAGCCAAACACAAGGTTGGTTCCTACAAAGTTATGGGTGAACAAGTGTTCCACAGATGGAACACTGCCTACAAGAAGCATACCTCTGAATAGCAGCATTTCTTGATCTCTCCTGGGCTGTCAGTAGAAGCTATTCTATCTGTCCAGAATGCCCAGTTGATCCAAGGAGGGTTCAGTACAACAGACATTGAGGCTCCTTTTTGTGTGATTGCAGTACTGGGGATAAAACCCACAGCCTCACTGTTGCTAGGCAAGGGCTTTCCCAGTGAGCTTAATCTCCCAACCCTGAATCTTTATTTAGTGTCAAGGATGTTTTCCTTTTAACTGTGCCTATGAGTATGACCAAGAATTTCTTCTCGGGTTGAAGTTGATCTGTCATATTTTGGAACATTCTGAGAAGTCAGAAACTCCATTAAAATGCCATTGGTTTAAATAGTCCTTGCACCCTTATGCTACATATCCTCTTCTCAGTTGTGCTTTCTGTTCCATAATTCTAAGATATGTGGTTGTCACTGAACAAATATTAAGCATATACAAATATATATATATATATATATGCATGTATACATAAACATGAAATACAGAATAATTTAGAGTCAGTTGTCTTAATTTTTAAATTGTTGCCACCTGCGTTTTCTGTTATGCTCAGTTCTTCATTTAATTGATCATTACTGTGGAGAATAATAACACTACCTAAGAGCATTGTCGAGGAGGCAAGTTTTGGATGACACATGGCTAGAGAAGAGGCTTTTTAAAATATGGAGAACCCTATGAATGTTGACGAGTCTCTCACTGCTGTGAGAAATAGCAGAGGGGAAACAGGACTTCCACCCCATTCTCTGGCCTCAGGGTAGCCACTGTGATGGACACAGTTCAGGAAGAGGCTGAAAGGTTGGGTCTTCGAGAGGCTCCAATGACTATGTGACTCATCAATCCCCAAATGGTGCGTAATTGCACACAGTGCAGTGGAGTGTGAAACTTCTCATGTGGATCTAGCGTCTCCCGGAGCATTCACTCTCACAATTGCATTACAACGCTCCCTTCGGCACTCTGTCAGGGAGAAGCAATAATTGAACAAGACACCAGAGGTTAGTGTCCATGAACACAGAGATACTCATGGTGAAATCCATGCCTTGACAATCCTCAGTGCAATTTGCATTCTAAATTTTATTTTTATACAGAAGGTAAAGTGAGCATTCTACGAGTGAGTAATCTTATTTGCGGTTAAACACTGTATCATTGAATACAATTGTGAAAGTTGTACGCTGCCCAAGGTTAGAGGCATTAGATATACTGCAGACATAATAGACATATATTTATTATGAGAGATTGCCTAATGTATCCTGTTTTAATAATCCAACGTATTACAATATGTTTCTAAAGGACATAAAGTGAAGTGCATTACTTGGGATAGGTAAAAGGATGAATTTGTCTCACTTTCAGCCTGTTATTCTCCGGGCTGAGCTCTTCCTACCTTGGACAGAGTGAGAGTCAATTCCTCTCAGAATGAAATGGGCAAAACTTCCTTTTAAAAATTTTCTAATCTTAAGAATCTCCAGGTTACTTTTTAAACTGAGGAAGCTTGCAGCTGTTCCTAAATAAAGGTAAATTCATTATCTGAAAAGTCAACGGAATTTGATCAGCACATGTCTACAGAGGCCTGTGCTAAGGGAAGTAGAAAGCAGAGTCCCTGGACACACAGTAGTGCAAAGCCAAGTGCAGCACAGAGCTGTACTGATGATGTCACATGCTATAAGTGGCATGGTGGAGTGTGGCGCTGGCAGTGAGGGGGCATTGTTTGCACTGGGGGTGTGGAGCTTTGGTCACACAGGCGAAGTCCCAGTGAATCCGCTGTGATAAACAAACCACTTGAATCTGAAGCTTTTTTCTCTTGCAGTTCTGCATGGCTGAGCACTGCTGGTGTTGAAACATCTTCAGGGTTGTTGTCACAAACCTGCAGGTCATAACCTGCAAGAAAGGCCGAAGGCAAGGCAGGAGGCATGTTAGTCACAACTCAGGGCTGAGGTCTTTGCTGATAGAGCCTGGATTCCTCTACTGGGAAGAGGAACTCATGCTGATTTTGATGGGATTGACAAGGCGTTTGGTGGAAAGTTCTTTGCTTTCCTTTTATTACTCAGAGACAGTGGTACCTGTTCCTAACATTATCAGTAAATCTACTTCTACGGAGAAAGAGGTTCCATTTAAGGTACAGAAAAGTTATTTGACTAATGTCTAGTTAGTAGTGTTATCAAGCTCTGAGGCTAGAACTGGCTAGAATTTGGGGTTTCTTGAACCCTGTCTCAGCCTTTGTGTTGCTCTATGTTTGCTCCAAGTGCTTGGCTCATGGTCCTGATTAAACCTTCTCCGTTCAAGCAGGAATCTCGACTCCTAATTTTTGCATCCAGTAGTGTCTAGCTGCTGGGAGCTGCTTCCTAGCTTTATGTAGATTGGACTGGCCCACTTGGGGACATCTTCCAATTCAGACATGCCAAACTTTGATTCCATTCATTGCTCTGCTCATGAATGTCAGGCTTTTGAAAAGATTTGAGCACAGCACTAGATTGAAAGGGAGATGGAGCTACAGAGTCACGGGGCTTCTGAGATCCGCAGAGCCAAACTTCCTGTAGTGCGTCTCATCTGCCCTGGATGCTGGCCCAGTCCCTGATGAAGAGCAGTTCTGAGAGGCATCAGGCACTGATCACTGTGCCTCCTCTGCAGAACAGCCTTCCTTCCCGGCTCTGTGCCTCTCCCATGGTTCCTGTCGCATGAAGGCCTTAGGGTGCAACTCTTCCTCCTTGCCTGCAGATTCTCTGTGGCTCTCATCAGGTGTTCCTGGGGGCATGTTGAAACCTAGGAATCTCTCTTACTACAATTTTGTCTCAAAAAGACAAATAAACTGCTCTTTAAACTTCAGGTCTGCACAAGATCCCAAGTTCGATTCCCAGTACTAAAGAACAAACACAAACAAACAAAAAGATTCAAAGGTAAACTTCAGTTCTCAGCAAAATATAACACAAGATGGGACTAAGCTCTGCTATAAAAGATACAGGTTTCAGCCCTCCTTTCCTCATTCATCAGTGTGACCCCTTTATAGTCATGGGGAAATGTTTTACTTTGTTCTGTTTACTAACATTTCTCTCGTCTAAGTTGCAGAGCTGGCAGGAGCATTAAATGAGATCATGGATATACAAATGAAAATTTTAAAAGCATGTTTTTAAATTTGATGATTAAAAGGCATGTTTTATAACCTTGGACCACAATAGCAATATGTGGGCAATAAAGATAAAGAAAATTGCCAACTCGTGAGCCATTTCTACTTTCCAGGTACTCTGCTGAGTACTTCTTACACTTTATCTCTTTTAGTGGTGGCAGCCATCCAACCAGCTCGGTGCCAATGTTATTCCATTATTTTTCCAGATCGTTGTGGAGACTTCCAGCAGTTAAAAATGTTCCTGATCTTCCAATTGTTTCACCATTTCAATGTGCAAATCTTGCTCCAGCTCCAAATTCACATGCTTAACCATTGCGCCAGGCTATTCCTCAGTAATCTAGTAATTGATAAGCATAGTAAACATTGACCTGAAAGCTGATCTTGTTCTATTAATCTGAAAATGAAGAAAGATGATGGAGGGTCAGCTAATCATTGTATATTTTGTAAAAATTGTTCATGGCACTGTTTTTCAAGGACTAAATATCCAAATATATCTCATTTACTGGTGTCTAGAGCTCTGTTTTTGCCTTGGGACCCAGGAATAAATTGGCTGGCATATTCTAATCCTATGATTTCTGGTAAGTGTACAAAGCAGAGGCAACATCTGTGTATTTCCACTAATTAAAGGAATCTTGTTCTTATTTGTTTTTGTTTGTTTGTTTGCCTTAGCACAGAGTTTTAGAGTAATAGCCATAATCTTACATAAACCAATAAAATGAAGACACACCAAGACTCAGGGATAAAACAGAGGTTGGGAAATCGTAATCAGTTTCTCACAGTAGGAAAGACAAATCAAGTGTTCTGGACACCAAAGAGCAGAGTCAACCTATGACGCACTTTGCAATAAGCTCCACTTTTTTTAGTGGAGATACAAAGGAGTAAGAAAGAAGTTTTCACCAATAATTGGTAATTGAATTACACATTTAAGGACTCATGACCCCTTTTGAGCTGTATCTTTTTTGAGGACTCCCCTCCCAAGGCTCTTTTTCCAAAACTGTAAGTAGCACTCTTTTATATGCCAGCTCCATTAGCAATCAACTGTTGAAAGACAGCAGCAGTATCTACCCTCCCAGTGCTGACAGTTGTGGCTCACCCAAGTAGTTGGTGGCACCATAGTTACAGTCAGACTATGGACAGTTCCAAACATTTGCAGTGCTTGCTTCTTGAACCTCACTTGAATTGCTTGTCTTTATGTTAACTATTCAAAGCAACAGGCAATATCTGTTTCCCAGTTCATACATAAGTGTAGTTCTCCTTTGATAGCACATATGCTTATAGAGTTAACAGAAAATTTTGATGTCCATTTTCTAATTTTATCTTTCTTATGCAGTAAATGTCAGTTCAGGTTTTGCTGGTCAAACACACCTTGTAATGGACTTTGGTAATTTAGCTCCTAGGAATGACTTGGTTATAGAACTCCATAAAAGTTTATTGACTTCTGCTTGCTGGCTTAGGTTGTAGGCTAGAATGTATCTCAGAAATTAGCTTCATCCAGTTTAATGACTTCATTACAGAGCAGTTTGCGTGCTCTCAAGCACTTGCTAATATATTTTTTAACACCAGTTTGTAGCTATCTTGAGCTATTTCAGTGTAGTCAGAGAGGCAGGGTTGGCTTGTTTAAATGGCCAAGATAAAAAAATAAAGTGAAATAAAATCACTGTAGTAGTGCTAAAGTGTCCAGGTGGCTGGGTACCTTCAGTACTAATATGGTGATAGGTGATCATTTGAATATTCTGGAGACCAACTCCAGTGCTCTAAACAGGTTGGTGTATTAGCTGTGATTTTTTTCTAAGGGATAATAAATACTGAATTAAAATTATATTTATGATTTATATAGAACCAAATATATTAGGAGTTGATAAATATTTATAGCCATTTGTTAGTATGTATCCATACTTGAGTGCATTTGATTTTTTTCCCTGTGTAAATCTGGTGTTTTGGGGAGTCTATTGACCTGTTTTTGGTACCCTCTGATATGCTACTACACATTACTAATGAACTTCCCAATCCACTGTTTAGAAACACAGAATACATGCAAAGTTGACTGCTTGCTATCCTCTTAGTGTATTGGACCCCTCAGCTTCATAAAAATAAGTTTAAAAGGGATTAACAACTTTTTAAAATTGTAAAGACATAGTAATTTTAGAAAAACTAAGATAAATACCTAAAAGAGCATTATGACACCCATGATTCTATCACCTGGAGGGAACTGCTATATTTTGGTACTGTTCACATTTCAATGAAGATTTTAATATACTAAGTTGTTAACAGTTGGGTATATATGACATATATATATATATATATATATATATATATATACACTCCTCATATCCTTTATTTGGAATTTGTAAGTCAATACATTTAAAGATTATATGCCTCAGTATATAGTTTCTTTTGTTTCATACTGTATAATAAAATTTGAAAATATTTCCATCTCTCTATTCTTTCTGCTTTTATCACTCATAAAGCATTCTATTCTATAGATGTATGTGGATGGTTCTCAGAATTTCATTTTTGTAACTGTTTGTGAATATACAGTTTTGTGTATGTATATTTTTTACATAATTTGGAGGCTAAAACTGTCAGGTAAAAGTGATTCTCTGATGTTTCCCCTTCAGATGTGATTCTCTTTGAGGATTTCCCATATGGCCATGCAAGCCAAGGTCACCTAGTCCTGCAGACCTCTCTCTACCTTTCTCCACAGGCACCTACACAGGTATCCCAGCGCTCTGTGCCCTTGGGTTGCTTCTTCTCTGTGTGGGGAGTGTGTGTGTGAGGGTTAGGCAGGGTCTTATCAAAGAGACAGAAATATTGTCATCCTGTCTCCTGTCGGTTATTTCACACCTTCTCACTGTTGATTATTGTCTAGTCCTGGACACCAAACTCCAGAAGGTTCTTAAAAATTAAAACTCAGCACTCTAAAAACTTTTCAAATCTTAAGATAAAATCTGCCCAGTCCATCCACTGACAAAAAAATATAAATAATGATAATAACAGTAACTAACACCAATTCCAGTATACCAGCCTTGTATTACTTATTGGGATCCCCAGACATGGAACTTCCCTAGACTAACAGAACTGTCTTAAAACCTAGTGTGTGGGTGGGAGGAGAAACTACGTAGTAGCTTAAACAGTTTCTTGGTCCCAGTAAAATATACTAACTGGCTTTCAGTTTCACTTGATGGGTCAGTGGGACGAGAGAAATAATTTAAAATATACAAGTGCACAGAATATTAAATGCCATTTTGTGAAAACTATTTTGTATATAAGAAACCTGAGGGTGGCAAAGTTTAGGAGACATTTGTGTAATGAATTTTGTGTGAAACATCAGTTTTCTATCTTATCTTTCACACAAAATTTAAATTTAAATGTAGTCCACTTGTATGACCATATTTAAATTTGTAATTTAAATTAAATAAAATTTGTGTATAAGTTTCTTAATTTTTCTAGCCACATGTGCCTGATGCCTACCATGTTGGATGGTGCAGATATATAATATTTTTATCACTGCAGAAAGTTCTGTTAAACAACTCTTCATTTCAACTTCCAGCTGTAATACAGGCTCTATGTTCTACTGTTTTGAAATATTTTTCCACAGTCACCAAGTGCTTTCCAGAGCAACACCACTTATTGGAACTTCATGTACAGACTTTTTGAAAGCAATGCATTATTGCATTCTAGAGCCATACCTACACTTATTAAAGCATATTTTAATGTCACTGTATTTAAATTATCCACACTAGATTCATAATTACCACTTTAGGTCTTTTAATATAAACGTCCCTTAATTTAGCATATTCCTTAAACATATCAATTTGCACTTAACCATAAATAATAGAGTGCTTAGCTCATACATATCAATGAGAACCCTCTTTAGAAATGAAAGATTGCTTGCTTAATAACAAGGAATATTTTGGAGAACTTCAAATCCCTTGACAGATGCATGTTGCCACAAGGATTTATTTTCTTCTGCTCACAGCTAAAATAGCATCAGTTGCATTTTGCCATTTAACGATATTGGAGAGGAAAGTTATAGCAAAATGATTTACAAATAGTAATTGCATTTCTGAGCTTAGCTATTTCCATAAACCAATCTAAAATTCTAATCTGGATTTGCATATCATTCCTGATAGTGTAAATGTTTGTATCTACAACAATCACACACCTAGATCTTTACCTTTGATCCAGGTTAATATATATATATATATACATATATACATATATATATGATTGTTTTATGCCCTGACATTTATATCTTGATCCATTTGATTTTTATTCTACAAATGGGCAAAAATAAGACAACTGTTCAGAGGCTGTGATTCATTGGTATGAGTACTCACCAGTATCCCACTTGTTACTGATTGATTCCTGGAATTGCACTATTAAAACTTCTATTTCCTTATCCTTTCTTCCTATTAAAATGAAAGCATCTCTCTTGGTTGAGTACTGTTAATAATAGCTAGGATTTCAACTAGGAGTTGAAAGATATATGTCTGTCATGTGAAAACACAGCAATATCTTTAGAGGACCGCAAATATTTCTTTTCTTTTGAAGTTCAACGTAGCACTGCATAGGGACAACACTGAAAATGAAGTTAAAGTGATAGCCAAAAGCCAAGTTCAGAAGAGTCCGTAAAGCATAGTTAAAGCATTTTGATGTTAGTTTATAGATGGTAAGGTGGTATCACAGGGTTTTAGGCAGGGAAGCAACATGATGACTTTATACAAGCACGTAGTTTCTGTACCATGAATATGAAAAATAAGTTGTAGAAGAATGGAACTCAAAGAATGGATATTTAATGTTAGGATGGTGTTAGTAAAACCAATCCAAATGATTGCAAATGTCAGAACGAAGATGACAGCGGAGGTGTTAGGAAGGGAAAATGCACGTGCATCCTGGAGACGTTAGATATTACTTCGTCTTCCCTGCTTCAGTTATTTCAGTATAAGCTATTGCCCAATCATTGCATATCACTCCATTTTGTGATCTAACTTCTCACCTGAGAGGTCTCATCTTCTCAGTTAATATATGAGCTCTAGAATTTGGGGGCCTTCCTTCTACATCCTCTAGGGCTATTAATAACAACCAAGATGAGAGGAGTGTGGCATAGGATTTTACAAATCTGATCAATCATCCAATGAATCTTTATTGAGAAATAAAGATTCTTTCATCCCAGTTACGGAGATTCTGATAACATCATTTTAAGATGAAATTCACAAATTTATTTACTTTTATTTAGTTTTTATTTTAGCTGATGTGGATGACCACCCAGGTGTTTTAGACTATGGACAGTGTTTCTAAGTCTAAACTTCAGTCTCCTCTGACTCTGTGCCCTTATTAAGGTACTTAACTATTAAGTTACTTAATTAAGGTACTTAACTATCAATGTACCCATTTGAGAAATTATGGCATTGAAGTAGTCAGTGTCTGGGGTCACATCAGTCACAGGATTTGTCTAGATGAGATTGCTTCCTCAGTTATAACTAATTCCTCGTGTTGGGAGTAGTACTGTATTATCTTTGCCTGAGCATGTTATCTTGTAGTTCCTCACACTGATGTTCCCTGTCATTCTCCCTGGGGGGGGCGTCCACTTGCTTAGGAAGCCTCCCTGTAAGAAGCATGGGTGGGCAGACAAAGAGAGCTCATGTCCATTGCCATCTCCCACAGAAGTGTGGCGGAGTCCTGTGTGGAGCAGCAGATGGTAGTAGGTGGCTCAGGGTGTGTGGGGGGCTCTCTTCAGAAGCCTGTGGGCCAGCAGCAGCTGTGCCCCTCGTTCTTGCCAGCTTTTCGCCCACAGCTCCTCACTGGTACCTTTGCCGCACTTCAGGTGTGCTGCAGGCTTGGAGATTTGTTATACAATATCACAATGCCCTCTTTTTGAATGAGGAAGTGGTAGAAATTTTTTTTTTCCTTGCTAGCCTCACAGCAAGCTCTTCTTCACTTAACCACTAAGGATAGAGATTAATTGATGCCCAGTTTTTTTTTTTAAAGAAAAGTTTTATCTCTGTTTGCCTTTCTAAGAAGTCACTTGTGGAACTAGTCATACTGAACTAGACTGGCAAGTGAAGCGAGGAAATGAGCCACTAAGCCAGCCTGAGAGGAGGCTTAATGGCTTCACTTCTGGATAGGCACCGGGTGTGGGTGTGAATGGAAGGGAGTGTGTGTCCTCACACTGCTGCAGGTGCAGAGCAAGCAGTTTCCTCATTCTTTCTGAGTGCCTCAGAGGACCAATGAGAAGCCTTGGCTGAGAAAGACCTATGGCAGCTCCCCTGAGCAGCATCTCTCTAGGATGGTTACAGTCTGATCACACTCACTATTGTGGCTCCCTTTTCCCTCCCTTCACTCACACTCTGCCACCATCTTATCCCACTAGTTCTTTGGGGACACGCAGTGCAGAGAGGGGAAAATGTTAATAAATATGGCTAGTCTGTGAGCAGCAGGCAAAAAAAAAGATACACATAGCATGATAGAGAGTAAAAAGAGACAGGAAAAACAAATAGAAAACATAAGAATTGAGAATAAGACTATAGCCTTAGTCTATTTTGTGCTGTTACAACAGAGTACCACAGATTAGATAATTGATAATGAACAAATATTTGCAGGCTGGGGATTTAGCTCAGTGGCACAAGCACCTGCCTGGCAAGTGCAAGGTTGTGGGTTTGAACCCCAGTACTCCCCCCTGCAAAAAAAAAAGCAAGGACAAATATTTGTATTCACAATCTGGAGGCTGAGAAGTCCAAGATCAAATCAGGGCATGTGGTTTGGTAAGGTTCTTCTTTCTGTGTCTTCATGTGGCAGAAGGTGGAGGTGCCAGCTAGCTGAATACTAAGTAAAGGCGCTTGTATATACGCTTTCATCCCATTCACAAAAGAAGAAACATCTGCACCATGGTCAAATGACCACTTAATAGCCTTGTCATGCTGATAACAGTTAAATTTGGAGGGACAAACTGAAACCATAGCAGCAACTGGTCAACACTGACAGAGAGTAAAATCAGGCACTCATTACACAATACTCTTCCTAACTGATGGATTTTTCTCTGGTAACACTGTCATATCAGAGGTACTGGTTGAGTCTGAGACTTTAACATTTGCAAGAACAGACACTCTGCTATGCTCATGGATCTTGCTGTCTGGGAGGAGAACAGACTGACGTACATTGACAACCAGATGCAAAACTGCCAATGACAGTATGCACTAGGAAGGAGTGTATTAGCTACTATGACGGCATAAAACGAAGAGACCTAGGGGTCTGGTGAACTTTGGAAGTCTTTCTGAGGAAGGCATATTGGAGAAGAGATGTGAAGGATGTATAGTTGCAGTGCAGGTGATAAGAGCTAAGTAAGCAGGTATCCCTGGCTGAAGGAAAAAGAGTTAGTCGGTTTCTGAATGAGGATGAGAATCTAAGGGATGTGAGAAAGGGCAACATCACTTCTTGTATTTCCCTTTGTGACCTGAAGGGATTTTCCTCAGCTACTGCACTTAGAGGCTTTCTCATGAAACCTAGGGAGACCTGAGTGGAGTTTATGCTGTGAAGTTGCTGCAGTCTTGCCTGACAAATGAGCAGTGGGATGGACACTGTACAGCGACTGCAAGCCCACCTCCTACTTTCCTGGAAGTTTCCAGTGGACTGAGAGTTGATGTGGCAGCTGCTGCCCTAAAAGTCATGCTCAGGCCAAACACAACTGTGTTCTTGGTTCGGTACCCCAGTGCAAGCACAGATGGCACAATTCTAAAACAGAATTATACCTCGAGAATAGAAAGGGGGTGGACGCTGGTTGAACATGTGTGGATGCCATCAGACCTGAACAAATGCGATAGGTCTCTGTTTCCCGCTTTAGTGTTTTAAAATTTGCAAAGCTATGCTACATGTGTTTTACTTTATTCGGTATCCATAAGTCATCTTGATTTAATAGGTGACAAAGTCATGTTATAGAGAAGCTAAATGACTTGTCAAAGGTTACAGACTGTATTTTTTGCAGTTTTTCTTATTGATTCTCATTCAAGAGTCCACCTCTCATTAAACTCTGAAATCATTCATTTAGAAACAAATAACAAGACTGAAATCAGAAACTCTAAAAAGATAAATTGCAGAAAAGACTTATTCTAATTTCTTACATGTAGTGTAATATCACAATTTCTATATAATGAAAATTTATATTCCCAAGAATAATCCCATGCTGCCTTGTAAATCATCAAAGCAAGATTTAATTTAGTTCTTTCCCATTAGGTGTATTTATTATACTCTGAATCATTGGTATGAGATACATATGACAACTCTTAGAAGGCCAGAATATCACAATAAAAAGAAAAATCCATTTTTTCCAGCTCTTGCATGTTAACAAGTGACAGAATTCTAGTCCAGGGCCAGAAACTGATTAACACACTCAGAAGCAATCAGGATTATTGGGAACATGACTGCCTCTTGCCTAGCCTGCAACCCTTTTCCAAAAATCAGGACTCTTCAGAAACATCTTTAATGTAGCTAAGTGCATACAAGTGAGGGGATAGCTATGTATTGTGTCACAGTAGTGAAACAAATAGCTGTCTCCTCAAGTTAGTGGTACAGTTGGAAGGTCCCCAAAGGCCATGTGATCAGGGACTTGGTGGCCAGCCTGTGATGCCATTGGGAGTTGGTACAGTCTTTAAGAGATGGGGACTCACGGGAGGAAGCTAGACCACTGAACTGTACTCTGAAGGGAATACTGGAACCTTGGTCTTTCTTTCTCCAGCTTTTGCACCAGATATGTGGCGGATGTCATCCTTTGCCTCAAGCTCCTGCCTTGAAGCACTGTGCCACATAAGGGTCAAACTAGTACCACCCATTGGTCATAGACTGCAGCCTCCAAAACTGCAAGCCAAAGTGACCTTTTCCTCTACATAAATTGATTAGGTTAGATATTTTGTCCCACTGATGGACAACTAAAGCAGCCACCTAGCAAGTTTTCATGAGAATCGCATAGAGACTTCACAAGTTGCATCATCTCATTTCCTGTGCTAAAACTTGATTTTTTTATATTAATAAGGTACCTGAATTTAATTATCATCAGTGCTCTCATAGTTCAATTATACTTCAAGAAACTGTCAATTATATCCCGTATCATTTGGATGAAAAAGCTCTATATGTTTCAATTAATCCCATGATCACCAGTTTTAACTATGATGCTTCCACTTTTTCAGTAGCAGAGGTAAGTTTATGTGTGAGAGTTCTATGATCTGAATGCTCTTTGATGGACCTTTTGCTCAAAACTGAGCATTCTGAGCTCTCACTTCCTTCAGACAATATGGCACCTATTGGCAGATTTCCCACTCGTTCTTCTTCACATTAATTTATTATACTCTGAAGCACCTTTATAAAACTAGATAAAGATGTTCTTTCCAAATTATCTTATATATACCAGACACAAAGCTCAGTGGCACGATGCCTGCCTGGCAAGCACGAGGTCCTGAGTTCAATTCTCAGTACAAAGAAAATCCCACCGAATTATTTTATACAAGCTTGAAAAAAAATTCTAGGGTTTTCTGTGGACTGCATTGGAGTGAAAGTTGTCAGCAACCAGGACAATTTTGACTCACTTAGCAGGAATCCTACCTAATAAGCCAAGGATTATAAACAAGAGGTTTTAATCAGATTCATAAACCAACAGTTGTAAAACTGATGGTGAACTGGCCCAATCCAGGTATGTTTATTTGTAACATAACTTGTATTTAAATATGAAAGTACTTTCTTTAGATAGTGAAAACATTATTCCTTCACCACAAGTCCCACCATTCCCTATTGTTACACTTTGTAGTTTTTGCTCATTTGTGCCCCCTGCTTAGAATCTACGGATAAATGTATCTATGATTCTTCCCAGCTTTGTTTGCTTAGTCCAAACTATACCAAGCATTCTAGATTCATGTTTGTTTGTTTTTCAATTTCCTTTCTAACATTTTGTAACTTAAAAACTCCCTAGGAAGGAGTCAGAAGCAATGGGGCGTGCTTGTAGTCCCAGCTTCTCAAGAAGTGGAGGCAGGAGGATCACAAGTTCAAGGCCAGACTGGTCAACTTAGTGTGACAATGTGTCAAAATAATATTTTTAAAAAGGGGATGGGATATGGCCCAGTGGTAGAGTGTTTGCCCAATAGGCAGTCCCTGGGTTCGATTTCCAGTATCTCTCTCACACACACACACACACACACACACAAGAACTGCCTGTGAAGACAGAAAAGACTTAGCGATTTCTTCCAGTACCACAAGGCTTTCCTTGCCATTGGTAGAATGCAAAACTTAATGATCTGTCTATTCAACAGAGAACAGATTGTCTTTTGTGTAATATGTTACAGATCCACAGGACGTATTACTCATGCAAACTCAAACTACAGTCTTCCTTTAGTGAAGAAAACGTTTTGGACAGAATTCAGTAAAGATTTGGATGATATTCTCATAGAACCCTTAATAGTTTGCTCTGACTTATGTCACAATCTCTTTGAATCACTCACTTTTGTCTCTGCTGAGGTAAAATACCTAACAGCCAAAGTTAAAGGAGGAAAGGTTTGTTTAACTCACAGTTTGTAAAGGTTTCAGTCCATAGTTGGCTGGCTCCGAGGCAGTGTGGCGTGGCAGACAGAGAGGTCTGGCAGTGAAGAAACAGTTCTTGGCAGGCATAAGGCAAAAGACAAAAGACAGCAATAGCAACCAACAAGTGCCAGTAACCATGCTAGCCTTTTTTCTGTCCCCTATATTTGTATCAGGCTACCCACCATTCAAACAGGTAGCACTCACACCCAGGGTAGAGAACACTTAATCCTACCCAGAACTATGCCAAACCAATTGATGGACTTATTTACTAATCACATGCCCTTAATCTCAGCATCACACAGTCTAGATCCAACCACCACTGAAAAATCCCACCTATGACTGCAAGAGGCTTTGGGTGGACATCTAGACATAAGCCATAACAATCACTGCTTTCAGTCTTGTTGGTATTGACCTAGCAGAGGTGCTACTATAATTCTTGGAGTAATATGCTTTCCAATTCAGATAATTCCAATCTTAGACAACTCAATAGCCACATAAACACTTCAGAGACTTCAGTGGTACTTATTAAAAATATATATATATATATATACATATATATATGTATGTATGTATTTAATACATTGAATAAGCATAAAGTTTAGAGGGAATATTTGTGACAATAGTTACTTCTCCTTACTGCAAGATTTACTAATTAAATGCTAACTTTCCTGGTGTATTTAGGCATTTGTTCATGGAAACTTTAACAGTTTGATAGTGTGAGTTAGTTTGTAATTAGAGAGCAAATAAATGCTCTTCTAAACTAGTGCTAAGAAAGATTATCTTGGAAAATACAAAATCTCCTCCCTCAAAAAAACACATTAGTATGCGATTTCCCAATTCCAATCTTTCCTGTAATGTGTGATGCTCTTCTAACAGATATGAGTGATTTTTCTGTAAGCAGAATGAAGCAGATGTTGATAGGATGGAAAGACATGAATTTAGGACAGCAAGTTTTTATCTAACAACAAGAAAAAGACCCTCTCTGTGTGTTGGTTCATTTAAAATTGACAAACATATTTGTAAAATATGTATTGGTGATGGCAATGCTGGAGTGTCTATATTAAGACTGGGACATGTCCCTACTTGGTTAGCCCCAATAATATGTTCAGTAGACCAGAAGGATCTTTCAGTCATAAAATACATCACATTGGATAGGTTTCTTTATCTTCAAAGTCTCACATTCCTGTTTCATATAATGGAGATACGAGGAATAATTATCTTGGAAAGTTTCCTTGAGTGGTTAAAAACAAACTCAGGTGTATTCAGTATAAGAAAACACCAAATGTATATATCTGAGAGAGAGTTTTGTGCAAGGACTAGATTAAAAGAATAAAATTTCAAGTTTTGGAGGGTGTCATCTGGCACAACTTTTGTATCAGACTGATCTATAAGACAAACTATTGGTGAATATTTTTGCATATAGAAGGAAAGCCACTTTCTTTAGGTTGAATTCTACTGGAATATGAACCAAAGTGCACTGCTAGGGGAAAATACTTTTTAAAATAGAACTAGTTAAATCTTATCAGCAAGTACTGTGTTGCTATATAATTACTTATCATTACTGCAATAATTCGTTTCGAAAAGTATTTCCCAACTGACTTCCACTTATAAATGTATTATTCATATCTATATAAATAACAGTTCAGTGAATTCATTTAAAGAAATCCATTTATTCTAGTAAATTATTAGACACATGTAACTGTCACTCAGGCATTAATCTAGAAATGCCCTGTTCAGGATTTCTGGAAACTCACTCCGAGGAAGAAAGATGAACAAAAATACCATTCCATCTGTTAGCCAAACTTACTGCACCAAATAATTTGGAACTTAATTACAGAGTTGGCTACATTTTCAAAATGTGATTTTCAAAGGCTGAATGTTTTATTTAAATTTCTCCATGTTTATTTCCTCCAAGGACTATCAATGGTGTTTGCAAATTTCACTTTTAGAACCTGGTAGGTTTGGGCTGTTAAGAACCCAAGAGCTAAGAGTAAGACCCAAGAGACAGAAGAAAATGGGAAGAAAAACTGTATTTTCCCTTTTCTCCTTTCCCTCACCACACCCTTTCTTTAATCTTGTCTGTGAATAGCTCCATGCATATTCACCTACAAATAGAGTTGTTAGGGCAGTTGAATTTGAATTTTAGAAACAGTAATTAGTTTTCAGTACAAGAACACCCTATTATATTTTAGTATAAGCATACCTTTTTTGATGCATGCTTATACTCAAAATAATTCAATATTTATCTGAAACTCAAATTTAATTGCATAGTATATATTTGTATATACTAAATCTGTCAACTACTTTGCTGAGATATTTATTTGAAAAGTAATGTCAGAATTTCTCCCTCTAGCTGGGTGTGGTGGCACATGCTTTTAATCCCAGTACTCAGGAGGCTAAGGTAGGTGGAGCTTTGTGATTTTCAGGCTGGCATGAGCTATGACGTGAACAAGGCCGGCCTGAGCTATGTAGTGCGACCTTGCCTCAGAAAAAATAGGGCTTGGAGTTTGGCTCAGTGGCTTAAGTGCCTGCTTGGCGGCAGGTGTGAAGTTGTGAGTTTGATCCCCGGTACCAACCAAAAGAGAGGGGAAAAAAAAGAATTTCTCCCTCTAGATAGTGTAATTTTAACTGGAAATTGCTAAAGTGCACAAAAAATGATAAACTTGTGAAGTGATGGATATTTTAATTGGCATAATCTTTCTATATTTTATACATAGGTCAAAACAACAATATGCAAAATTATTTTCTCTAATAAAGTAAATTTTAACAATTACAAAAACAGCTAAACTTGTTACACATGCTCAAAATTCCACCAGTAAAAGTTAATTTTGGGGACTCTTAAGAATCTTTGCTGTTTTTACAATTTTTAAAGCCATAAATCTTAACTAATAGTGAGTGAAGGAAGAAGGGTTAATTTGCCGATTCTATCCTTTTGATCCTTTAGACAAAAAATAACACATTATTGACTCTTGTTTCTCTCATACTCCAAATCTAACCCAAGTATAAATGTCAATTATACCTTCAAAACATTTGCAAAATCTGCCCCCTCCCGACCATATTGACTAATAATGACCTGGCCGACCATTCCATCTTTTCTCACTGACTAATTGCCAGAGTTTCCCTTTTTTTCTTGCTCATTTCTACTGTTATCTTTCTCAGTTTTGTCCCCATACAGCATCCTGATTGGAATTGAAATCTAACCTGGTAATATCACATAAAATCCTTTTACTGGGGTCAGTTGTCTGCCAGGCCCGATTCACACCATCCATCCCACTGTAGTTTTCGGGCCTCAGTTCTTAGCATGCTCCCCCATCATCCGTTCCCTGCTGTACTACTCCCCAGCTCTTCCTGCCCTGCACTAGACACAACCTTACCTCAGGAGCTTTGCAGTGGTCTTGTCAGCCTGCAGTAGGTGTCTGCATGATTTGCTCCTTCGTGCTCTTCAAAGTTTCAGTCTGAGTTTCATCTCCTTCTAAGCTTTATGTACTTCTTTCTCTTATTTTACTTTTTGTTCCTACATGGCATGCAACCTTGTCTACACTCTATATTTACTTGTTTACTTATTTTTCTTCTTTTTGCATATCTGTTCCACTAGAATGGAAGCTTCAAGAAGGCTCTATGCCTTGAGTTGTTGCATATAGGCACCCTAAGGCCTAATGCCTAACTATGAAAAGCACTCCTTACTTGTTGATGAATGCATGAACCACAAACAGTGTTTAACAAATTGCTTTAGGAGTTAGATACGTAACTTTCTATAGCAGAGTCTTGGAAGAATGGCACCGGACAGGTAGGGCCACATTTTGCAGCAGATCCAAAACATGGTGGCACAGATGAAATTGTGGAAGAAAATCAAACAACTAGATAGACATAAATATGAATTCTTTGGATGACTTAAGGAATTTTAGGGTCACTTATGATTTGACCAAAGACAGTCCTTTTATAAAATTAAACTGTAGAAGCATTCATTTTTCTCATCACCATGAAAATAATACGCTGTACTTCAGTAGTCTTCACTGTGGGGTTCCCAGTTGATCACCCAAATCTAAGAAGATGTTAAGATAATTAAAAGTCCAATTCATTCTGGACTAAGTGCATCATTTCAACATTGTACTATGGAAAATATTCTTTCAACCACTCTTCTCAGTTGTGTGTTCTGCTCTATTCTCTTTCTAATTCCTGGGCCCCTTACTACATTGTTTCTATGAAGATCCTCCTAAAAAATAATCAAATCATTTCTTTATGCAGGTTTTAAATGGTCATGTTTCCCTATTGAGGATAAACTCTGCCTGCCCATCATGATTTTCATTCAGCCCTTCTACAGGCTCACTGTTTTGCCTTTTGGCACCTTTTGTTTTGTGGTGCTTTTTTTTCTCTTTTTTTTCCCTTTCTCTACAATAGTGTGTGTTGCCTGGAGAATTTACCAGTTCTCAAAACTCAAATCAGTGTCAATTCTTGGTGAATTCTCATATTTTCTCCAGTAACTATTTATTGGTCTCTCTCCTAGGATGTCATAACACCTTGCTCATACCTCTGTTACTGCACTTATCTTGTCATATTTAATGATTTGTTAGCATATCTGTCTCCCTAGAAGACTGAAGGCTAGATCTCCCGATATTTTATTTATGTCACCTAGTATGTCTCATATAAGATATATAATAATTGCATACTACATGAATTACTTTGGAAGGTTCAGAAGATCCTGTTCTTGAGTCTGACCTACAAAGTGTCATCAAAATGTACATTGAATTTTTGAATTTTAAAAAATTTTATGGCAAAAGATATTGCCATTAATCCCCTTAAAATGCTCTCCCTGACTTTAAATGCACTTGCCCCATCATTCTTGCCGCTTTCTGAAACAATTCTGGAAGTCTTCTTTGATGTCTTCAGAGAGTGTTATCAAGCAGGTAGTGAAAGCTGCTGCTGAGTGTCATCCAGTGGAGAGAAGATACCTAAAAACGTTGCAGCACGTTCTGTTCCACATTATTCACCAGATTTGGCACCATATGTCTTCCAGCTGCTCCCTTAGAAAAGAATGACCATGAAAGGGAAATATTTTGAATAGATTCAGTACATCCAAGTAGCCACCACAGTACAACGAAAGACACTGATGAAAGAGGACTTCCAAAACTGCTTCAGAAAGTGAGAAGAGATGGAATAAGTATATTTGAAATGAGAAGAGGAATATTCTTGGGGGGGGTTAATGGCAATATATCTTTTACTATAATATTTTTCTTTAAATTTGAATGTTTCATTGTATTTTTACCACAATTTATATAGTTTTCTATAGATACTGGCTTTGATAATTCATAGACCCTCATCCAAGTCAAACCTTTTGATCACTTAAGGTGTGGATGTGTTGGTAAAACTGTCTTGCAAAGCTGAAAGGGATAAAAAGAAAAAGTCCTTGTAACAGTACGTCTTTTCTGAGACACCCACAGGCAACATAATCAACTTGGTTCCTCTTATGATTACCACATTGGTCAAGCCAAGTCATCGCATGTTGTCAAGCTTTGAAAGAACAAGTTCTTCATTTTAATTCTTTGCATGATTAAAGTCACTCAATTACTATTCATTTAATTAAATGGCTTTTATGATTTAATTTTAGTGAGGGGAAAAATGGTCAGTCATTAAAAAGATGATTGAATAATTTTTTTATTATTGCAGTAGATAACAGTAAAGAGCCTTTGAGATAAGTTTTGTAATAAAAAATTCTCTTGGTAGTGAGTGAAACATGTTACCAGTAATGAAAAAGGAGTTGTTGATATTGTTAATTAATAAGTGATGAATTAGTATGGAACTTGACACTTCATTTACGCCAGTAACACAATCCCATGAGATTACAGAGAATAGGAATGTGACACTCTATAAGAGTGTGTTAGGCAAGGAGGGCAGAAAGGAAAGGAGAAAGAAGAGTGAGCCAGAGAAGAGGGAGCAGAGAAGAGGCATAGATAATACAGATGAAAAAGCTTTTAAGAGAAAATAATCGAAATTTTAGTTTGCCACTCGAGCAAAACTAATTGGTTAAAGAAAATGCATAATCTACATTATGACATGTAGAAATATCAGAATTTATTTAATAGTATATAGCTTTCTCTCTTTTAAATTAATAATTGATACTTTAAGTTGCGTGTCATAATATTTTCCTTATTGTGAATTTCATTAGGAGAGTCCTTCATTCTTTTTAGTGACATTCTTTGGAATGCTGAATACTAACTTGATAATAGAGTGAAAAAATTGAGGCTGTTAATGTTGGGAATCTTTTCTAAAGAGAGCTATTATCATTGTGTATACTTTCTGTACAACTTGTTGAATCTTTTTTTCCTGATTCAGGAAGAGATAGTCCTCAAGCCACCTGCACCTCTGCCCAGCTGGCTAGAAATTCTCAAGAACTACATCCTTCATCTCCACTTCAACGGGACAGACTGAAATCCATTTCTGACGCTACTTGGAATTAACCCAGATCCCATAGGTTAAGGGCAACGTCTTTTGTCAAACTACCTTCATTTTACCCATCAGCTGCAGGCCTCAGGGCCATTCATGTGTCTGCTCAAATTGTTAAACAAGAAATCACAGAGGAAGTTAAAATAAAAGCAGAGGTGATTTTTATTGGGGAAAAGATCTGAGAATAGATTCTCAAATTGAGAGACACAGTTCCATTTGGAAACCAGTGTTTTGCCAAAGGGAGAGAGGACAAGATTTTTAAAGAGAAAAAATTAGAGGTAGTGAGGTAACTTGTTCTGAACAATTTTCAGGAGGTTCTGTTAGTTACCCAGTTCCTCTGAATGAATTCAGATTGGTGCTGCAGGTCTATTCATATATTAAGCTCCTCATGATTGGCCACTAGGGAGCTATGTGAGGGATTATTGGTAAGCAATAGGTCTTTTAAAACAGTCATGAAGTGAGCAGAAGTCTCAGGATTGGAAATTGTCACATAGTAGAGTCTTATATGCACATTTTTGCAAAACAGCATTCTTTATCTAAAAGTTAAAGTTTAAAAGGGACTTAGGTCTAAGAGATAAACTGGAACCTGTCCCCAGTAACCTCTGTAACATGCAGATAAATTTAGCTGTTGCTTAATTATTTTTATTTCTACAATGATGAGAGTTCCTATAACCACTTCTTTTGAAAAATTTGCTAGAACAACTCATGAAATTCACTAAAAAATTCTATCTTTGCATTATAATTTTATCATAAAGAATAGACCTCAAAAATAATAAAGTGAGGGAAATATACATAACATGGCCAGGGAGGGCCAGGAGTGCGGGGCTTCTGGGTACATTCTGGGTGAGCACATGCATCAGTGCCCCCTTAAGAAACTCTAAAGGGCTTTGGTGTCCAAAGGTTTTATTGGTTTCATGAGATTTCATTGCATAGGTCTTACGGATTAAACAACTGACCAAGTGACTGAACTCCATCTCCAGTCCTCTTTCTGTCTTCTGGATGTCATGCTGACTCACAGTTGCAGTCCACTGATGATTTTATGTGTTGTTCTGTTAATCTGCCTGCTCTGTAGGAATTCCACCAACATCACCATGTTAGTGTAACAAAGATACTCTGACCACATAGAAAATTTTCAGAGTTTTAATAGTCCATTGCCGACAATCAGAAGAGTAACATGTCTCACAGATCTGTTTTATAAAATTGTCTTGGATTTGACTTTTTATGGGGTTAATTTATCAGTTATAATAATATTTTCTAGTTGTGAAAATATTGTGTGTGTGTTTATGCCCAGCTATATTAGTCAACTTTCTAATCATTGCTGGTCAAAGTGCCCAGCACCTACAATTTAAAGGAGTAGAGGTTTAATTGGCTCATGGTATCTGAGACTTCAGTCCATGATTGGTTGACTTCAAGTCAGGCACATCAAGTTGGAAAGGCATAGTGGACCAAAACTTCTTAGTTCATGAAGACCCAGAATCAGAGCAGAGAAACAGAACCTAGAGTGTGCGGTCAGGGACCAGATATAGACCTGGTCAAACCTCTTTGATCAATCCAAGTACATCTAGCAGTGTTTTACTAATCCCCCAGGAGATCCCAAAACCAATCAAATTGACAAGCCCCTAACCTGCCACACTTGTTTTGGGAGGGCTTAGGTTTTGGGAAGTATAAATATGTTCCATGCAAACAAACTATTTTAAGAAAACACTGTAACGCAGAAAATATTCATGGCAAACCCTTTGGATATATGTTCTTATCGTATCCTTTAGAAGCCTAAACAGGAGTTCTAAGATGTAAGTAAAAACATGATATTAGATTTAAACATATGGCTGGGCATGGTGGTGCATGCCTGTAATCTCAGCGCTCAGGAGACTGAGACAGGAGGATCATTGCAAGTTCGAGGCCAGCTTGTGCTACAAAGTGAGTTCAAGGCCAGCCTGAACTGCATAGTGAGATCCTGTCTCAAAAAATAGGGCCAGAGATTTAGCTCAGTGGCCTAAGTGCCTGCCTGGTAGGCGCAAAGTTGTGAGTTTGATCCCCAGTACCAAAATAAATGAATAAATAAATAAATAGATTTAAACATACACTTGTTGAAGCTCAAACTTAATTTTTACTCATCTATATCATAATGTACACTAGAGATGCAGGAAACTGGTGTCATCAGCCCATGTTCAGAGAGAGAAAAATCTCAATGCTGGAGACAAGACTCAGGCAAAGCTTTGTGGGAGAAGCTCAATATTGACAAGACTTAGAAATACGTGTTTAAACTTGATTCTAAGAGGAGCAAAAGAGACTTTCTTGATGACAGGGTCAAAATGAGCAACTGAGATAAAACCTTATTTGTGATGTCTACAGATGTTCTGAATGGTCTTGTCTGAATATCTCTGTTCATGAAGAGCTCATTTTGCCTTGAATTAGTTTACTCCATTCCTTATCACTCCTTTTGCCAGAAGCCTCTTCCTTAGCCTAAGTCAAGGAAACCTTCTAGTAACCTCAGGAGTCTTTACATCCGTCTATAAAACAGTCACCAGAAGAGCAAAAGTTTCTTTCACGGCCCCTGAATGTCTGCCCACATGTTAAACCAACCCAATTCTTTCCTCCATCCTTCAGAATTCTGACTTTTTCTGTCACTGAAGATGTTTTCCTAGATTTGGCATTGATTAGCAGCCTTAATAGATTAATCCCTCTATCAGAGAGATCAAGACTGGACACCTGTCACTTACTAGAGGTACATATTAACTAACTTTTTTGAACCTCAGTTTTCTCTACTATAAAGTGAAAATACCAGTATCAGTTTCATGTGATATAACCAGAACTATAACAGGAAAATAGTAAATATTTAATGTACATAGTGTGTTACTAAGGTGCAAAGCCTACTAGCTTTACCTATAAAACTAGTAATATAAATTTTAAAAAGCAAAACTGCCTAGAGTTTAATATCTTACGATAAAAGCAACTTACTAACTCGTGCTTCGGGGCTGGGCTTAGCCTGTGAGTTCTGATGACCTTGAGTAGCCCTCTCAGGCCTGTGTTTGTTGCTGGTAGTTGGAGTTTTCCCTCATGTCTGGTGGTTGGCTGTCTGTATTCTGTGGTTCTGGACAGGTGTTCTCGCCATCCATCTGGTCATCCTTGGCTACTCCAATCACTGGGGACTCCAGGATTCCAGGATCAATCAAAGAACAGGTCCAAATGTCCACTCAAGTCATGTTGCTCCTGAAAGTCCACTGCCCAAAGAAAGAGTTTGCATGGGACAGCACCACCAAAGGTCCCAGATGCAGGGAGAGAAACGTTTAATTCTGTAGTCTTCCTCACACTAAAATTATCTATCTCCAAAAGTATTTTCAAGGTAACAGTGAAACCTGTGTTACTCTGCTGGAGACTAAAATTTAGTTCATCTTCTTGCATGCTGATGACTCTGTATTTTGGGGTGTGTATATGACTACGACATGAGAGAAGGGAGGAGTGGTGGAGAAGAAAGGAAGAGGGAGAAGATTTAGAAAGAGGAGAGACAACTAGGGTAGCCAGTTTGAGTAAAATCTCAAATGCCAAGTGACAATCTCATGACCATATAGGCAAGATGACCAGAGGAGAACCCTCAGGTCAGGACTGTCCACCTCTACCACATTTCATGAGGTAATTTGGACACCAGGTTTATCCTAGAGTGTTCTCTTTCTTTCATCTGCTCTCTCTTGCTGCACATACACTATGTGTTGCTGTTCACAGGATAGGTGCTGGCCTGAATGCAGTGAGGAGTACGGCAGAGCTACTTTTACTCCTGTCATCATAAAACAAACCATTTTGATTTTATGTCTCTTTAATGAAGGCATTACATTTGGTGGTTTCAAAGGTATCTTCCAACTGTGATATTGTACACTACTACAATACTACACTCTTTCTTTTTTCCCTTTTTAAACTTAACCATCTTTTGTCCTAGCTCTTTAGCTCATAGCGTATTGCTTTGATGGCATATATCAATGGGTGGACAAAAATACTGACTTCTTCTTCTTCTTCTTCTTCTTCTTCTTCTTCTTCTTCTTCTTCTTCTTCTTCTTCTTCTTCGAGAAATCTATTAATAGAGTTGATTTCTGTGAATGAGAACCTTTTCATGGTCCTTTATATTCTATCACATAAAGAGACTTGAGGTTTTCCTTTTCATATAGGATATAGTGATCAGTATATTTAGAATGTCTATGTTATGGTTGAGAATCCTAGGAGATTTGCCTAATGAAATTATGAAGTTATCCTACCATAGGACAGGGATCAGGCTTCTCTTCCCTGTACTTGTTTTAAAATAGAGTTTTCATTGGATTTAGAATAGGAAGAATGGTATTAGCTATGGAATGTTAGGCATTTCCTTACTCACTGAGTTTCAGTTTTTTCATCTAGCTAACAGTGTCTACCTAGCAGGGGTTTTATAAGGAGCACAGTATAGGAATTTTTGTGTAAGCCAAGGTCAGGTATGTCTCTTTCTGTAACTTCACATAATACTTGCTTTGTTTCCTCTTTTCACACTTTTGCTGTTCTGATCAAATGAGATTGTGTATGCTGGCTGCATTATTTTTTAACCATAAAGTACAAAACAAATAATGAAATACTATTACTGACAAGCTGTAAGAACTAGAAATTATAGAGGATTCTTATGAATCAGAGGTCCCTGGTTGTGTTAGATTGTAGTCTTTACCTCTAGTTTAGAACTTTGCTAAAATTGTCTGCTTTCTTATCCACACACTACCCTGGATTGGTCAGCACATAAGTGGGGCTACCCAAATGAAATTAAGGTCTGAAGCCTTAGGTAATAGAGCAAAAACATCTGCACCGATTCTTGACTCAAGAATGATACATTTAGGTATATCTTTCAGCTCCATTCCACTTAACACATTAGTGGGGTCCTAGGTTTGGGCTTTATATAATCCTGTACTGATCTTGCCTTCTTAGGAAGAAACAGAATTGTATATTCCACCTCTTAGATAGAAAGAAAATTATTGTCTAATGACTCTTAGATGACTAAAATGCATTACATGAACATAAAGTATTTTTTGCCCTTTGGTGACTTGATTTTTCTCCTTGGAAGTTTTCTTTTTTAAATGCTTCAAGTAAAAATCATCATTTTCTTTTCTACCTTCCCAAAAGAACCATAGGATTCTTTTGGCTACTCACTGGAATAGCACCCCTTGGCTTCATTGATCTAAAAGGATTTGGGATTCCCAGGTGACCAGAGATTAATTGTACCCTAACTATAGCATACATGTTCCTAGGGCTCAGTCAGGATGTGTGTTTTTAAAGCACTGAATTGTGGAGGGCTAGCCAGGGTTATGAGCTCATCAGAAACTGAAAGACTAAGTCTGTACAGTCTGTGGTATGCAGAAATGATTCACTTCTAGAGGTGAAGTCATTAGAGCTCATAAAAAGGGCAGCTTCAGAATCAATGGAAATCAAGCCTATGTAATCTTCCAAATCAGTCTTTGAGAATTTGAAGGATGAGAGAGCGATGGGAGTAAGCATCTCACAAACGGCTTTTCTCTGAAATGCACAACGTTACCTTCAAGTGGGGAGAACTTGAAAGTAAGAAAGAGTCAAGGCTTTAATCATTGTTATGAATCAGAAAATGATTTTAGGAAGTTATTTTCTAAAGAGCATATATTTGTATCTATGAGTATAAAGAATCAATTGCAAGTAATGAGATAGACTCAGAATATGAGACCCACCTGCAGAGGGGCCTCAGGAAAGCGACCCTAGAGATAGAACTGGCAAGTGTTTTGGTTGAGTTTTGAATAAGCAATGTTTGATATAGTAAGGAAGTAACAATTTTAATGCCATTACTACCGTGGGAAAATATCACATGAGTTGTAATGAATGATAACATATATTCTGTGTCTCTCGTTTACCCTCATTACAGCTGAGAGCAACTGTGAAGGGTGTTCCTGTGCCCTCCTAGAGCTGAAGGAACAACTTTCCATGCAGGGTGAAGGATGGTTCTCCAGCCACTAAATATACTAAGCATATAATGAGAGGAAGGATAGAAGAGAGAAGAGGGTGGCAAAAGGTGCATTAGTTAGTTCTTTATGGCTACTTTATCAAGGCAGGCTACTTTTTTGAGATAACATTATGGCTCAGAATTTAGGAGGCTGAATGTTCAGTGGTCAGGTTCAGGCTCTGATGTTACCCCTTCTCCCCTTGGCTATCTTACATCATGGTAAGACCACATGTGTACCTCTCTGTGTAGTCTCTCCTTCTCCTTAAAAAACCACCAAAATTCAATCATATAATGATTTAAAGTCTAATTTAATCATTTTTAAAAGCCTCTCCCAAAACATCATAATCAGGATCAAGTTTCTGGTCTCTTAATGGCATTATGGATTAAACTGCTGCATGAATTTGGGGGGACAAACCATATCCAAGACATAGCCAAGGGTAAAAGAAAGAAGATATAAGACAGAAAGGAAAGGAGCAGGGAGGAGAGAAAGATGAGAAGGAGTTTTATCCTGCTAAACCCAGAATGGTTGATTCTAAGCATCATGTCAGGTATTTGAATTTGCCTTGTCTCTATTTCCCTGACCATAGAAAAAGTATTGTGAGTGAAATAATCTCATTCATGGCAACGTAAGTGGAAGGAATTCTGCCTTTCTGTTTCAGGAAAGTTGCAGCAGGGTTATTGTAAATTTATTGGGACTCTCCAAGTTCTTATTGGAATATTTTAGTGTCTCAATAAATGATTCTATTTTTATAGTGAATTGTCAATCAAATGGATATACAAGCTGAATAATTGGGGCTTTAAAAAACCTGAGTCTGGATTGCACATTACTGACAGTTCTCATTCTGTCTCAAAGGTAGAAGAAGGGTCAACTTCCCAGGTCACTAAATCCCAAGGTGGGCAGTAAAGTTATAAAGCTAAAAATTGCAGAGACATTGGAAAGTTTTCAGGCTTGAATCCCATCCAACATACTTGTTCCAAATCTACCTTTCCCATGACTGAGCCTGAGCAAAAGAGAAGCAGTGATCTTTCTTCCCTCCTGTGCTGCCTCATGGCCCTAACCAGGTTCTTCTTCATTGCTTTCCTCTTTAGTGACATTTATTGTCATTGCTTGCCTTTTCCTTTGCTGGGAAACCATCAACATCGCCACTTCCCATCAACTTTGAACTTTAGTAACCTTTATTTCCATTGAGGATCCCTTAAAGTTTTCCCACAGAGAGGTGAGAATTCAGTGCCTACCCACTGAGAGATGATTTGCCTATCTCCTTAAGATAATGGTCTTGTGATCTTCTCTTTCTTAGCTGCCTTGTCTCTACCCTAGACATGTAGAATTTTGATAGTTATTTGGATCTGAGAATAAAACATTACTGAGAAGTTCCCTTATGGACACTTTTTCTATGGGTCAGCCATGGTCTGGCTTCGATAAAGGTGGCACACCCAGTCTGTGATACTTTTAGCCCTTAGGAACAGTGCTATTGTGGACAAAGAAATGAGGAGTGGCCACTGAGTCCTTTGCCAGTAGCATTTACCCTACTGTATCTCTCTTACTACCAGTTTCATTCCCAGTGTAGATCTAAAGACACTGAGAGCAGTAACTAGGGTCTTACTGAAATGTGTTGATACCTGATGATGTCTCTGTCTCAACCTACACATCAATATAAAGACCAGATATCTTGCAATCTTTACCTTGGAGTGATTCAACTTTTCTTCCAGAGCATTCTTGGAGAGGTTGAAGGTCATCTTCGCTTCTACTTTTTGTAAGAAAGTCATAGTCTGGAAACTCAGTTATCAGTTCTCATTCATCCTCTTATTTAGTCTCAGTGGGCAGACTTAAAACTCATGCAGACTGATAAAATTCTGAAGAATCAAAACTCTTGGTGTGAATGCAGATTAGGGGCTCCTGGGCTGTTTGTCAGAAACACAAAGTCTAACTTGGAATAAAGCACTGAGTCTTCAAACATGATCTTATAGAGAGTATCAGTGACATTTCAACAACTGCTCCTTCTGTGGTGGCATATTAGCACAGTGCATGTGATTACAGGCAATGAAATGGATATAAAATCTACCTCATAGTAAGGGCAAAAATATCTCACTTGCTCTTTTCCCCCCTCTCATAATCGTTATAAAGAGTCTCTTATTTCAATCTTTCTCAACTATGAAATGGTTCTGTTTGCGCAATACTGGCCCAGAATGCTCAGGACTGGTGTTATAATCTTCAAGGCAGTTACAGTGAAGAGCATTATAAATTCTAGGCCCCTGACCTCCCTAATCTATAGCCTGGATGTGCACCCCCACCCCACCCCCAGAGAGGCAGGCAGAATGACTGCTTCGTGTCAGGTTTGGGCCTTAGAATATTTTTTCCTGAGAATGAAACCCTGGTTCCTATGACTCTGCCTCCTTAGTGACCCCTCAGAAATCTTCCCTGATGGAGCCCTGCCACCTCCTACATCCCTGCTAAATACAGCCACATTATTCTTTCATTTTCAGAAGACGTTCTTTAAAACTTTTGGTGTTCAGAATGCTTTCTTTCTGAATGAGATGATTCTTCACCTAGGGGCCTTAGAACACACTACTTTAAACTCTGTTTAAGGCTGTAACAGTCATTAGTTGTTTTCTCACTAATTCATACTATTGTAGCTAGGATACATTCCTGCTGAAATGGAACAAAATTGGACTCAAGACTGCCCTGCTGATTAAGCACGTACTTGTGAAATAGCAAATCACCACCTGCCGCCTAGCACCTCACCAGTGCACATGGCTGCGGTTTCCCTTCCACTCGCCTGTGTCCATGCTGTTGTGCATGGTGGAACATTCTCTTGGGAAATGTCTTTTTCTTTATTCCATTTTATCTGTCAAATGCCATTCATCCAGACCCAGGGCATAGTCTATATTCTTTTTCAAGTCCTCTTCAATCTTCCCCTCCTGCCTTTCTCCTTTCGATGTTTCCTCAAAACACTTCGCTTACATGATGTGTAGTATGCATTCTTTTCTACCCTTAGTTGCTATCACACATGCAAATGTTGTACTCATGGCATCAGTACACAAACCCTCTGAGAGCAGGGCCCTGTGTTGCTCTTCATTTCACCCCTGTTGCCTAGAAACTAAACAAACTGAAGTGATGCAAATGAGCTGGCTGCAGACCATGAATAGTGTATGCTGTCACACACAATCACAAATACATATGACATGTAAGTAAATTACTAATATAGACAGTGAAAAAGAAATGTCCTGGGGCTGTGCAGACAGGTACATGTGAGTGCTAGGGAAAATGACTGTTCTAACACCTTTAGGTGGGAGAGAGAGAAAGAGAATCATAGTGAGCTGAAGACATTGAGAAAGGTTTCTTAGGTTTCTGTAGAATTTAGCTGGATGTTGTACCATCATGAAAATTTGAATAAGCATAGAGGGAAGAAGAGGAGGTCTGTACATAGCAAATGTGATAGGAGTAACTTCGGCACCTGTGAGTTGGTTTGGATCAATTAATGATGCCCCTAGATTGAATTGTACTCAGTTGCAAATAGCATTGTAAAGGAGATTCATTGTGGCAGTAAAAATATACTTCACTGGTAGTAATTTACGTTTGGTACCAAATGTTAGGGAGATGATGATGAAGAGGATGAGGATGATGATGGTGATGATACTGGTGATGATAATGGTACTTATTGAATACTCTGTCCCAGGTATGCATAAAATATTTTTAATATATTAATGCTAATCTTCCTCAATAACTTCAAGTTAAATACTGTATATCTGTGTATGTGACAGGTAATTGAACCTAGAGAATATTGAGCCACGCCTTCAGCACTTTAAATTTTTTTTTTACAAGGTCTTGCTAAGTTGCTCAGGCTGGCCTCAAACTTGTGATCCTCCTACCTCAGTCTCCCAAGCATTCAGGATTACAGGCAAGTGCCTCTACATCTAGCCAAAGTAGGAAAATTGAACCACTTTAAGACTAACAGGCTGGAGCCGGGCATGATGGCGCACGCCTTTAATCCCAGCACTCGGGAGACTGAGGTAGGTGGAGCTTTGTGAGTTCAAGGCCGACTTGGGCTACAACGTGAGCCCAAGGCTGGCCTGAGCTACATAGTGAGACCCTGCCTTAAAAAACTAGAGATGGGAGTTTGGCTCAGTGGCTTAAGCGCCTATCTGGCAGGTGTGATGCTGTGAGTTCGATCCCCAGTGCCGGAAAAAAAAAAAAAAAAAAGACTAACAGACTGAGTTGTTTATCGCATGTTATACAGCTACCATACAGTGGAGCTAGGATTCAGGTCTAGGCATTTTGCATTCGAAAGTCCAGCTATTTTTCATTTTATAAAGCCCTAATGGCCAAAGACCAAGTAAATACAACCCAGAAAGACTACAGATTTTCCCTGATGGTATGTGCTTGACTTGCACCTCTGCTTGAGTATAAATGCAACGTTTCACCCAGCTCAAAGTTCAGTGCATTGTAAAGCCATTACATTTGCTCAGAGCTTTATCCCATTTGAGAACAAAAATATGTGTGCTTAGGCAATTATTTTCTTAGTTAATGACTTAATTACCTTCTTAAGATTTGATCTCTATGCCCGAGGCATCTCCTCCTGCAAACTAGCTTTGTGTTGGAAGTACAAAACCTCATTTCCAGGCCTGCCCCTTTAGTTGCCACTCGTTGTTTCCCTGTGACAAAGTCCCAAGAAAGGAACATTTACCTGAAGGTGAGACAAACACTTGAAACCTCGTGACCCTCTTAGCCCAGAGATTGAAAACCTCTTAGCTATCACCACAAATTTATGTTTGCTGTTAGAAAATTGCTTTGGGAAATGATGTGGATCACAGAAGTAAATTTTCTGTCAAGATAAACTTTAGTAGTGAGCAAAGCAGAATTTGGCGGGGGCGACGGGGAGGGAGAGATCCCTAGGTGTTTTATCTCATTTTTATTAACATTCTTTAATATTTACCACAGTCATACTTTGTGAGCCAAGCTGTTAGTGCAAGCACTGAACTACAGAGCAGATTCAAGAATTTCTCTGGAGAGGGTACCTTCAGCTTCGTTTTACAAACAGAAGCTGTTGGTAACAGATGTGCTTCAAAGAGCTGGCAGTAGTTAAAAGATTTAAGGTGAAAAGTAAAATCTTTAGAACTCCACCACACAGACACCAGAAATCCACTGCCTCTGGACTAGCCCAAATTCTTCAGCCCGTTTCCAGAAATTGCTATTATGCAGTCTGCACAGATGGTGGAGTACTTGGACAAGGAAGGGAGGGAGCAAGCTTGGCAGGCACCAGCTTGAGGCACAATTCTTCTTCTCCTTCTTCTTCTTTTTTTTTCCCCAGAAACTGTGCTTGGTAGAACATAAAAATCAAAACGGATCCTTTCTTTCAATTACATCAGATTTTGTCCCAGTTCTCTGGGTTTGGCGGCCCTGGATAAACCAGGAGGGACCCAGCAAGCTGCTTGGTGCTGGATGTGTGGATGAATTTTGTTGGAATTGAGGGCTGCCTCTCTGTGGAGTCCAAGAACACTATCTCACAGTGACAGTTACAAAATCATAGTAGGAATCAGCAGTTGAAGGCTCGAAGAGCAATGCGTGCCCTTTTGATGGCAAGGAGGGAATAAGGGATGTTCGTTGAATCGAGTTAGAGTTTTGTTCCTGTCTTCTTCCAGAAGTCTCTATTTAACCTCTCAGACCATCAAAAAGATATGCGCTGCTGGGAAGAGGTATGCTCAGAGAAAGCAGACTGGGTATGGGATCTGTTGACAGAAGAACCATTATATTAATAATTATAATAACAATAATAATAAGACAGTCATTTGAAGCACATCTCAGAGTATCTGTTATGGTAGGTCCTGTGGGAGGGGGCTTTTGTCACTTTCTTCTTAATTAAGTATTCTAGCTAACCCCAGTGATGGGGGGAGAAAGGACAGCCTTTCCTTCATTCCATTAACTCTACTAATTGTCCTGCACTATGACTTCCTCTACTAATTGCCACACCAATCCTTTCATCTGCAAAGGTAATGTTTTTATGACTGATCTAGGATTCTCCTTAAATTTACCTCCTAGCGCCTCTTCTTAGTTTCTCCTCCTAGAAACCAAGTACCCCTCTGGCCATTCAATTTCCTACCACTCTGTGGTTCTAAGCACAGCATGTGACTATGTGAGTGAAGGAACGGGAGTGGATTGAGAATTTATCATTGACAGACTTCATGAATGTCATTTCTCATCATCTTCATAAAAGCCTGCAAGGTAGCCATGGGTACGATCATTTTAGAGGTGTGGAGCATGAGGCTCACAAAACTGACATAATGACCTGCCTATGGGCACTTGTCCCACTTGGGTAAGACTGTATTACATGGCGGGGAAACAAGTCAGATGAAACTAGAGCTCTTCTGCCAAGGAGCCAGCAGCTCTCTCTGTTTAGTGTTGTGGCCCTCCTATTACGTATGTGCCCAATGCTGCAATTGTGAGGCACTTAATTCAGAGCCATGATTCACAGAAGGAATTAAAGGAGAGCTGGAGCTGGTGGCCATCAGAAATCATGCTGTGTGTGTTGTCAACCACATAGCTCATGACCCCACTGTCCTAAGAGTTGCGACTATCTTAAATTTTTGCATAGGTCCTCACAGCTTTTGAGATGCTGTCACTCATATTATCTCATTTGATCTTGACCATATTCTTGTGAGACAGGCAGTCCAGGGATTATCTTCTAAGTTTTGTAGACAAAGAAAATCAAGTTCAGAAAGGTAATGATTTATCTAAGGCAGAAAATGTCAGAAGCAGGACCAGGATCCTGTCAATTAATTCCATACTCAATTTGAAATATATCATGAAGTCTCCAAATAAAGACTACTCAAGAAAGTGATGCTTTAGGAGGAGTGGATAAGAGCAAGACTTCTGAATGAAACTGTAGTCATCCAAATAATCTCTGAATCCTAGTTTTCATTATCAAAGTACCTGTGTACCTCCTTGACCCTCTCAAAGCCTTGAATGGTGCGATGCTTTTGCTTTTTGTAGTTGTCCCTTCTTCATGTCTATCAGTGTGTAGCTCATCCTTTCTCAGACCTTTATTTTTTACTATTGCCCTCCCTCAGGAAACAAAAGCCCGTTTAAAATTTTGTCCTAATCATTTCCTCTCACTGAAATTTTTACACAATATAGGTAGCATATCTGTTTATGTGCTATAGGTATATCAGAGCTATATTAGGTTTTTTTTTTCATGCAGACAACAAACAATTTTTGCCCTCCAGTGCAATATTACTCCTGATGAGAATGTATACTGTAGCTCATAACTATGAATTAGGTTAAATTAAAGAAAAAAAGAAGGAAGGAGGATGGACGGATAGATGGAATGAACCGAGAAAGGAGAAAGCACTAAACACAAAAGTAGCCAACAAAGACCACAAATAGAACATTAAAACGAGGATGGGCTTCACTTTTCCAGTGCCTGCACCATCTTCTGGCAGCATCGGTTCATGTGTGCAGATTTCAGTTTGGACACAGCATTCCCAACATTTCTCTCTAAAGCTGTGGCAGAGCAGGCTCTGGTCCTCTCTGAGGGAATCACAACCACATGTGACTTGGAATAGATTCAATACTTTTGGTATAAAAGTGCAAAAGAGGATGTTGCTTCTGACCATATCTACTTTCTATCTGCAATATGGGTAGATCTTTATGGATCCTGGGGCCTGCCCTTGGAGAGAGCTACACACATTCACCACTTTGCCTGTTAGTGACCATAGAGAAAAATGTGTAGGAGATTACTCTTACTTTCTTTTCTCTTTTAACACCATACCTTCCCTACCAAGTCAGAGAGATAGAAAAAAGCCAGAATTCACCACTACCAACTTAAGAAAGAATGATCTGCATGGGTACAATCGACTTGCCCAAGAGCCACAGCAAACTGGCAAAGCTAGCATAGAGATTCTGCCTCTTAATACGGAGCTCAGCTATGTACTTCCCTTTGTTTCATTTGCTGGAGCAGCATCAAACCGTGGCTGTTTGTACGCAAAGAAAAAGCTTCTAAAATAAACACCAGTAAATCTGTTACAGCTGAAGATGTAGACTTAAGTGTCCTGGGGCTAGTGTGATTTAACATTGTCAATATGAAATAAGAGTTTGTGAGTTGGATAACAATTGCAAGCTGTGGTTTTCCACCTTTAGGAACTGAATCCAGATAGCACCCAGAGTGGAAATGAGTTTATGCCGCCTTACCAGAGACCCACATGGACAGCGCTTCCTCAAGCCAGTCACTAGCTTTCAGTTTGTGTGAAAACAGAAAGATCATGCCAAACCCACATGTGCCAATGATTATGTGCTTGTCCACATGCATATTCTTCTGGTGGAGCAGATTTCGCAGGGCTGCCTGATCACTGCAGTAAAACCAAGCCTTTGAAGAACCAAAATAAAGTTGTGTAAAGGTCTTAAAGACTGAACTAGTTGTAAAGCTATGAAGGAATCCATTGGTGTCTGTCTTACCTCCAGCCTCGGCTTTCTGCCTCGGTAACCTTCTCCTTTCCAGTGCTTTCAAGAGATGATGGTAGCATGGCTTTGGAGAACAACACCCCTAGTTATATTCTTATTCAGCCCTTCCCTAGCTGCCTGGTCCATATTTTATCGTTTAATGAATTTCAAAGACATGAATCTAGTCCATGCCATGTGCCAGTCATTGTTCTCAGTACTTTACGAAGAATAATTAATTTGAATCACAGTGGTAATTTATTTAACTCTCACAATCCTATTTCCAATCAGCAAGATTAAGAAACTTGCCAAAGTCACTCAGCCAGAATTCAAAATCAAGGTCTGTGACTCCCATGACATATCCTACTAAAATAACCTTGGAAAAGTCACTGGACCTCTCTAAACCTCAGTTTATCTGTTTTTAAAATGGAGATGATAATACTACTCTTAACAAGGAGGGATGAAGGTTGATTGCAGGGCTTAATTTAAACAATATTAAGGAGTTAGGAGGTTGCCAAGTACATAGGAAGTGAAATATACAACAAGCACTCTCAAGGGTGGGAGATTACCTTCTCAAAGGGGTACCGAAGAAATGGCGGCATCTTCTACAAGTTCTAGGATGAGTCTGGCAGAACTAGGCTGGCATGGCCCTCTGGCTAATGCCTTACCTTCACTGAAGTAGTCATTTACAAATGAAATGGTTCTATTGTTCACTCAGCAAATAATGTGCTTAATCCCTAGAAGGAAATGGTGGGCTGCTTTGATTGAATGAGTTAAGCAATATAATGAGAATTTTAAAAGCCTGAGTGATAGGTTACAACCTTTAGTAGCATTTCAGTTATCAGGCATTGTTTCCTCTTCTTCTCTACAGTATGTTTATTTCTGTCTTTTTGTACCTTTGTGGTTTCTTAAATAATGTGCAAAAAAAAATCAATATGATAGAATGCAGATTAAAAATGGCCTAGCCAGAGAGTAAAGGAGTGAGGCTGAATTCCAAGAAGAACTGTGATTTTAAAAGTAAGAATTAAAAAAAGAAAGAAAAAGAGAGAAAGAAAGAAAGAAAGAAAGAAAGAAAGAAAGAAAGAAAGAAAGGAAAGAAAGAAAGAAAGAAAGAAAGAAAGAAAGAAAGAAAGCAAGCAAGCAAGCAAGCAAGCAAGCAAGCAAGCAAGCAATCAAGCAAGCCTGCAGACTCAGTTGTGGGGAAATATAGATCTCACTGAAATGCAATCACTATAGAGCAGTGACACAAAATCACAGAGTGCGAGGTTTTTCTGCAGCTGAGGGGTAAGTGACAGAACTGCCTTGGCCAGCTGAAGACAGATTGTTGTATTGTTGCATTAATTGTGTGTAACTTGGCTTTTCCAGACCTTTCTGTGGCAGACTAATCCAGCTCCCAAATGCTTCCAAGCCGTCTCACTTTTATTCAAGGCTGTCTACAGTATCTCTGAGAGGTCCCTGCCATACAGTTTATAATATTGAGAATTCTTAGTTAAACATAAACATGCTGATGGCAAACACCTAAAAGCACATGTTGTTTAAAGAGGAAATTGGTTTAAGGAAAAAACGTGCTTGATGATCTAATCTTTATCCTGCCTTTAAGATCTGCACTGGTGCTTGAGCCTTCCCCTGTATTGTTTCATTTAGAGGAAAAAGGCAGGATTTCATGTCCAAATATACATTCCCCAGCTGTTTTAGTGCATGAAATTCTAGCATTCGAGTGATTTCTCTAGGTTATCCCCCTCCCCACCAAAGTCCTTGTTTAACCTGCAGAAATCTCTAAGTAGAGTCATCACAACTCATCGATAAATGTTCTACTAGGATTTAGTTTTCACACTCTTGGAAGAGATAGTTGAAAAGCTGTTGACGGCAGTGGGTAGAGAAGATGGAAACGTTTTGGTGCTGGAAGTGTTGACATATTTAAGGATGTTTCTTGGCCATTGTGGAGGCTTTTGTAGCAACGAAAATAGCACCAGGCATGGGGCATGTGTGGGACCACAAAGAAGGGCAGAAGTGAGATTTTGGTGCCAAACTTAAGAGTTTCCAGAGTCCAGCTGGAGGAAAATTAACAGAAATAAGTATGCATTGTGCTTCCAGCACTGCTGGAAGGGTTAGTGGTGTGTGTATTTTGAGCAGTTCCAACCCTGCCTCATAAAGACACAACCCTTCTGTGAAGAAAAGAAAATGCACAGAGGGGAAAATACTCCGAATTCAGAAGAAACATTCCAGCTGCCACATTCAGTGGTAGAAATGAATGACCTTAGGCGAGCTGCATGGCAACATCAGATCTCAGTCTTCTTGTATTAAAACAGAACAAGTTTGTATTTGATAAGATAGATGGGAGAATGAAGACAAATAAAATAATAATTATAAATACTGTGTACTACATGGTGCTCAGAAACAAATTCTAAGCACATCCATACTTGTACATGTTTCTCCTACCAGTGCCACCAGGTGGAGTCACTGTGGTAGGAGAAGGAGGAAGAAGGCCCTCACTTAACCCTGACCCCATCCATCCCAGCCACCCACCTCCTTGTACTTTTTAAAGAGCTACAGTCAGGTCGTATATCTTATAAATCACTAAGCAGTGATGCTAAGATTCTGAGATCTTCTAATTCAGTACTTCTCAACCTTGGATGAACTTTGTAATCATCTAGATGCTTAAAAAAATTCACACACACACACACACACACACACACACACACCCAAGGCCCCACCGTAGTCTTATTACATCAGAATCTCTTGGGTGAGAGCCAGGCATGGCTCCTAAGTGGTTCAAATGTACCACCAGGGTTGATAAAAATTGTACCACCAGAGTGAGTAGAAGGCCAAGAGGATGCAGCTAGAGAATTTTTTTTTCATGTAAATGACTTTCCTAGCTCAGTGGCTTAACCACCTGCCTGGCAGGCATGAGGTTGTGAGTTTGATCCCCATACCAAAAAAAGGAAAAGAAAAAAAAAAAAGACTTTCCAACATTATCTTGAGAGGAAGCAAATAGTCAATCTGGAAGATCATAATAAAGAAAGAACCTAAAAAGTTTGAGGAATTGCATATAATGTTTGTGAGTCATGCAAAGGACAAATCTTGAAACTCTTCTTACTCTTTCTTTGTTTTTGTTTTAAATCTCAGCTTCTCCTATCTCCCTCCCCCATTTCAATTTTTCTCTTCCCCTTGATCGCTCCTTCTTCCTCTCTCTCTCTTCTACTTCCCTCCTCATTTAACTTAAGAGGTCTCAACTCATAGTATCAATTGTAACCACTTACAATACAGTAAATAATTTTAGGCATTATAAGCAAATATTTCCCTGTACTTCTTCCAAGTCCTGCCCACAACACCCCACTAACATCTGTCAGCATTTTTTACTGGTTCTACTTTATAGTCCTATTCTTTAGGTCTCACACATCGGTGAGTGTGAGATGTCATCTCTGTGACTTTAACTCTTTCTGCCTTTTGTAAAAATCCCACCCTCTCAGCACACACCCACAAGTCTGGTCCTTCTTTCCCAACTTCTCTTAAACCACTGTCTCCATAAATTGTTTTATTTATATACGTTTTTCATTCATATGCTGGCAAGTCTGATGATTTACGAGTGTTTTCGAAATGGGAATTCAGGGAGCTTTCAGTTTTCTGGTTAAATGACACTAGCTTGAAAACCACTTTGGTTTCATGTTTTATTTGAGGGGATGTGGATAGTAAAATAAAAGCTCAGAAAAGAAAGCATTTTCAAGGACCACATGGGCAAATTGTCCAAAAACAGACAGGCAGAGGTCCACTGAAATAAGATGATTCCAGAGCTTCTGAAGACATGTGACTATCAGCATCCTGTTTAAAGACCAAGACTGACTCTAGACTCTGTTACTTATAGGAACTTGCTGACCTTCCTAACAAAAGTGTCCTGGGTAACAGTACTAGTCTGACCTGCAGTGCATTCTATGAAAAGTGAACGGTCTAGTTCGCTCACAATGTCATCTGTCATGAATTTCACTCATTTCCTAGTCTGCCTCCCCGCAAATGCATTTGTTTGTAATGCCAGCATCTTTAGACCATCCTGCTGCTAACACCTGAGATCATTTCCTTGATTAATAATGCCCACCCCACTTAGTAGACTAAGCACATTGATTCTTTTTTTTTAATGGAGCTTCATTCTCACCTCATACACATTCCCATAATGGCTGGTGATGAGAACTCACAGGCAGGTGGGCTGGATTTGTTGACTCTAGAACTCCTCTTGGAAGGAATAGCAAGTTTCTCATTGTGCTTTTTGTTAATCTAAACTTCACTGTTAACTTGACTGTTTTTCTGATTCCTAAATAAGATATTGCTGAAGAAAACAAGTGGGCCAATTGAGGGTTCTGACTAGTTTTGTCCTAGTTAATTTCAGTTTCACCATATGTTCTTTGAAAAGCTTGTGCTAAGTACAGGTCTTTTGCTGATTAGCAAACAACCTGAGAGTTTTTAATTTAGATGTCCAGTTCCCTGACAAGAGAGAAGATGACCAAATTAGAATAGATCTAGGTAAATCCAAAGATAATTCAGAAACACCGCTCTGTAAAATTAGGGTACTGTGTACTGGTATAGTCTTATCATTACTTTCTACCATGGAGCCAAGATTCCTACCCTCAGCACTCTTATGTTATAGGTCAAATAATCCCTTGATATTGACAATGTTCTGTGTACCATAGCATATTTAGCAGTATCGTGACCTCTCCCCACCAGACATCATTAGCTTTCCCCACCATCCATGCCTAAAAATGAAAAATGTCTCCAGACATTAATAAAAATTGTCCACTGGGTGGCAGCTTTTCCACTGCTTGGTAACCACTTGCAAAGACACGGCCCATGTCATTAGTAAGAAAGAAATGTGATTGAATCCCTGACAGTAACATATGGATGTCTGTACATTACTCTCTCTGAATTCAAAATTCTCTGGTAAGTGGTTGGAGTGGATGATTACAGGTCATTGCTTCTCCTCAATACCTCTGAGGAGTCCTCTCTGTTGGCAGAGTTGTGCTTTACTTCATTACCAGGAGCAACAGCAAATGAAGTCATGGTCAAAATTCCTGTATTGGAGAATTACATCCCTGGCATCTGGCAGAAGCATGTTGAACATATACTGTGTGCCCAGGAAGGGTTGGTTGTTGGGTGTGGATATAACGGGGCAATCATTCAAAGTAAAAGGAAACAAGGAGTAGCAAAAGGAACAGCATATTGAATACCAGTACTCCCAGTCACTAGCTGAGTGACTGCACCACATATGTAGCCTCTCTGAGCCCCAGATTCCTCATATAAAGATAAGATTGCTCATACCTCTTTCATGTATTGCGATCTAATCAATGGCACCTACTCCAAGTAAATTCTCAGAAGATTTTATTTCTCCATCTCATTTACATTTCTGTGTAAACCTTGAGGATGTAATAGCCGGGTCCTTCACTTTCAGCAGAAATCAAAGGTCTTTGGAATGGTATATAATTGAAAAAACCTAGGAAATGGATCCCAGTCAGAAGAATTTTGCCTCTTGGATTCAGGTGGAAAAAATAAAAATGAGCATTTTGGTTTTTTTAGTGAAGTAATATAACTCTTACCCCTGAGGTGAGAAGTAGTCTGAAAACAATTCATTGCCATTTGCTGGCTCTAACCACTAGACAGAGGGTGCACAGTCTGCGTGACAAAAGAGAAGCCCAGGGGAGCCCCTGCATGTAAAGTCTGTTCCAATTTGTAACTATTGCCTGAAAACACCATCTCCCATATCAGTCCTTTATACCATTATTGTGGCTGGCTTTATTGGATCTTTTTCTGAGTAAAAGTTTGGTAACAGAAGAAGGAAGGAAGTAATTAGAGTTACAAAGTTGTTATGTAATGCGGTTGTCTATATCTGTGTGCATACATGTGAGTGCTTGTGTATTTATATGTATGGCTATATATGCACTCATAATCATGAATATATATGTACATCTGGGCATACGTATATTTATATATGTGGAAATATTTGTGTGTGGGTCCTTAAATCTTCCTCTATATATATATCAGGAATCTGTTTACCAGTCATGTTCTAGCTAAATCCATGTTATTTGACATTCCATCAAGGGCAAACTCAAGTCAACCAACACAACCACCCATTTAATTGATGTTTATTTTGAATCCTTGAAACACTGGGATACTCCTTTTCCAAAGCAAATATAAATTAAGATCCCTCAACAATTTCCCCTGTGAAAAGTATCTGATGACTTGCATTTTACCAGAACATGAAATCCATTGGTGCCTACTGCTGTTTGGCCATGCCAGGGAGAACAGGCATCAGACTTGCTAACAGGTTCTTTAATACAAATCACAAACACAAGTGTGTCCCCTAATCCTGGCCATGATCTGTGTTCAGTTGCTTGGGAGACTTGGGAGGAATAACAAGTGGCGCTTTCCCCTCTACTTACTTATATATCCTCCTAAGTGTGTTGCTGGTGCTAAGTCATACTAAATGTCTACTCTGCTGGAAGCTGGGAGAAAAGGTAAGGTGCTCTTATACTTTGAAGATCTTGGGAGAATATAAAAAGAGATTTTTTAAAAAAACAATGTCCTATTACTGAAATAACTTTTTCTTTTTGAGGGCAGCTTTACAGTGTTGGAGACATACAGTCCCTTTGCAGCTGGTGGTCTCCACTATTGTGGCTAAAATCTTAGTGCCAGGGACTGCTTTTCCTCTGAGGACAACTAAAAGATGGGTTTCAATTAACCTGCTCCTCTGGTGCACAACCTAAAGAAACTATTGGGACTAAGATTGGTAGGAAAGTGTCATTTGTCATTTGGAAATCCTTTTCTTTTCTATATAAATATTCTAAAAACCTCAATACCATTGCTGAACTTTAATCAGCTGGGAAGGTGCTTCAAATGGAGGGTTAATCCATCACACTGCCCAGGAGGAGACGTGCATTGTAGCCTTAAATTTTTAGGTAGCACTGGATAATGAGATTAGCACCCTCTGTGGGAGAGACTCAGAAAAGGTGCTACACCTTTAAAAATTAGCTTCCTTTTTAAATGCTCAGTAGCATTCTTACAGGGGTCAGAGCAGATTTCTCAAGTCTTGAAGATTAATTAATTTGAGGGGGAAAAAAGAGATTTCAAGTGTCACAAAGCCTTAGTTAAATCTACCCACTCTCCCTTATTCTTGGCTTCTCCCTCCCCTCCTTGCCCTTCTTCAAGGCAAGAGGCACAAGACCATGAAATGATGTGAGCTAAATTTCTCTGTTTGTATAGGAAATGTATTTGCTTGCCTATAAAGACACACAATGCAGAAACATAGAGTCACACACAAAATAAGAAGACAGCTTTCTACAGCCATCATTTACTCCTAAGGCTCCAGATTACAGATTCCTCTATCCAGTGCTCTTTCTTAAGATTTACATGGACTTAAAATTTTCTGAATACATGATGTTTAGTCATGGGCTGGGGGGAGCAACAGAAAACAAAGCGTGATTATTCTCTCATGGTCACATTGGGGAAAAAAGGAATAAAAAAGTAGTCTTGGAGACAGGAAAGAAACTGTCCTTTCCAGTGTTCACATTTCTAGGTGATTGGGGGAACCTGTACTTCTGATGTTTGCCAGGAAGGCTTTGCTGCTGGAAGCTTGCCTTGTAAGCATATCAACAGGGCTTTTAATGCACCAAGCTTTTGGCACTGGGTTCCTATGAGGAGGCTAAGGGAATGACACCTTCCTTCAATGGCTACAGTTTAGGGACACCCCGCCCCCCACCCACCCCGCATAAAAGGTATGCTTTTTTGCCACTAGAGTTCTCTTTCATGAGGTTTAATTGTAGATGTGAGGCATATCCTGCGCCTGCTACCCTGCCCCTCCAAGTGGTGTGGTATTCAGAATGGCAACTTCATATGATGATGGTTAGGCTAAATCCACAAGTCCCTCCTCAAAGTTGTCAGGTAAAGCACCTCTCTTCTAGAACATTAGTAGTCTAAATGGGTGTTATATACACGGAATATGCCATAAAGCCAAGGTTTAATTACGAATACAGCAAGATGAAATTTGCTGTATGACCAATGAGCTGGGGAGAAAGGGAAGGAGAGAGATGATCTTAAAGATAATTGCAAAACATTTCTCTTGAAGAAGCCTCTCAGAAACCATCATGTTAGGCATATTGGTTTCTCCCCCGGTAGAAGAGAAATCTACCACCAATCCTTAGCATCAGTAACCCTTCTGCTCATAATGTCCATTTCCAAAAGCTGATTTTGCCTTTTAGGTTGGTGGTTAGAGGCATTTGCATTTTGTGGGATGGTGGTGTGTTTATTTCCCATCCCACTTCCTGCTATTTGAGCTTATCTCTCAGAAAAGGGGAAAAAAGTAAAAGGAGAGATGGTAGGCTTTAGTATCTTTTAGGAGGCTGAAAAAACAACTCTGGACGTGGCACCATTGGTTCAGTGCTCACCATCTGCCATCTATGACAGTTTATTTCAATCACACATCTAATTAAATTGTTATTTAGAGAAGGACTCCTCCAGTAAAGCATATAACTCTCCCCTTACCTTTCGCTGACCCCTCCACCTACTCTACCACTAGCTCCTCACCCTTTAGTTCAATTTAGGAAAAAAAAAAAACAAAATATAAAACAACAATAAATAAATAAATAAATAAATCAAACAAAACCCTAAAACTGAGATCTCAATGATGGACCAAGAAACATGTGAAGGGGAGAAGAGGCAAAGGTCATTCCAACACACACAAAAAGTAAAAAGCACAGAGAAAGCAAGCATGACACAAAAAGGCCATCTGAGAAGAGATAGCTTTCCTGTCCTGGGTTAATGAATTATTGCCATCTCAGTAATATGCAAACAGAGAATCAAATACTGATTTTCCTCTCACCCCTCTCCCAATCCCTGCTGCATCAAGCCTGTCCCTAAATGCTCTTGCTGCTTTCATTATCCTGTAGACATTCATCCTAAGTCAGGATTTCCTCTTTGCCCTCAGTACCTTGGAGTACATATGCAATCACGGCTCGGAGCCTAAGCTTGCTGCAGCTTTAGTAATGTGTTCCACAAGCACAAGTTTGAGCTTTGCACATTGGGATTCTGTCTCCTGCTCAGTGAAACCACAGAGAGCTGAGCTGAGGGGCTTTAACTTCAGAAGGTATCAAACAGGCTACAAATGCTGCTAATTCTGGTGAACCAGAGGCATGGGAGAATTATGAACAAGCATTTAGGGGTGAAATTTTGAGTTCATTTGAAAGATGGTTCTATTAAGTACAAAAATATTTCTTATGGGAGAAACTGTCTGACACGGCCTTTTCAAAACCATTTGCCGTGGTCTCTCTCTGTCTTAAAGGCTAAGCAGTGATACCCAAACTTGCACTGCTTACAGTGCACTGCCCACTCCCCAGGTAATACAGAGACTTGCTGACTTTTTTCAGCCTCACTCCTGTGGGGCGCACTAACCTGACTCATTACACTGATAAGCTTTGTTTACCCTTCTTAACATTTCACACTGCATCTGACCATTTTGCTCTTTGATTTTTCAATCTTGCCACTGTCCAAGCTCCCCAACCCCTAAGCAACCCACCTCTACCCCCAGGGAATTGTAACTGTTGCTTCTCTTGTAACACAGGTAACAGTTCATTTAGGTTACACCACTCTGTAAAAACTGTAAATGCTATTTTATTTTAAACATTTTAGTTTACAAAAAAAAAAAAAAGCAATGATTGGTACCTTTTTTTACACTCTCAGATTCCTGAATATGGGCAGATCTTCAAAGGGAGGAAGGATTTCTCATATGAAATTTAAGATAGACTGTCCTGAAGGTTGTGGTGTGGGGTTTTGTTTGTTGTGTTTTATTTCGTTTTTTGTTTTTAAGACACAATAAAGCTAAAATGTCAAGTCTCTGGGAGAGATCCCCGTACAGTTTCAGTCAAGGAGCATATCAGAGCACAGACAAGGGGACCCCAGCCTGGTGCCTGCCGGCCGGCCCGCCCGGCTGCCCAGGCGTATTTGGTAGCGCATGGGTTGAGAGCCACTGGAACAATCACACCTCGCATTCCCTCGCGGGCTGCTGGTGGCAGGTGCAGGAGCCATACTCATTGATGATCACCAGGGCGCCCTCAATGTGGTTCGGTTTGTAATCAACATAGTATTCCTGGGCAGACATGGCAGCCATCTGATGCATGGTCTGTTTCTGCTTTTGCTTCCTGCGCTGCGTGACAAAGCACTGTCTGAGCTGCCTGAGACTGGCTGGGAAACACTTCCAGGACACGTAGAGCACCAGGACCACGATGAGGAAGGAGAAGATGAGGGCCATGGTGCCCGTGACCACTTTGTGGATCTGCACGGCGTTCTCGGCGTGCTCGCCGCCTGGGAGCGCCACGGTGGCGGGCTCGGGCGTGCCGTCGTGCTGCCCCTCCCCGCCGTCCGCGAGCGTGGTGGCCGAGCTGTCGGGGGTCCCCAGGTCACTGCGGTTGGTGACGGCCGAGAGGAGGTGGCCGCTGGTGGGCTCGGCCCCATCCTCGCACAGGTGGAAGGCGTACACGGCGTCCAGGACGTCCTCGCCCTGGGCGTACTCGGGGCTGGCGCACTGCAAGCTGCCGTCGTAGCGCCCCTGAAAGCTGCTGAGCCAGGACGCCAGGGCACACACGTTGCGCCCGCAGTCCCACAGGTTCCCGGCCAGGGTGATGCTCGTAAGCGACTTCCAGGAGTTGAGGATGCGGGGCTCGATGTAGGTGAGGCGGTTGGAGTCCAGCTGCAGGGACTGCAAGTGCGGCACGGTCTCAAACACATGGGGCTCCATGTACTCGATCTCGTTGCCCGACAGGTCCATTTTCTCCAGGTTCCAAACCCAGTCCAGCGAGCTGACCACAATGGCCACCTTGTTCCTCCGCAGGCAGAGCGAGTGCAGGGAGATGAGGCGCGGGAAGTGGGCGAAGTTCACCTTGACCAAGTCGTTGTGCTCCAGGTGCAGCTCGGTGAGCTTGAACAAGCCGGCGAAAGAGTTGCGCGCCAGACTCTTGAGCTGATTGTATCCTATGTCGAGAAACTTGAGGCTGCGGCAGTCCTGGAAGATGCGCACGGGCACGAACTGGATGGCGTTGGCCCGCATGTGCAGCGTGGTGAGCTTCCGCAGCCCGTGGAAGAGGTCGGGCGCGAGCGCCTGCAGCTTGTTGTAAGAGAGGTCCACGCTGCGCAGGTTGGGCATGGGCCGGAAGGTGGTGTTGGCCAGTTGGGTGATCTGGTTGGAACTCAGCGTGAGTTCCTTAACTCGGCGCAGTTTCTGAAAGGCGTCCCCCTGCACCGAGCAGATGTGATTGTGATCCAGATAGAGCCACGTGAGCTGCATTAACCCCGTGAACTGGCCGGCGCGCAGCTCCGAGAGGCCGTTGTAGCGCAGGGACAAGCCCAGCAGGCCGGACAGGTTGTGGGGCGCCTCGGTGAGGTTGAGCGCCTCGCAGTACAGCAGCCGCCCCTCGCACCGGCACAGCTGCGGGCACCCGCTGGGGGCGGCGGGCAGCATCTGAAAGCAGGCCCCCAGCAGACACAAGACCACCCCCGAGGGCCTCCTCAGCAGCCAGTATAGACAGAGACCGAGCAGCAGGAAATCCATTAGCGAGAATCTTTCCAGAGAGACTGGAGAATGTCCATTGGAAGCGCTCGGTCAGAAATCTACATCATATTTTATTCCGAGGGAGGGGAGGCGGGGGAGGGGGAGAAAAGGGCAAAAATCAAATGAATATACAGAAAGGAAGAAGCACCCCCCTCCCCAAAAACCACACGGTCACCTCTAAGCATGCAGAAAGCTGGGCGGCATGGAAAGTTCACAGCCACGGAAAGATCAAAGAGATGGTGATTTGGTCCATGTTAGAAGCTGCAGCAGAGAGAGGGGAGGGGAAAAAATCTTCGGGAAAGAATTTAATTAAAAAGTGTCTTACCCACCCTTTTCCAGAGAGTGACAACCTCCATTCAGCTGCTCCCTTTGTGTGCAGGCTAATTATATGCAGGGCGAGAGAAGACCCCTCTGTGTTCCCGAGGCAGCCCGGGTCCGCGGCCGGCGGATCTGGCAGGCGCACAATGTCTCACTTTGCTGATCGGCTCCGGGCTGCAAGGGCGGCGGGCGAGGCGGGGAGGCGACGACTTCTAGGACCCGCAAGTTTCCCAACTACGTGCCGGAGGAACCCGGGCTTCGCCTTCCTGCCGCCGTCCTTCTCCTCCGCAGTTCGGACTGTGACGTTGTGGGGGGGAAAAAACTCCAAACTCGGGGCTCGCGACTCCCCAGGATTTGCCAGTCTGGTTAATGTCCGTCATTGGAAATGACCACTGCCCGGCTCCACCTTGCACTCCGCGGAGACCGCCTGCCATTCGCGCCGCGGGCCGCCGCGGAGAGGAGAGCGGGCTGGCTCATGCCTCGCGGGCGGGCGGCGGCGGCGGCGGCGGCGGCGTGGGGAGCGGTGAGCGGCGCCCCGGCTCCTTCCCTCCGCCAGGCAGTGTGCGGCGCGAGCTGTACCGGCACCTACTGCTCACTGAGTGTCGTAAGCTGCTCACGATTGTGCGTCTTCCTCAGCACCTCAGACATGGGCAGATTGAAAAGGGGTGGGCATAAAACCAACATTTTACCGAGCCGCTAAAGTAATATATGTTCTTTGATGAAATGGAAAACACTTTCAGCTTTTTTGTCCATATTTCAGAAAAAAAAAAAAAAAGTGAGAGCGAGAGAGAAGGGGGGTGGGTGAGGTACGGGGTACGGGTAGCATCATCAATGACAAGATAGTTCCAAGTGGGAAACTGAAATATTCTCTCCTCTCCCCCTTCCCTTTTGGAGATATATATATATATATATATATATATATATATATATATGTATAATTTCCTCCTTTAAAGCTGTCTACGTGTAAGAGATACGTAGGAATCTGTGGAGAAATCAACATTTGGTCCTTTGCTTTACTTACAAAAGGAACTTGAGAGAAGACACAGGAAGGCGATGATTTGGGGCTTGGCTGTGTGTGTTATTTTTTCCCCCTCCCCTTGCAAGCCCTGGAGCTCTGCAGTGAGCCAGCCCTTTTAGGGTGGTGGATGGGGGAATACTTCCAAACCCACCCAGTTTGGGAAGCCATCCCAGTCCCTGTGATGTGAAACCTAGTGTGGCAGAGAGCACTGTCTGTGTACGGGGAGGGGAGCTTTGCCTGCGATCCCGTGGGGGCTTCACTAGGCTACACGGAAACCTGTAGGGCCCATGCAGATGGAGGAAGATTCTGCTGGCTGCTGTGGGGAGGCCAAGTCCGGCGTGTGCTGTCCACGCTTATTACCAGGTCCTACACATCACCCCAGGAGAAGGTGACAGAGAACATGTGGGGAAGGGGTGCTTTAAACCGTAGTGATGCCTGCCCTTTTCCATCCGCCCACCCAATGGAGAGCTGAAGCTGTACTAAACGGTGCTGCTTCTAAGTATGAGGAAAAACCTTTGCCTCATTATTTCCCCTCACAATCATTTATAGATAGGAGTCCTTACAGTGAATCATCTCTCTCTCTCTCTCTCTCTCTCTCTCTCTCTCTCTCTCTCTCTCTGAATCTCTCTGTCTCTGTCTCCCTCTCCCTCTCTGTCTCCCTCTCCCTCTCTCTCTCCCTCTCTCCCTCTTTCTCTTTCTGACTGGTATGTTTGGGATACATTATCAGGGACCCGTTTATTGATCATCCTCAAAAATGGCTGAGTAAGCCTGAAGAAAGTGAATACAGACAAGCCTGCTTACTTGACAAGCTTGCCTGAGGAAGTAGAAAGAACTGAATGTGACTCTCTGGCTCCTCTCCTTGAATTCTTATCATTTCTTCCTCCAGGGAATTCATATAAGGGAGCATTGTCAATCATGGTACACACTTTGATAGGAATGAGGGCAGATTAGCAGAGCTCCTAGATTGAGTACGTTGGTTAGATCCCTGGAGTCATCCTTAAGACTCAACCTGTGGGGACCAACCCATGGAATTAAAGTCACCAATGACTAATGGTACTTTTCAGGAAAAGTCATATAAACAGGGCATGAATCATTCCCATTTTGTATTCATCTGAGCTCTGCCCTGGTCAGTCATCTCTGAGATGCATCATTTAATTGAACACAAATATGAAATGTTCTAGACATCACATGCTGTCTTAAGAGTGAGAAGAGACATTAGAAAATCAAGCCCCTTCATTCTGTATGTGATGAAACTGAGACCCAGACACATCAGCAGATCATCTAAGGTCATGCAGCTCGTTACTGGCACAGATCGTCTTTTGGTATTCCTCCTCATTGTGGCTGTCTCTCCTCACTCATGCCTCCCACCTAGCTCTGCACTGGAGACATGTAGGTTTTTTCCTGGCACTTCTAAGATGCTGCAGAACACTTTAACAGACAGACAAACAATGTCTCCATCAAGTGGATTCATCTTTTGCCAAAACAATTATTCCTGACATCGGGCCGGCTGCTTGAGCTATACACTCAAAAGGGTTGGGGCAGGGGGCTGGGCAGGCACAAGCAGGGGTAAGCAGCCCCCAACCACTGAGCAAGCACTGTGTCAGCCACCCAATCCCCATGGCTGCTAGGGAGAAAATCCGACTAATGCATGCAGCTTGGCAAAGTGGTGATACAGGCTGCCAAATGGCAAGAAGAGGTCCCACTTTGGATGTCACTTGATTTGTAGAGCTGGTACAGAAAGGCAGAAAAGAGTTGAGTGTTGGCAAGAAAGAAAGAGAATAAAATTAAATTCACTGCATTTATATGTGAGTTTTCCTCTAAGTGTGCTACTCAAAGCTTAGAAGATGGTTCTAGGCTGTAATTTATTATATATATATATATATATATATATATATATATATAATATTACTTTTCACATTATTATCTGCAAATCATTTCATCTGTATGGTATCTTTAAACCTTTCTCACCTCTAATGTGGCAAGTTGCATCTTTTCTACAGTTTTAAACCCCTTGGCAGAACCGTATACATTAACAGATTGAAACGAGCTGTATTGAAATTTAGCTATTCTAAGTCGTCTAAGTTGCAGAATCCCAATTTATTATGTATTTAAAGCATACCAGCACTGATTAAATCAATGCAAATTAGGTTAAGTAAGAACAACATGAATCAAGTGTTTCAGCAAAGTTGAATCGAGAAATGACAACTTTTGAGTCACCATAGCAAGTTGATATGGCTGTTTTTCACGAGTTTTAATTTCATTCCTCTAAGTGTCCAACATACTAAAAAGGAAGAAAAGAGAGAGAAAGGCTCACCGAAATTTCTCTCTTTCCTCCTGCCTGTTCTCTCATCCCTCTTGACCTGTCTTGGGAGGACATCTGAACACCAGGTTATATGATGGTTAATGTGTACATTTATTCAGTCTCTTTTGCAAGTCTAACTACACATTTCAGTTGGCAGTCTTCTCGTTTGGTGATGAATATCTAATGAGGATATTCTACATACTTTGGAAACATCTTTGACCTTTTGTATGTTTTTATGGGGAGGGAGCTTGAGTCTATCTTCTTGAACTGCCCTAGCAGTATTTCTAAAACTTGAGCATCAAGAATACACTTGAATGCATCATGTCTATATGTGATTGGGAGCTGCATCCGGGTCCCCAAACGAGTATCAGATAGGAGAAGAGTCTTTAAAATTCAGTCAATGAGAGGACAGTCTGAGGTGCACATGAGGTATGGCACTGATGGCCAGGTCACCATCAGGAACTAAGGTGACAAGAAGGAAAAAGCTCATGCAGTTAGTTTGATGTAATTGGAGAGGCTAGAAGTGATTCTTGGAGGAGGACAGCATTAAGAACTTCTCTGCAAAACTATAACTTAACTTTTCTAGTAGACCCTCTTGTATTTTCTTGGTGCTCCGTGTTGTGGTACGAGGTGGAGGTAGGGCGATCACATCCAATTTTGAGGTGTATATCATTACTTGTCCTATTTCAACTCAGCTGAATGCTACCCCCAGTTTATTCATTTTACTCAAAATTGTGAATGGACAGAAGCCAGTGCAAAAAGCCTGACATGAACCTGCCTTCTGAAGACTGGTTTCCATTAGTAGTCTTTGTCAGTGTTCAAGGAAAGAGGAATTTGAGTGGCAATTTTAATGTTCTGTCATCGATAGCACTAGCCTGAACTTTGATCTTTATGCCGTGGTCTTTAATTTTTACTAGCAGTGAACCATGGCTTTTCTTTAAAAGGAAACACTTAGAGGAATTGAGGGAGGGTGGGAGTCACAATTTCCAAAGGGGAGAATTGACCTCATTGTTCCTGTGGGCACACACCCTACAGCTGGCATTTTACAGAGTATCTCCACAAATGCATGTGGGGCGGGAGGGCAAGGGCACTAAGACTTCTCCCAGGAGGTCTACTTAGAAGAAGCACATTAGAGAGGGGAAGCCATTCTTATCAGATGGCCCACACCTCCTAAAATAAGGCAGTAACGTGGATAATAAGAAAGTACGTGCTGCACTTACTGAATAATGTGAGTAATGGAGTAAACCAAAGAAATGCAGGTTCCTGGAGCTTGACCTGCTATCCTGGGACCTCTTCACAGTTTTTTTCTCTGCTGACTTGTGCTCTGATCACAGTACAGTAGGTTGGACCTAACTGCTGCTTTGTGTTTTGTCCATTCCTTCTTCTCTTTAGTCTGACAGGGACATTAAGTATTTTTAAATAGTCAAGAGTAGAAATAACTCTGCTGGTGTTCCTGTCTTGCTACTTTTTTAATCAATGCAATGGTACATAAGACACTTCTTTGTCAGTGAAATAGGGCAAAGGATGGCTACTTTAAAGACTGCTTGGGGGAAATTAATGAGGACATGTATATTAGAGTCTTGTGACTCAAAAGTAGATGCCAGAGACCAACAACCTCAAAGCATGTTATAAATGCAGAGTCAGGGCTGGGAGTTTGGCTCAGTGCCTTAAGCGCCTGCCCTGGCAGGCGCGAGGTTGTGAGTTCAATCCCCGGTGCCGCAAAAAAATAAATAAATAAATAAATAAATAAATAAATGCAGAGTCTCAGGCTTTCCCTAGACCCAGTGAATCAAATCTGCATTTAACCATTAGTCCTGGAAAACTCGCTAAATTTGGAGACGCATTCTACTGAAGCACTGACAAACGCTGTCCTGAGATACAAACCAAGGTATCATTGATTCCCTAGTCTTGTAATTGGAGAATTGAAGGAACAGAAAAATTGGAAGTGATTGCCTATACTTGGTGGTAGAATTAGATTTAAAAAAAAGCAAACTTTCGAATCATGTCTTTTGCTTATTAAGTTTACAACACAAAGAACATAAGCATTGTGTAAGCCTTGCCAGGACTCTTAATATATTACCCCCCACCCCACCACATAAGATTGAAACCAAGGCCTTTGCACGGAGCTATATCTCCAACGCTTTGTTTTATTTTTGTTTTCAGACAGTGTCTGACTAAGTCACTAAGCTGCCCAGACTGGGGTCTAACTTGTGGTCCTCCTGCCTCAGACTTCCATGGTGCTGATACTACAGGCATGCAACACCACTCCTGGTTTAAGTTCTGGTTTTATAATCCGTACAGTAGGAGGTATAGAGCACTCATGGATGCTAATTTTGGGGTTCCTCTGGTTGGTTTCTTTCCCTTTTATCTTTAGGAGATAATGGTGTTTTAACATTGGCATAAGACTGATTTCAGGCTTCCAAAGTAGGCGGTTATGGGACAATTGATTCAATGGGCCAACCCAATGTGTTGCTCTTTCACATTTATAATTCTGGAAGAGTTGGAACAGCAGGAATAAGTGAGGGGAGGTGGCTTACAGGTGCACTAGGACTGTCTTTCTTCAAAAGTCTATGATGTTACCAAAGTTTGCCTACATGATTTCTCAGTTTTCTTATCATTGCCCATCTGCTACTATGCCACATGGATATTTCTCATGGACAATTTTATTATAAATAAATGTAAAATGGAGAAAAACAAATTGAAATATAAAATTTTAAATGAAGATTATATGAACTAAAACCCAACTAAACAGAGATAAACCCTAAATTCTGGGTGTATATTCTCTTAGAATTTGTACCCTCTTGTTTAGTAGTTAGTTACTGTTTTTTAGTCACTGTGAAATATGCTATGACAATATCCTCCTACATATACCTTTGCATATTTAGACAACTGCATCCTTAAGTTTTAATTCTAGCAATGAAATTGGTATATAGAAGGTGAGGACTTTTTAAAGACTTTCAATACATAATGCAAATTATCCTCCTGAAAGGTCTTACAAGTTTCATCCTCAATAGCTCTTTTGCTGCTTTCTCTTCTCCTTGAGATGTCCCAGCACACCACGAGTCAAAATGCCCTTTGGTTCCCTTTCCTTCGTTTGGCTGGGGTGCTGCCTGAGATGTCTGCCTGAGTCTGTTCCCTGTACCTTAAAACTAACCTTCTTTCTGATCCTTATTTTGTCACTCAACCCTGGTTAGGCAATTCCTACTTCAGAAAGAGTTTTGGGAATTGGAACCTTAAGGATTCCTTTAACTCCTGCCTCTAATGAAGTAGCTACCCAGCTAAATTATTTTCACAAAGAAGTTAATGTTTGAAAATGGCTTAATCCAGTGTTACTAAAAATGTTCTGTGGCAATGAGAGTTTTCAAATGTATTTATGAAGTACATAAGCCTCTGTTCCATTTTTGAGATTCACAATACATTATTTGTCTCCATTATGAGAAGCTATATTTTTCATGATTTCACCCACTTACTTGGGTAATATATGAAACCAGTGTGCCAGTACAGTTTTGAAAGCATTTATTTAGTTGTCATCTGTAGCTACATGTGCCATTAAATTCACTATCACCGTAGATCTTAACTTTTTATTACCATAACAAATGCCTTAAATAAACCAATTTAAGAACACCAAGGTTCATTTGGGCTTATGGTTTTGGTTTTAATCTGTGATCGATTTTCCCCATTACTTTTGGGCCTGTGGCAAGGCAGCACATCATGGCAAGAAGTGTGTGGAATGGCAAAGTCATTCACCTCATGGCCAGGAATTGAAAAAAATGAAAGAAGGGTGTCCAATAATCTCCCTAAAGGCAGCCCTCCATGACCAGATGTCTCACTAGGATTCATCTTTTATTAAATCTGCTATCACCTCTCAAGGAAAAGAAAAAAGCCTTGAACACATGGGTGTTGAGAGAGCTTTGAGATCCAAATCATGGCTCCATATCAGTAGTGTTTTTAAGGTTCAAATTTAAGCAACTAGAGCAGACTGCTTGTACCAGAATCTGGTATTTGTCAGATCCCAAACAATTATGGGGATAGCTGAGCAACTGTCATTCTTCTACCTGATATGAGGTACTCTAACCTACTCACTCTAGCCACATATAATGTCTATGTGTGGCCTCCTTTTGCAGATCTATTTCATTTAGAAAACATTACACAATCCATAAGCCATCAGTCTTCTGTGGTAAATTAGTCTGCCCAGATGAATGCCTTTATCTCTTCATTCAATCTCTCTCCCATTCTCAGGAACCACTTGTTAATCTCCCACAGGCACCTTGAGAATGGCTTTTAATTATTTACCATACCTGTCTGTTGCTATATTTATGTGTTTTTATAAGTTGTTTTAAGTCAAATGGAGTTTCTGCTGATGAGATGCAGTGTTACATGAAATATGTTCCCTGCCAACAGTGTTCTCAGATCTGGAGTGGAGGTGATGAGGAACAAAGCAATGTGAGTCATGCTACAACAGAGCTATAAACAAGGCCTGTGTTTCCAGTGATTTCTCCAGCTAAGTGAGCAAGGCGAGGCAGAGAAGCTGGGAGGAAAAGGAGAGGAACTGACCAGATGGGCAGATAGAAAAGGGCACCGCAGTCAGTAGGCAAAGTCTGTTAAAAACTCTTGCATGCTCTGAGATGTGTAGAGTGCGTGGATCTTAGGTATGAAGAAGAAGAGGATAATGATACCAGAGTGTTAGTTTTAGAGCTCAATTGGGAGGACGTTTAACCTACATGTTACTCTTGAATGTAAAGGGCAAGCAAAAGGATACTGGAAGCAAGGAGAGCAGTTGGGAGTCTATGCCATATGTTGAAGTGAAATATTGTGTGGGGTTGAACGCATCAACACTAGAGATGAGTAGGACAGGAAGAGACAGTCAATGGTAGTTGGCAGTGGGACTAGAAATCTTGTACATGATACTTTTTCTGAGCAGTAAGTTAGGTGATTTCATGAAAATGAGTTCCTTGAGGATAGAAAAGGTGCAAGAAAGCATAAGATGTGAAAGCAAGTTCTGACAGGTGGAGCTAAGACTAAGCAGTTGAAGATCTTGACTGGACAGATGTTACATCTGGACATGCAGATGGAAGATTCTCTGAAATGCATTTGGTAGTGATAGTGGTGGTTATAGCTGCAGATTCTTAGCAAGAAAAATTAAGGTACAGCTGATGCACAATCAAAAGTCTTTACAATTTAATAAAGTAATGTGGCTGTGGAAAGCAGCTGGATGATAAGGTGTGGTAGAGCTTGTGTTACCTACGAATTACTTGTTTTGACTAAAGGCATTCTAATTTAAAAAAAAAACTGACTCTCCTATTAAACAAGCAGTACTACAGGCTCTATTCAGTTTGTACAATGTCATATACAAGTGCAAATCCATTTTCAAAGTGATGATTCTTAATATGGAAGAACAGGAGGAGGCAGAGAAAATAAGGATATCTTGATTAAGGGGTCAGTTTAATAAAATTGGGAGACATTGACCTGGTCTATAGTAAGGAATCTCTAGTATAGAAGTATGACCAGGGGACTGATAATTGCTATGCATTTCATGTATCTGTGAAAAAGAGAAAAATATGCTTATTATTGATCCATTTTGAAAGTGCATCCAGATGGTCAGGGATTACCAATGTGGGAAGGGGCTGGTGGAAAGGCCGTGTGCCGCAATGGCACTGTCTGCCTAAAGGGTCTGTGTCAAAGACTGGCTAATGTTGAGTGCATTCTTCCCCAAAAAAGGTTGACATTGGAATTGCCTATCAGCATAATATCATTCCTTAGTGGATAGACCTTATGTTCCCTCCTCAGATGTGAAACAAGGTGATGACTGAAGATCACGTCCTTCAGAAGGCAACTCTATGTTTATATTTCAGAAGAATCTGAGATACCTACTATCTTAGTGAAAAGAATTTTTGAAATTTCTGCCTCTATATTAGAGACAAAAATGTTCTGCCATTTGTAACCTGACTCAATTCACAAGTGACTTAACCTCTAAGCAGAACTTTTCAGCATAGTAAGGTTAAAGGAAAATGAATTTAATTATAAGACTAGAAATGATTCCAATTCTCTTGCGATTTCCATTATGTAAGAACACAAATATGCAGTGTAGATTGTAGACAAGAAGGGAAACCATAAGCACAAAGTCATTTTACCACTAATTTAACTCCTCCTACTTTAAACTCTATATCGAGACAATAGCAGTAACACTCAATGTGTGGTCATAAAACCAACCATCACTTTATTTAGTATCTGTTTCTGTGTGTTAGCCGAGGGGATCTTCTTTATGGAGCAGGTTGACTGATATCCTCAGTGTTTCCTCAAATATATGCTATCAGTTGGAGAATTACCCAGGATGGGATAATCTAGGACAGCCCCATTCTTGGGGTTGGCAGCTGTGGGTCACAGCCTGAGTCCACTGATTGGCCCACTCACCATTGCCTGGGGCACCTCAGTGCTCTTCCCATGACATCTGACCCTCCAGCAGGCTATCGCCCAGGAGTGACTGCAAGGTTCCAAGAACAGCAAGACACAAGTCTCAGCACACATGCACTTCAAGACTCATCACCTAGCGAATTTCTGTTATCTGTTAACCGAAGGCAGTCATGTGGTCTACCTGATTCAAGGAGTGAAGAAATAAGTTCCATTTATTGATGGGAGGGAAAGAATTTAGGGTCATTTTTGCAGATTAAGTATAGCGGTTTTGTCTGTAGGTCACTACAACTGTAAATACTAAATGCTCTCAAGTGATTTTTATTTCTTAAATACTCAACAGCATAGTCCCTCTGAACACCGAGAACCAGCTACACGGGTGTTACCTATAGCTTGCTAGAAATGCTGAATCTCAGATCCCACTCAATGCATATCAAATCAGAATCTGCATTTTTGCAAGATCCTCAGGTGATTCAAAATTTTAGAATTTTAGAAGCACTGTAGCTTTTTGCTATTCTTCATATTTTCCCTTCCTAGCATTGCTGTGTTCTCCTGTTGAGTGATAGATCTTTGATTTTTAAAGGTGCCAAAACTGTTTCCTTCTGCACAATTGAAACAGAACAAACACAGGTTTAAATAGTAAAACAGGTTGCTTCACAGCATGAATAGCTGCAGAGAGAAGGGATAACATTTTTCTGCTCAATTGTCCTTTACCTATAAAAATAGAAATTTAAAATTAAAATAACAGTACATAAATATTAAAAAAATATTGTACTTGAATAGGAAGCAAAATTTAGATGTTAGAGTAATTTAAAGAAATAAAAGCAGGTAGTGCCTATTAGAACTGACTCTTCACATTTCTCAACCATTGCTGAACTGGGCTTTGATTTTGTGAAGGTTTAAAGATGGACTCTCCAATCTTTAATCCACAATTTAATCATCACGGTAACATGTGCATGTCCCTGATTATAGTTTAGGATTTCATAGACATAGGAAGACCAACAAAATTTAGTAAGCATCTAACACTTGTAAGGCCATTGGTCTAAACTTGTGAGAAATATAAAATGTCCCGTAATTTGCTCAGTTTCCTTCATTTCCTACTCTAGAAGTAATCATGGAAAGCAGGAAGAAATACAAGGTTATTTTACTTAGGGGAGGCTGAGTACCCATATGTGGCAAGTAACAGACTTTCAGCTTTTCTCAACTTTTAACTTTCATTTAAGTGAAGGAAACTGGTTACAGCATCCCAACCTTTTACCCTAGCTTACCTTTCACTGCAAGGTTGAACAGAAAAGGAGAGCAAGAGAGAGGGAGGAAGGGAGGGAGAGACAGAGAGGGAGATCTTGCATTAAAGTGTAATGCTGTCCTTTGTGAAGCTTGCTTGAGATATTTTCTTCCTGAAACACGACACTGTACATGCTTTGGAGTCCTGGGTCTGCCAATTAATTAGCTAGCCAGTGGATTGCTAGCAATAGTCTACTGAGCACTGTGTCTATGCAGGCAGACTGCAGGTTTGGTAATACAGTAGAACAAGAGTATGTAGGCTTGTAAACTAACAGACTTATTTGAGACATGATAAATTTAGGGAGAATTAGACCCACAGGGAAGAGAGAAATTAAGGGAAAGGACCTGTGCTATGTAAGGTTAGGCGAGGCTTGCTTGAGAAGGTGTCAGGTGATGAGTTTACCTGAATGATGAGTAACAGGCACCATTTAGAGCTCTGTGAGATGGGCAATGCCAGCAGAGAGAAAGCATGGGCAAGGCCCTTAGGCCAAAGCAAATCTATGTTCGGTACACTGTCAGATACCTAGAATCCTGGAGTGTATGAGATAAGGTTGAAGAAATGGGGAGATTGATTTTGAACACAAGATATGCTTCCATAAAGAATCAATTCACCTTTTCATTCTTCTTCATAAATACCAGCAACTTCATCATCTCCAACAAAGTATTATATAGAATGATATTTCAGACACTAACTTAAAGCAAGTTAATATTTTAATTTTATTTGTTGCTCAAAATCCTATGAGATCTTCCCATTTTCTCAGGATATAAAAAGAAACCAAAGCAAAGAAAACATAAGCTACTTGCCTTAATGCACTTGCTATAATACAATGTGATGCTTTTCTACCTTTTCTTGTTCCCTCTGTAGGGTAACTAAGCCATCTGGAGACCAGTTAACCTTTTGATTTTATAGAGCTATGACTTGGCCCACTACAATCTTCCTTTTATCTGAGGTTCTTCCAGAGTAGACCTAGAAAGAGAGGAGAGGGGCCATGCAAATTCTGGATGCCTACTCCTCTTGGCCCTCTTGTACCATCTGTTGATGCCTGTGTAGAAAAGGAACAGGACAGAAAAAAACGACCACACATATTCAGAAATCTCATTCTGTCAGTGTGAGTCTGGATTCATTAACAAGTTCCTCAAACTCTGCCTACACTTACACCACCCATCCAGACATACATAATCCAGTCAAGTCATGGGGATCGGCAAGGATCAGCATCGTGATGCTGTCCAGGTGCATCATCTGCTCTTCCCTGATGCCTTCTGCTTCAAGCAGGTGGTTGTTCTCAACATCCTCTAAGTGAATAATGTTTATTTCCATAATTTGTAGAGTCGACCTTGTCCGTCTAATTGTGACTCCTATTAAATTCCACTTCATTCATAAATGTCTCCTCATTCTCACCCTAAAATCTTTCACCCATTCATCTACATATCCATGTATTTATAGATACCCCAGGCTACTAAGTATACTAACTTCTAAGAGGTATAAAATATACAGTATATTATTTTCCTCTTTGAAGCATTCATCCATGAATACCTAAAATCTCTTCAAATTGTGACATTCATGTAAATTTATACATACTGAATAATGGTTGGAAAATATAGGAGATTCTTAATGCAAAGATGCTGATGGTTTGTCCAAAGGCATCTTTTGAACTCATGTAAGTGATGGGAGGTTTTCTAATTTCATAAATGGTTTGTGGACTTTAAGTAAATTTTAAAACAAAATATCTAAATCAGATTGGACTTCCTCCTGAAGTCAGGTCTTCAGTCAGGGCTTTTGAAGTGTCAAGCATTCTTTCCTATCCCATACAGCAATGCAGACAAAAACTTTAAGCCCCACACTGAGGCAATTCTCTATCTATCTCTTTTTTTTTTTTTTTTTTTTTTTGCAGGGGTGCTATATTCGACATTCAACTAGGACATTATCAGAATATCCTATAAGATGTCATGATTATGTTTGACTGAATAATTTATAACTGATGACTAAAGAAAGAAAGGGAATAGGAGTTCATTGTTATGCTCTACAAATTGTTGTCAAATTGAGAATTGAATCCTTTACCAAAGCCTATCATACACTGGAAGTTGGCATGGTTAAAGTTCTGTCTACTCAAATGGTCATCTTGAATTCCTTTCTATAGGTGAACTATGTGCATATGGCTTATTTAGGGTTAGGGTTGTATATAACTCATTGTAAGTAACAGAAATTCAACCTGAAAAATTTAAATTTATGTACCCTACTGAATTTAAATATAATAGATGCTTGAAGGATGTCTACAAATTTGAATGTTGTTTCATGGGAACTAACTGCTTGCTTTCAGTACAAATGCTTAACAAGGGCTGCTGGATGCCAACCTGTTTTTGAATTGTTGTTGTTTTGGTTTTGTTGTAACCATGTAAATAATTGTTTGACAAAACGAGACTGGCATATTGCCAAACCGGTCCATCTCTTTAAGCTCAAGAGGATTTGTTTCCTTATATAATATGGTGAACAATAAATCCTCCTGTTGTTGTGAACATTGCAAAGGTTTTAGAACTCTTTTTGATATCCACATATACCACTCAGGACATTATTCATCCAGTGTACAGAGCAAGCTACTGTTTGCTTTGATGATTTTGTTTTTTCTAAAATCCCAAACGAAGTGAAGAAGAAAAGGAATATCTTGTGATATCAGTGATATGAATAAAGTGAGATTGTGCTTGGGTCTCTCCAGTACCAGTTTTCATTCAGATTCTATTACTGTCTGGCACTTCATCCCAGTACCAATAAGAATTCCTAACCGAGTATGGTGGCACACACCTAAAATCTCAGCTACTCGGCAGGCTGAGCTGGGAAGATCATAAGTTTGAGCACTGGGAAATATAGCAAGACCCTGTCTCAAAACAAAAAATAGAAAGGGCTGAAAATATATATCAGTGGTAGAGTGCTTAGCATTCATGAGTCCTTGGGTTTGATCCCCAGCACCAAAGGAGAAAGGAAGGGAGGAAGCGAAGGAGTGGAAGAAAGAGACAAGAAGGAAGAGGAAGGGATGGGGGGGAGAGAGGGAGAGAGAGAGAGAAATTAGCTATCAACTATAAAGTAAACTAGATGGAAATTTAACACCCACATGGTTGCAGTGTTTCAGGAAGGTTAAAATGCCGTATTTAAAAAAGTCCTCCAGAAATATATATTTGCTGTTCTTTGTAAAGACATTAACAACTCAAGAATTGGATTCTTATGCAGCAGTGAGTCTCTCTCTCTCTCTCTCTCTCTCTCTCTCTCTCTCTCTCTCTCTCTCTCTCTTTCCCTCTCTCTCTGGCCTGCTGGTAGGAAATGAGGCACGGTTTTTCATCTGACTATTTTGGGAGATAAGAGAGGAATTGCATATTATAAAGTAATGATCAGAATATCAGAGAATATGCTTGCTCTGATTCTGACATTTAGTGAATGTTTTTATCTTAGGCAATTTTTTAAATCCTTTTAATATTTATAAGCAACTCAATGACTTGTTAACTATCAGGACTAAAGTTTCTTCACCTATAGAGTGAGATTAATGATCTTGCCTTACATCACAAATTTTAAGAAAATAAACATAAGACGTTTATGCAGAGTTGGTTTTTAAGATGCATTCTACAGTTGTAAGATTTTTTAAAATTGTTTTGGTTATTTTCTAAGGCTATTAATAGATAGTAGAGATATATGTAGCACTCCCTGCTTTTGGGGTAAATAACTACTTTTATCAGCAAAGTAAAGATGTGTGAGAATTGTTTCCATCGCTATGGTTCTTTGAACCTAACTTTAGGATTGAACAATGATTTACCTTCTCTCAAATGTGATGTAGTCAGTCCCTTGCCTCACAAAGTGGTTGAGTGAGGAACAAGCAGAACATTTAAAATCATCTACAGAGGACTGTCATGTGGAGGAATAACTCTCAATTTCATTTCATTTTTCATTTCATTCATATCAGGTGCAATATGAAGACTTGACTTTATTAACATCTTGTCACTGTTTCATTATCATCTCTAAATTTTTTAAAGCAAATCACATATGTAATGTTATATTCTTAAATATTTAGTGTGTATCTCTTTAAAAACCTTTTTTAGAATACCTGGCTATAGTACCCTTACACACTTGTAGAATTAATCATACTCATTGCTTAATGTTACCTAATAAACTGCCCATATTTAGGTGCCTTATATTGTCCTTCTTGCTTTTTAAAAGCAAATTTGTTTGAGTCTAGATCCAAAACATATTCCCAACTCATTTCATCAGGAAGGTGGTGCCTTTTAGAGATGGATGATGAGAAACAGACCAAGGAATTCCCCTACACCAGCCATAGCTCTAGTATCCACCACCATACTGTCACTATTCATTCACACATTCACTCATTCAAATATTTATTGAAGTTATCTTTTTAATATGCTAGATGATACAGATATAGCAATATGAATTTGGCATCGTAGTTCCTCTGCCATGCCACATGTAAAATATGACTAAAACAATAGAAGAGAAGTTTATCACAGGCATAACATGGAAAAACTTGATAACTTACTTCCTACTTACTTATTTGGTAGGTTGTCAAGTTTTTCTATATTATCTCTATGTGTTCTAATATATCAGAAAGCAATATATTCTAAGTGTAGTTCATTGCAGCAAGGCTTAATTTTTGCATGCACTAATAGAAACTGATGAATGATAAAATGCTATATCAGCCATGGTGGGAAATATGAATGCAAGCTTAGTCTGTACTGTGATTATATTTAATCAATACCCTGCTAACATGTTTTGCAAGGGTAGCTCTGGTATGGAAGGTAATCTATGCTCTATGGAAAGCTATATCGCTTCTACTGGTACTCTTAATTCATTTTATTTTATGTTTTAAGACTGTGCACTTCTAAATAGAGCATCCCTCATGTTGAGGAAGCAACAACAAAACAAACCATCATTTTAAACGTAGTTTGTATTATTTAAATTGGGGTTGACACATGTGTGGTCTGTGCAAAATTTCACAGGACCACTTCAACATCTTTTTTTTTTTCCTAGACAGCAAATTAATTACCATCTGATAAGCATGCTTAATTCTCTTCTAGGGTACTCTAGGATATTATTAGTTGGACTACTAAGTCAAACTCAGTATAGGACACTGCCAATAAAATGTCTAGTGATTAAAACGAAGTAATATAGTGGATTTTCGAAGCCTTTCACTTTACGTGGCGTTAAAATAGCTCCACGACCGGGTGGATGTGTTGTCCTGGAGTTGGAAGATGATCCTGTCCACAGCTCACACTGACTGGTGCCACTTCCCTGAAACTAGCGAACCTGTGTTACATTGTCATAGTAACACACTCTTCCTTCTGGCCCTAGACTTCATCTCCAGAGCCGACTGTTCCCTTGGCCAGACATCTGCTCTCCCCACAGGGCTGGCTCACCCTCTCCCGCCCCCGGACACCCACAGTGAGGGGACAGCAAGCGCCAGCGGGGACAGCGGGGCCCACGCGCCAGCCTGGCCTCGGGCAGACGCTGCCCCGCCCCCGCCTGTGTTGCCATGGCGATCGGAAGCGCGAGTCAGGGGAGACTAGTAGGTGCCGGGTTGCCTGGCGCCGTTTTTTAAAACCACCAGTTCCTCTGCGTGCCAGAGATTACCTTACCACTGCGTGCCAGTCAGGGTCACCAACCAGAGCCACCTCGCAATTCCAGAGTGGAACGTCGCCAGGCTATTTCCTGCCCAGTTTGGATGGAGAAGGGAAGGGCGCCTTCTTCCCTTGTAGGCTGCTTGTGGGGGTAGGAGGTAGAAGATCTACTGAATTCTTGAAGGTGGTCCTCAAAGTGGGTGGCCTGTGGTGATAGCAACCTTGTTTCTACCCACTGGCTCACGTCATTCTCCTCAGGTAGCTCAAAGGTCCCCAAATCTGACAACAGATAGAGTCACCTGGGGAGCGCTTCCGGTTTTGGTTTTTGTTACATTACAGACTCATGACACCACAAATTTCTGAAGCACTAGAGCTGCAGAAGGGCCTGGGGATCTGCATTTTGAGGCAAAGCCTCCAGGTGACCCTATAGGCATCCAGATGTGGGAACCTCTGCGTGGAACCGCTTTCTTTCTTCCCCTTCATCTCTAGCTTTTCCTCTTAGCTCTCATTTTTGTTTGCCTGCTCTCTGGGAAATTCAGCTCCTCTTTTCTGTTGCTAAGCTTCTGCCTCCTCCTTCTCCTCCTCTTCCTTCTCCTTGTGCTCTTCCTGTGCTTCACACCACGCTCTGTGAATCCATGTGCATTGCTTAATGCCAGATATTGAGTAGGCTTGCCCAGGTCCGGACGCCTGTCTGAGTTTCCAGGGCCCAGCATCCTCCTGTGATGCTCAGTAAGAGTCCCCCTCCCCAATACTACTAGAGACAGGTTGGAAGGAGAATTTCCCACTCTGTTGGGAAATTTCATGGGATTTGCCTTTTCTAGTGCTCAGGGTAAAAAATCATGTTACTCTAGCTAACATTAGAAACATTCCAGTTTTCATAGCACAGAACAACTTCTTTATCCACGTACAGCTTTCTCTTCCTTTTGTAATTACAGATCACCCTGCAGTTGAAAGAAAAGCATGTAAAACTGGGGCTTGCATCCAAAGAAAAAGTACCAAATAGCCTCTTGTTAGCCTCCCCCCTATTATTTAGGCTGCTACTTTTTTCACAGATATTCTTTTGAGCATGAAAGCCATGAATCCCTAGAGATCTACTGTTTCTAAGCTTCATTTAAAGCTATGTAAGAAATGAGGGCAAAGACCAGGAAAACCTCTCTCTAAAGGCAGGTGATGGGCTTTGCAGTGAGTGAGGAGTGGACGTAGGTGCTCCCTCTTTTCCTCAGGGGCTGCTCCTCTCCGTAGAAGAGTTGTCACTCTTCTCAGCAGGAGTCACAGGCTGTGTCTGAGGGCAGGCTGCCTGCGCAGTGAGCTCATTTCCTCTGCTTTCCTGTGGATTTGAGGTCAAGGACTCCAATCATCAAAGTCTCTGACAAGGGAGAGGGAATCTCTACTTAAAATACTAGCTTGTAGGAACCCATCTTGCTGGGAAAGCCTAACCAGAGGACAAACGGAGACTAAGGACAAGACACAGACAATTTTGAAAGAGAGGCCAGGAGGTTCTTGCCTCTAGCGGACAAAGAACCCTGAACATTTGGTACATCTCACTTTTATTTCCTTATGGGGGGGGTCAAGTAATTAGGGTAGCGTAAGATTCATAGGCCTCCTGTTATCTATAGTATATGCCCAGGTAAACAAGTGGATCTCAGCTGTGTTGACTCTTCTCTGGTACTTGCAGTGGGCCAGCTAGCCTGCATGTTGCCATTACCAAGGGAGCACAGTTTGTTGCTTCTTTCCTTTTAGCTCCCAGAGAAGGTCACTTAGGCCTCCACCCTCATTATCTGGTCTCTTACACTAGCTAGCTTAAAATTTCATGTACTAACCAATAGATGAGCAATTAGTAATTTTATTTAAAAAAAACCTTTATGTGCATAGATTTGAGTGACCTAGGAATTGTGAGAACTTAAATATATGTATATTATAAAACACATAATGCATATAAAAATATAAACTATATACTTTAGTATATTTATATAATGCTAAACCTTGAAGGTAGGAGAGTCTGACAGACTGATCTATATGTAAAGGGAACTACATTCTTTGCTTAAAGTGGTTTCCCACAATGCTTTGAATTAATTCCTTTCTTGGCGTGATCTGGACTGTCATCATCTGCATTTTGTGCCACTCCCTCCCTCACTTTGCCACTGCTGTCCCTTTTATTAATCTTATTCCAGCCCCACTCCTTCCTTTCTTTGATCTACCCCTTCAGTTCCAATCTGCTTTCTGAGCATCCTTCTCCTCCATAGTTGTATCTCCACAACCTCAGCTTCAGTTTAGAGGTCACTTCTCCTCAATTCTAAAACCATCAGATCAGGATTTTACCCTGTTTTGATGTTCTGCCATAGCACATATTACCACTAGACATTCTTTTTCAGGGTATGTATCTTTCTCCCCTTCTTCCCCTAAAATATAGACTTCTTGAGGACAGGGTCTTAACTCTTCCATTCCACTGGGAAGATTACAATACATTGAAAGCTTATTAAACATTTGTTAAGTGAATAAATGAATCAAAGACTGGCTGTGTCAATTGCCAAGTGGGATTTTCCAGCATTAAACACTAAGGTTTTCAGAGGAGAAGATTCACTCTAGGCTGACAGGGAGAAGAGCTCCTAGAGAGGAGGGGACGCCCTGCTCTGTTGCTATGCAGGATTTAGAGCTACAGAATGTAGGATGGATTTGTTTCAGATAAGGAAGAACCTGCCAATTAAATGATCTCAACCATTTTGGCCACACACCAATTATTCAAGTATAATTGAATCCCTTTACCTCAGTTTCCACTTGTCTTAGAGGTTATTGGCTCTTCGAACACTGTGATTTTTAAAGCTGTTTCCAATTTTTCTGACCAGAGAGTGTTGGTATGTCAGCTACTGCAACAGACACAGCATCAGAGAAATCAAGTTTAAAGTGATGGCTCTTTTTCTACAATATGTGAAGGGGGAAAACAGTTTTTCCCTTCATTGGCAAAGAAGATGGTTATGGCTGATTAATCAGTCCATTAGATACAGTTTTGCTGCGTTCAGTAGAAGCAATGATGAGAATTTAGCTTGCATATTCATGTTATAAGTGCTACATGAGTTTGGAATGCTTATAGACTCACAGAATTCAAGAGCTGAAAAGGACCTTCGAGATCATTTAGATTCTGCAGCCCTTCCTCCATAGCATTTGTAATTTTACAGCTTAAAATACCAGCACCCAAATGGCTTGTGGTTAGATAGTTAGCTGGTGAAACAGATTATTCAACAAACTCTCAGTCCAGTCTCACTTTATGTTAATCTTAAGTGAGCTGTGTGCATTTGGTCCTGTTACATAAACAGAAAGCAGATCTGGAAGCAATGACTAGGCATAGAAGAAACCCCTTCATCACTTTCAAAGTCGTAGTGGTGAAAGTGAGAAATACATGTTGAAGGAACAAGACTGGCATTTGAAAGGGGATAAAGCAATGTGCACCGTCCTCCCCAAGAGTATAGGGCATGCAAGTGCGTTGGAGTGGATGCTATTGTTTTACTTCCTCCAAGTATTTTCTACATTACCTAAAAACTATCATGCTGAAATAATAACACAACTTTGCATTATTTTTTTAAATTCTTTAACTGGCTGTGCACAGTATATGAAAATATTGTTTTGACTAATAAGTTTAGCTTTCCTTTTGCAAATAGTGTCAAATGTCATTCTTCCCATCCTCCAGCAGATGGCAACTCTTGTCTTCTTGTCATTTTATCTTTTCCTACGCTCAAAAAGACTTTGTCTTCCACCCCCCACCCCGCCCCCAACCTACACTTCAAAAGTTCATCTATGTGCACCACTAAGCCTTACATGGACCTCCAGTGCCAATCCTTTGCCTGTAAAATCACTACCCTTAGCATCTGACTGTAAAGGTCAAGCTAAATGTCCCAGAAATTAAAAAAAAAAAAAATCACAGATTAGTCAACAGTTCTAATTTTTAAAAAAGGATGAAAGAGGATAAAGTTAGAGATTCTAAAATAAGATGCAACATGGAAACTTTCCATTTAAGGAAACACAAAATACCTTTTTCAAAAGAAAAAAATCTATCAAATTCTTCAGCTCTAGTTTCTTAAGGAAGCTAGTTCCTTGAATTAGTCATTTTCAAAAGTCATAAATATTTCCAAAAATAATGATGAGGAGTGCAATTGTGTGGGACTTCCCTTGATTGTGTTTTTTTTTTCTCTTCCTGCAGTCTGTTTTCTCATCCCTCTTTTTTATGAACCTTCTTTCTTTTAATAATCAAAGCTGCTGTGTCTGTCCCCTTAATTCCTGCCTTATCAAACCACATATTGTTCTCCAGGTATGTACGGAAGGTGTTATTATTAAAGGACTTAATTTATCTCCTTCCAGTTTTCCTTTCTACCCACTTCCACCCCACCCCTACCACCTGACCCTGATATTCTTTTACAAAAAAAGCTTGAAAATCAAAGCACATGCTGCTGCCAAAGTGCAAGTCTGAGGGTAACTATAAGAATTCAAAAGAAAGAAATAGGTTCTACTATTTGTTGGGGCTGATATTAATGCCCACAGGTATAAGACAGTTGATTCCTCATCAGTTCCTTGTTGCAAGACTGTGCATAGATTTCTAAATAAGGCTCTTGCTTAGACATGTTTGCTTGCATCATAAACACCTGAGAAGGGGAACACCAGGGCCACAGGCTGGGAGTCATTTGCAAAGTGGAGCCAATGGTCTAAAAATGTGCATGAAGGCAAATTCTACCTCATCCTTTTCTAATAACCTAATCATTGTGTCTTCTTCGAAACTGAAGAAACTTGTATAACAAAAACTAGAGACTGAAGTCTAAAGCAAGGAAATTGTAACAGTAGCATACTTCTTTTAAAACATAGATAAAAGGCATTTTTAGCTTCAGTGCCTGCATACTTCTCGGTCATTACTGTCATCATATGAAAATATGAGCTGATACTGCAAATACAGTTCTTGGAAACAACTACAGATTCTTGTGGAAATCCAAGTATGTTTTCAATGACAGCCACTAATGAAGACAGGAGCTCACTTCAAACCAACAAATAATTAGCACTAACAATAGAAGTATAAACAGAAGTAATTAATTAATTGCCCAATTGTTTTATCCTGTTATATCATTTGCATCTGTGCTTCAACTTTAGCTACAGCACAGCCCAAGCCTTGCTTCTTTCAACTTGGGGATAATCACATCCACTTGCTTGATGTGGTCAACAACCTGTGCTAGACTAGAAGTCTCTCCTTGCCTTTTATATGTCCGTAGGGCAGCGGTGGTGAACCTATGGAGGGCATGCTGCAGCAGGTTGTTAGCATTATTGAAAGCCCTGCTATTGTATTATTCTTTTAGTGTATGAGTTGTTTTGTCTGAACTACAAACCTCAGTAGTCAGGTCCAGTTGCGGTGGTGAAACCGTGATAAGTAAGTGGGCTTGGGGCTGCAGTTTGGGCACTTGGTCTCTGAAAGCTTCGCCATCACTGATGGAGGGTTTTATGCTTTTGTTGCTCCCTATGTTCTCCACAATTCTGATGTCTGGAAATGTTTACTTATTGGCATAGAAAGCTTATCTCACATTCACACTTGGGTGCATTTCATGGTTAATGTAAAAGAGGAAATGATCAGCTGATAATTTCAGAGTGATGAGACAACTCTCTTTATTCGCCATTTTGCTCTTTGTGACAACAGACTCTTAGCTTCCCCTGTCTCCTCTCATTCCAATCCTATCAATCAGAAAGCAGATGATTTTTTTTTTGGTAGGGGCTGTCAATATCTGTCTTCCTCAAAGAAGGAGCATTGATTCCTACTGAAAGTGTCAATGACATTTCCTTCTTTTGTCCATCTTGAATGAGGCGGCAACACCTAATGCTTTTATTCAGTGATTTTTTGTGTTAGACTGAGGGAGAACAATAGGGTGAATGGGATTGAACAGCAGGCTGAATGCTTAAATTCTTTTTTTTTTTTTTAATTAATGCAGTAACAGACATAACATTATTAATCTCTCTCGAAATATACCCCACACTTAGTTCATTTTTCTTGCCACTTGCTTAAGCAGTTCTGGAAGTTCTCTTTGTAAGTCTTTAGTTTTGCTGCTGTGGCCACCTTGATGTTCCGAATCCATCCAAAATGTTATCTTTCATGGTCATTTTGACTTTGGGAACTATCCAGAAGTCACATGGTACCAGATCCAGTGAATAAGGTAGATGAGGACACATAGTAATGTTTTCACCAGCTTACCTTTCCATTGGATGGAACTTGACAGCTTCATTCCCTGCACTTTTGATCACACTTCATGAAGATACTGAAGAGGACTCCAGAACTGACCCAGAAAATAGAAAGGGTGATGAGGTAAGTTATTTGAAGCAATGGAAGTATATTGAGGGGGAATAGTGATAATGGATGTTTTACTGTAATACTTTTTTAAAAAACTTAACTTTCCCCTTGTATTTTGATCACTTTTGTATGTATTGCAGGGACTTAGGTACCGGTGGGGGAGTGTGTGTCACCAAGCTAGACTGAAGATCCTCAAGCAGGAAGGACAAGCAAGACAGGGATAATTTGGAATATTCACTGGTGAGACGGAGGGCCCTGAGGACTAACCTCAGTGGTTAGGGTGGGCCGGCCCTGATTCCGTAGAGGCTCTAGGGTCCTCGCCAGGCTGCTTTCCAAAGTTTTCTGTATGTCGACTTCTTCTTCTTCTTTTTTTTTTTTTCAATATTGTTGATTGAACTCAGGGTGTTTGAACGGAGCTACATCCCAGTCCTTTATTTTATTATTATTATTATTATTTATTTATTTTTTTTGTTAGATTGAGACAGAGTCTCACTAAGTTGCTAAATTGTCCAGGTTGGTTTTAAAATTGTAATCCTCCTACCTCACCTCCCCAGAGTGCTGGAATTAGGGATATGTGCCACCATGCCTGGCATATGTTGGCTCTCTTAGTCTTTATAACAATCCTTGAAATTAGCTCCATTTTACATGTATTTACTGCACATCTATTATATGACAAGTCATTTGGCAACATAGCAGCAAACAATAAAAACATGGACCCTGACCACAGACAATGCATGTTTAACTGAGTGTAATTCTACTGGAAACAACTGGGCCCCAAGGAGGCAATAAAATTTGTCCTAGATCTTAAATTTGAATCTAGGTCTTTCTGACCCCAAATTATCATTGTTTTAATTCTTCTATTAAATTTCCCCATCTTTAAAAATCAAAATTAATTTAGAACAAATTACTCCCAGCAATTGCTCACTTAAAGGCAAACTGACAATTGGGTGGTTTAAACCAGAGTATTTCTAACATGTCAAATGATTGTGTAAAGTAGTGAAATCTTTTTTGGGATGTTCTGTTCTGCTGTGCGTCGACTATTAAGTCCTTCAGAAGCTGCTTTCCTGGGTCTCCACAGGTCCAGAGGTCCATTGCCACCAAGTGGTTTGTTGCTCATTATTGCATTTAGTACTATAGCAACGGCTCCACTAGTGTCTTTATTAAAACTTGCTCCAGGCTAACGTTTTCCCCCGGGTCAGTAATGAGTTTAGAGGAATGGATGTGGAAATGAGATTTGTTCTCACCAGTGGAGTGAATTATGTTTCATTGGGAACCCCAGGCTAATATTTCAAATTTGCCATAAGGTACTTCATCAAAAATTCTATTTTAGTTCCAAAAGGACCATGCATGCCTATTAGCAAATGCAGAGCTTGCCTTTAAACTGTATTTTTCCCCCTTCCCCTGGCTCCATCCACTGAAGGCTTTTAGAATTAGCAGTTTGTGAAAATGGTCCATTTCCACGGGCCAGCGAATGGTGTACAGGAGAAGCTCAGCCCTTTTATCTAACAAGGCCGAGTCTGCGACAACTGAAGTGAATCAAATGCAGAGCAGCCACGAAGGCATCAGCATATTAGGAATGCATCGTCACACCGGGCAAGTGGTAGCGCGCCAGGCACATTCAAGTGGCAGGATTTGTGTTTGCTGTCTTTTCAATCTTCATGCCTCAGTTTTGTTGCCAGGGCTCATTTTGATGTCACTGAGGCTGATGCATTTAAATGCTCTCCCAATTGGGTCTGGAATTTTTAACATCTACTATACTGAGCTGCAACATCCTAAAGAAACCAATCGCAGAGGTGGATCAATTGGAAAATAGGGCTGCACATCAAAGTGCTACTTCCGCAGTAGCAGAAATACTCCAAAGTTCTGAATTGTTGGATAAGACTGAAGGTGCTGGCCGTTTTATAAGCACTATATGTGGTGGGAAAGTGAGAGGAAGCATGCCTTGTGAGATGCCCACTAGACTCCTGTCCTTGTCCAATCATCTTACCACTCATTTTTCCTCTCAGGTAAAGAGTTGTATTCCAGGACAGTAGTGACCAACTTTTTGTTACCAAAAACTGAACAGGCAGGGACACCCTCATTCTATGCAGACTACATACGGATTGCTTTGAAAACAGAGTGATGGTTCCCACTTTAATTTAACAGTCTTCATTATATTCATAGTGTTGATAACTGCTCCCCTCCAAAATCTTTCCCATTATTGACATAGTCGTGCCAATTTTGAACCAGAAAAAATATACACTAGATCTGGTACTGCTGATGCTATTCTAATCCTTCAGCTCCCCCCACCTCCCTCTCCCTCTCCCTCTTTCTGTCTCTGCCCCCACTTCTTCTCTCCCTCCTATATAGTTCAGGCTGGACTTGAACTTGAACTTACTATGTAGCCCAGGCTTGCATCAGATTCACGGTAATCCTCCTGTTTCTGCCTCCAAAGTGCTCAGAGTTCTGGTATTATAGGTGTACAACACTATGCCAGGTTTTCTTTCATTTTTTTTTTAAAGTGAGCATTTGGGCAGATGCTGTTCTGTTAGTTTTTTGTTTTTAAACTTCATTACAGTATACTGACGTATAATAAATACATTTAAAGTGTGAAATGGGATGCTTGGACATGTGTATATCATTGTGAAACAATCATCAAAAATTAAGACAGTGCACATCCATCAGCTTAAAAAGTTTACTCATATTATTTGTAGTTTCTCTCTTCAGTCTCTCCCTGTCTCCACAGCCCAGATGACCACTGATGAGATAGATGCTGTTTTTGATTTGACATGTTATTGCCATATAAGAATAGGTTTCTGTTGGACACAAATCTTTTTGGCAAGAACACATTTAGTAAGAACCTCCAGACTTGTCTGGTTTTTCTGTAAGGAAACAGGCAGCAAAAGCAGTCCTTTTTTCAATTGCATCTTTTAGTTTGGTTTTGCAAATTATTGTGCACATAGTAAAGTACAGTGTTTATCTTTGAACAGATGAACATTATTTATGACCAAACAGACAAACACTATTTATGGCCAGTGTGGAGTTTCAGATGCCACTGGACAGGAATTAATATACTGAGTCCTGTGCACATCATTAGCACTTGGAGTTGGCCCTTACCTCCCATGAAGCTGGCAGCCTCATGATCTGTAAGTCATCTGTTTTTACTGGCTGTTAATTGTTAATAGATTTCCAGGTGTGGGTCATGCTGTGTAACCATCAATCCTTCATTTAGGAAGGTCTGGGGCTGTCCATGATTGTGAAAAGGCAGGCAATAAACAAAAACTGGAGAAACCTCAGCATCCTCACTAAAAATGTCAAACCCAGTAATGCTTCTGGTAGTAAAAGAAAAATTTATTAGTGAGAGAACAAACTTGCATAGTAAAAAAGGAGAGTTAGGTGAGAAAGATGAGGAAAAAAAAGGCCCCAAAAGGAGACTGAAAAGAAGGGAAAAAGATTTAAGAATTCAAAACCATTTTAAAAAGATGACTTAAATTCAGACATGGTTGGATCTTACATATCCTCCTTGTTCTCAGACAAGGAGAAAGGGAAGGAATTTAGGGTGAACTTTTTAATAATTCTACTCGAGAACATATATTTTTCTGTCCTTTGTCATTCTCTGTGTTGGGGGAGTGGATTGTATTAGGGTCCTGCAAACTAAAATCCTAAAGTCAAATTCAGCCACTGCCTATTTTCATAGGGAGCACATGTTAAGAATGAGCTTATATTTTAAGTAGTTGGAAATAAATCAAGGGAAGAATAGTTTTTTTGTGGCATGCAAAACCATGTGGAATTCAGATTTCAGTATGCATAAATATAGTTTCATTAGGACATAGCCATATTCATTTGTGTATGTACTGTCTATGGCTGCTTAGTCATTAAAACATCAGAGCAAATTAGTTGCAACAAGAGCTTTATGCTGCAGAGTCATATTTACTCTTGGTCCTAGACACAATAGGACCATGAACCTCTATGTTCATCTATTGAATTAACTATCAATTAGTTAATAAAAACAGCAGCCTTCTACTGATGTAGTTCTTCCATGCCTAGTCTTCTTTTCACAGAAGCTAAATCTCTTATGCATCTCTTTGTTTATTCACCCATTTCCAAGATTCCAAGGGTTAACTTATGACATATGCACTCTTGGCTCTGTAGGTTATAGAAGAAATGAATCCAACTTGATCTTTGTTCTAGAGTGCTTACATTTTGCGTAGAGCACCAGGGGAAATACAAGATAAAATATGTGCATAAGTAAGAAATACATGTGAACAAACAAAGACTAGAATGATGTACATGTAAGAGAGTTGCTCTTTCTCTTTTCACTGAATAGAATAAAGACATAATCCAGCAGTTGCTTGTATCAGAAACATTGTCTTCATCTTTGACTATCCCTCTCCCATTGCCTCAGCTTGCTTTAAGGTATCACCTGTTAGATGTCCCATGGAAATGACACAGAATTGAGCTCAGTCTGTGTGGCTGGTTCTGGACACCCTGCCTTTCAAAGTCCTTTGACCTTTCTGTTAACACAGTGAATTCTGTCATTTCTTCCCCTGGAATACCTTTAAATTGTCAACTTAGTTCCATTTTAGATCTTCCACTCTCAGCACTCTCATCTCTGGCTTGGATCGTGGCTCTGGTAAATGAGTGTATCATATTCATTTTTGCATCTGATCTTTTTAAAATTCACATATGATCATGCTACTTTGCTCTAGTGTTGCTATATTTCTTATAAAAATATTCCAAACCTTTGCTATCCCTCAAGGCTCTGAACGTGCAGTTTTCTATCATCTCAGCAGCCTCATTTACATGAATCTCCTCCTCAGTCCCTTTATTATAGCTACATGGACACCTTACAGCTTCTCTATGGTGAATATATAATTCATTTTCGTAACCAAGACATGTCTGAGAGTGAAAAAGGACTCTATTAATAATTATGTCAGGACAGCAGGCTACAGTCAGAACGGTGTCAGGCAAGCCAAGACATAAGGTCATCCTAAACTTCTCAGATATACCACACTCTTTCCTACCTCAGATTGTTTGAATGTGAGTTTTCTATGGTTCCCTAATTGTTCTCTCTCATAAATCTCAGCTCGTGTCTGACTTTGCAGATTAAGCTGAATCCTCCGGTTATTCACAATCATAGTATCTTTGCAATCCATCAAACAATTTTAATTCCATTACAGCACATCAGACTAGTATGACTAATGCTCTCAGTCTCCCCAGGACTGATGGGGTGCATCTGCACCCTCCCAACCTAAGAGCAGTTCTTAATAAGTTACAAAACAAAGCAAAACTATCCTTGGTTGAATGAATTCAGGAGGAAAGGAAATGCAAATGAAAGCAAGCCGACTTTCAGTTAATCAAGTTTCTTTGTGAATGAGATTCCCTTTCAACCTAATAAGTTATGGTTGGGGTGTGAGAGGAGGGGAAGAGTCCTGCGTGTGGGAAGAAAACTCTCATAATGTCCCTTTTCCTCTTTCCACTGTCCGGTGCTCTCTGCAAAGGATGTGACGGCCCTTAACAAAGTGTTTGGTGTAGATAGCCATATAGCCAAATGTGTTATCCACTCTAGAAGCAGCTGCATGTTTAATAAGAAAATAAGCCTGTAACCAAATGATTAAGACACAGTGGAGATGTTTAGACCTGAGAATGGAAGATATGATTTGGGGGTGAGAAAGGAGAATGAGCAAGAAAGTCTGTCTTCAGACTGGCCCCAAATCCTCACCCCTTAAGTGGCTTCCCACTCTCTCTGGGTGTCAGAACACAAGACCATAGGGTCTGAAAGGCGAGCGCGGTACACAATCCCATTCAAAGAGTTTGGGTAGAGCACCATGGGGCAACAGTCCAAATATTTTCTCTCAAATTATCCACACCAACCTTTACCAGCCCTGGATTTGGAGAAGTTATTGCCGCCCACTGTGTTTCAGGCATCATTTTGGCACCAGATGACAAGTTTGCTCTGGGGCAGAGAGATAAGATCATCAGAAAGGCATGTTAGAGCTTTCCAATTGGTAAATTGTTGGATAATGAGATTTTTGGTGTTTCCTTTGGACTACATAAATTCAATAAACAAGAGCTCCAAATTCTTATGAAATGAAGGTTTCTGACCATTTGATCCATGTTTGTTACAGAAAATGATTACCAGATACAGAACACACACACACACACACACACACACACACACACACACACATGCATATTTGAAATGCATATATATATAAATATATATATATATATATATATATATATATATATATATATTTTTAGTTTAGTTTAGTTTTGTTTTGTTTTTTCAGCACCGGGGATTGAACTGACAACCTCGCGCCTGCCTGACAGGTGCGTAAGACATTAAGCCAAACTCTTGGCCCTGGTTTCTTGAGGCAGGGTTCCACTGTGTAGCTCAGGCCAGCCTTGCACTCGCATTGTAGCCCAAGCCAGCCTCGAACTCACAACGCTCCTCCTACCTCAGCCTCCCGAGTGCTGGGATTAAAAGCGTGTGCCACCACGCCTGGCAAACTTTTTATTTATTTCTTTATTTATTTTGAGGCACCAGGGATCGAACTCACAACCTTGCACCTGCCAGGCAGGTGCTTAAGCCACTGAGCCAAACTCCCAGCCCTTGAAATGCATATTTTGTTGGTGGGGAAAACCCAGTGAAGTTAAGCCCTAGCTTGTGGTTTATAGTTTAATGATGACACATTGGGAGCAGGACTGAAGCTTCCAAATTTCAAATTCTGTATCTCCTCTCTTTAATACAATAATAAAATGCCTTTAAACACACAGAAAAGGAAAAGAGATTGTTTAGTGAAGATTTATACACTCATGTTTTAATTCACTGGAACCTTTGCACAGATTTATATCCTCTGAACTTTATTTTATCTTATTTTATTTTAGTTTATGATTTTTTAAAAATTTTGAGACAGGGTTATGGTAAATCGCTATGTTGTTCAGACTTGTCTTGAATTTGTGCTCCTCCTGCCTCAGCCTCTCAGAATGCTAGGGTTATGGGTATACTTCTCCATGCCTAGCTTCATATAAATTTAAGAGGACATAAACACTTAAACTGAAGAAAGCCACCTCCCCAATTTTATAATTACTCTTTCCCCATATTTGCTCTATCAAATTTCTGTCCTATTTTTGAAAACTTACAAAAGAAGTTGCCAATATCAATATGCTCCTGTCCATGAATGTTGAAGTGTGTAGTTTATTATTCAGAGCTTGGTATTTGTTTCCCTTTTTTGCGGTAAAATGTATATACAGAAGAATGAACATGAGTTTTGACAAGTGTGTGCATCCATGAATCTCTAACCTGTATAGTACTTTGCTTTTTCCACTTAAAATATTTTAAAATATGCTACACTTTTCTTAAATAATCATTTTACAGTCATTTGCTGTTGAAAATGTACTTGTTCCTTTAGAAAGCATTTTCACAGGAAACAGATTTGTGTAACATCAAGCTATACTTTCAACAGCAGGTTTTATAAAATGTAATGCTCAAGGAATTATGAAGAAGTCACTCTGTGCATGTTTTAATTAATGATAGATGAAGACTCAGAGTCGGGGGAATGCACTCATGTGGGACAGGAATAGATACACTGAAAAGAAGTTTGCGAGAGTCACAAAACCTTGTAGAAAATCTAACGTCAGTCCCAGCTCAATACATTTGTGCTTCCCCCGGAAGTCCCAACCCTACACTCTGCATCTCAGAAAGGTCAATTGCCTGGAACTTTCCACCAAGGTGGGGTATGGGTATAAAAATAGGACTATAAAAGTTATACATTCTTTTACTTCTACTGTAAGAATGTTTAATCTGACTATATCCCCCGTCTTTTATTCCTATGGAATCAATTCATACAGGCTAGAGCGACTTTGAGAGACAGATACTGGAAAATGATTCTCTACAGTCTCTCCTCTGACTCTCTTCCCACATATCCTACAGGTTACATGAGCTCATATGCATGCATTTGTATGCACACACACATATGCACACATGCACACACAAATACCCTTTTTGGTTCACCAAGGAGATGAGAACAAACTGTGAAAATTCTAGGTCCTGAAACTGTGGGAAGCTGATAGTGCAATGTAGGCTCTAGGCACGATGGACTCTCACTGGGAAATTTTGCATCAACAACTGGGAAAACTTGAAACAAATGAAATAAGATACTTCATGTCAAAAGATGGAGAGAAATCAAAGGACAGCCAGTACAGCCCCTTCCACTAAGTAATTTACCTGACCATGGAAGGTAGCCCAAGGTAACTATAGGCCTGCTCCCTTCCTGGTATCCTGAAGGACAGTATATAGGGAAACGTAAAGCTAAAAAGGCAATGTCCCGCTTTTAAAACAGAGAAAGGAAAGGGAGAAAGAATAGAAATAGGTGCTATTCTGGAAATATTTCTATGGGAGCTCTAGAAAACCATTTTAGAGAAAACAGAACATTTTAGAAACAGCTGGGCCTTCAGCCAAAGCAGATGGTCCAAAATGAGAAATGGGAGAGCAATGCAAATAAAATCAAGTTGCTGGCTACGGAAACACCATGGGGACATGCTAGTGTCCGGGCTAGGTGCGGGTCCTTCAGTGCTGACCCTGCATTTCAAAAGCACACACTCAAAAGCACAAAAGCCTTTTTTCTTGGCCAATTCTGGAGAGCTCCATCTACCACCGACTGGTGTTGAAGTTGGCCTCTTTTTATTTTGGCCAAAGCCTATCCGCATGCCCTACTAAAAACTTCCAAGTGATTAACACACAAAATAAAGTGAGCAGTGCCAACTTACTGCAGTCCTGATAGTTTGCCTAATGATTTCAGAGAGCTAAGCTTGTGGTTAGAATTCAAATCACCAGACAGGATAACAGGACTCTCTGTAGCCTGTGGATAGGCAAGAATCAAAAGACATAACAATAACAAAGACAAAAATTAAAATGAAAGAGAACATTAAGATGAACAGAAGTGCACATTTTCTATCCCTGATTACAATCAGAGCTGGCTATTTTTAGTCTATTTCTAATGAGTCTATTTCATTGTATTTCATACTAGAATGGTGCACTGCGTAATATTTTCTCCCTATTGGCCAGTAGCTGAAGAAATAAACCTTAATACAAGTGTGTTTACAGGAAATGCTGAGGTTGACATATAGTAGATTTTTTTCATATAGGTAAAAAACAAATCCTGTTCACTACTAATATGTGTGTGTCATATCTATTAACTGAGATTGAATAATCAGCTCTGTTTTCTAAAGAATAAAATATTCTATGGCTCAAACTATAATTTAAAAATTTCATGGTGCAAGTAGGTAGGTACTGACCTAGAGTAGAGATGATGACATGTATGCTAAGGAAGGTATAAAACACTTGATTTTTATTGGACATGGGTTTGGACGACAGTGAACAATATAGACTCTACCACCATGTGAAAAATGAGTATCATAATCCAACTCTGCAAATGTGTTCTGCATAAAGTGATATGACTCTCTTAGCAAGTCTAGCCTCACTCTATAGAAAGTACTAGAAATGCTTCTTTCAATGTGAATTTAGCTGTTCAATTTCCTTGTAACATAATTTGAATAGTTTTATTAATGCTGATATAATGATCCATGAGCTAAGTTTTTACCTTTATTTTTTTGGGGGGAGGTAGTTCTGGGATTGAACCCAGTTTCTGTAGATTGATCTACAAAGCCTGTCCCCACCACCACTATTTTTTTTTTTTTTTTTTGAGTTGTCCAAGCTAGGCTTGAACTTGGAATGTTTCTGTTTTAGCCTCCTAGAGTGCTGGAATTTCAGACTTGCACTATTGTGCCTAGCTTCATCTGATTCTTAAACTAATCCTCTTCTACTGATCAGATGTCTCCCATTGGCTGGGTACCTTAGAGATGCAAAAGAGTATCACAAGGCAATACAAAGTTTAACGTCTTATTAGTCACATGAGAGGAAAGCCATAAGAGACAAACCATTCAGTAACAACTAGGGCCATGTATAACCAAGGAATCAAACCAGGTATGAGTTTTAGGTAGGGTGTATTATTTGAGTGGAAACCACCCAAAAATGTTTGATCTTGATCCTTTCCATTAGCATGATCAGTAGCTTTTTTTATTTTCATGGAGATTTGCTTGCAAAGCCATTAGTTAATAATAATAGCTTTATGCTGGAACTTCACCAAGTTATTAATACAGTTTCTTGAAAATGTTGACTATTGTTCTTCCAAAGTGTGTGACTCTTTTTATAAACAAACATACAAATAATTGAAGGAAAAATCAAGTAATATTTTTTCTTCTTTTGACTGACAAGGCAAGCTGTCCATGTAATTTTTATAAAGTTAGGCTACCCTCACCATCAGTACTTGCGAGATTCTTTTAAGACGTAGATAATACCTATAATCCACAGAGCAGTCCTGTGGTTAGGTCTGTACAACTACTGATTGCCAACTACTGTTTTAGACCAGCATCTCACAAGGAAAGAGTCTCAGCCTTGCCTTCTGTCTTGGCCCTGTTGAGAAGAATAGGAAAGTGGTAACTTTCAGTGAGTTTTTTCTTTTGCAGTTGCAAGGTTTTAAGGCAGGTCTTTGGTAAATTTTGACTATTATGAATATCCTCATTTTAGTTCACTTTTCAAAGCATTTTCATAGTCATAATTTTCCTTAATCTTCACAGTTCTCTACTGGAACAGAGCTGGGTTGAACATCTTCCTAGTTTACCTCTGCTGAAAGAGAACAATGCTGGTTGAATGAACACAGGTGACCCAGAGACTTGTAGCACCACACGATGACCACATCCCAGGCTCCAGACTTCAGCTTAGAGTCTCATTTTCTGAGACTTCTGCAGGATGTAGAACTGGCTTCTTTAATTGAAATTATTAGGACCCAAACTGTTAATATTTAATATTTTTGTTTAGTAATGATTTTGAAGTGAAATGAAATATTGAAAAATCATTGATAGACCCTTTTCTCAAACCATACACAAAATTAACTCAAAATGGATTGTAGATCTAAGAGTAGAGTTCAGAGTATAAAAATCATATAACATGTGTGATCCTGGTAACTTTTGAGTTAGTAGTTTCTTAGATAAAACACCAAAAGCACATGTGATAAAAGAAAAAAGTTAATAAATTCTACATTATCAATATTAAAATCTTCTGGATTTAAATAATCTCAGTAAGACAATGAAAAGATAATTCGCACCATGAAGGAAAAATCTGCATGTAATAAAATACTGGTATCCCGAACCTAAAATGAATTCTTGCAACTCAATTATAGAAAGACTAAAACCTGAATTATAAAATGGACAAAGACTTTGTGGAGTAATTTTCAACATTAACAACTCATTCTCCACCTCTCTGACTCAAATAAGTATCTGTTTACTTGTCTCCTGAGAATATTTACTTGGAATTAGCATCAGATTCTCAACTCAAAGGACTCAATCTTGGAAGCAGCCCTTCCTTCAAACTCCAATCCTATACTTAGAACCAACTGAATATAAATGGGGATTCCCACAACCAACTCCTCAGATTTTGTAATTTTCTAGAATGGCTCACAAAACTTAGGAAGGCCCTATATGTATGGTTAACACTTTATTATAAAGGGTACGTGTAGATCCTGATATAGAGGAACACAGGGCAAATTTTGGAAGAGTCCTGAATGTAGTAGCTTCTGTTTCTGTAAAGTTAGAGTCATTCACCTTTCTAGCATATAGATGTGTTCAGAACAGTTACTTGAAAATCTTTTGTTCAGGGTTGTCTGGGGAGATTTTATTATACAGTCATGATAACTTAATCTCCTGCCTCTCATCCCTCCCCAGAGATCAGGAGTGGAACTGACATTCCAACTCTGTAATCATACTTTGATCATTTTGCTGAGTTGGCCCCATTTCACAGTTATCTGGAGGCTGCCCCCTCGACCCCGCCATGAGTACTTTCATTAATATATAAAAGACACGCCTGTCACTCTAGACAATTCAAGTGTGTGGCAGGAAATGTGGGCCACAAATCAAATAGTTGTATCTTCTACAGCACATGTTTAAGTAGACATTTGCCTGAGGAGACATATAAATTGCCAATAAGCATATGAAGATATGTTCAAAATCATTTGTCATCAGAGAAATGCAAATCAAAATTTTAGATACTACTTCTTACCTATTAGAGTGGTCAGAATTTTAAAAATGGACAATAGCACATGTTAAAGAGAACATGGAAAAACTGAAACTTTCATTTATTGCTAACAGGAAGGTACAATGGTGTAGCTACTTTGGAAAATCATTTGGTAGTTCTGAAAATTTATTAAACACAGAGTTACTATATGACTCACCAATTTCATTCCCACTCCTAGGTATAATATAAATGAAAGCATGTGTCCCCACAAGCAGATATTTATTGATACTCATAAACGAATTTGTCACAATGGCAAAATATTGTAAGGAACACAGACATCTACCAACTGTGGAACAGATAAACTGTGGCATATTCATGCAATGGAATATTATTCAGCAGTAAAAAAGAGTGAACTACTGATATGTGCTATTACATAGATGAACTTTAAAAATGTTAGGCTGAATAGAAAAAGCTAGTCATAAAAGACCACATAGTGGATGACTGCAGTAGAGGAAAATCTGAACTATCCAGAGGATGCGAATCTATAATTAGAGAGGAAATGTAAAGTGATTACTAATGAGTAAAATATTTCTCTTAGGAACAAGGAAAAATTCTAAACTTAGATTGTGCTGATGGTAGCACAACTCTGTTAACTCACTGAATTGTTCACATTAAATGAATTTTATAGTATGTGATTGCATCTCTATGGGGATGTTAAAAATAATCAATGAATTGTACCATTGGTTGACCCAGAGTTGGGCCAGTCAGACAGTACATAGGTACATCTAAAATTACTCTCCACACATTGTGATTTTCTTCCGTTCTCTAATGAATTTGATGAACTGGAACTTGAAGTCAGTTTTCCTTGTAAACAAAAGGCTGCTCCTGTAGAAGTTGACAATATTGTCAAATTGGCTTTGCCAGGGAGTGGGATGCTGTGGTTATTCTGAAATTAACAGACAAAATATAATGACACATTTTATGAAGAGATTTTCCCCTTTATAACTAATTCACTTCTAGGGACATAAAATATTTAATGCGTCTGGAATAATCAACATCTACCTTGAATGCCTTTAATTTTTCCTTGCATGCAGAATTTCCAATTAAAATGAAAAAAAAAAAGAACAAAGATTGGTGTGTTTGTTTGTGAGATTTTTTTGTTTACTTCTTTAATGTCTTCAGCTATGCACACAGTAAATGCTACCTAGTAAATTTACTACTTATATTGATTTTCTAGGGCTTGGGTAATAAACTGCCACAAAGTAGATGGTTTGAACAATGGCAATTTATTTTATCAGAGAGTGAGGATGAGAAGTCAAAGATTAGGGTGTTAGAAACATTGGTTCCTTCTGAACCAGTGAGGGAGACTATATTATTCTTCTTTCCTAGCTTCTGCTCACCTGAAGTGTTCCTTCGTAGTGTACATGGTGGACTGTCTGTGCGTCTCTGTCTGTGTCCAAATTCTCTTTTTCAAAAAATTAGGACATAGTACATTGGATTATTATCTGTAGACTCATCTCATTTTAACTTGATCATATGCAGGTTTTATTTTCAAATAGAGTTAGTTTTCCGGGAAATAGGTGCCAGGACTTCAATATTCTTTGGGATGCAACAGTTCAATCTATAACCCTAAATCGCATCTCAGGATTCATAAATTTTAAATAGTCTATACATTTACCTTAGTGTATAGTTTTCTTTAAAGGTGTCCATTAAAATAGGTGTTGAAAACATCCATATATTAATTGAGGTACACATTGTGCTCCTTTGATAGCTGTTATTCATCAGAGGACTTTTAATACAGACCTCCCCAGTGTTTTAGAATGGCAGAATTAAGAACAAAAACAATTTTGGCTGGGCATGGTGGCACATGTCTCCTAGCACTCCGAAGGCTGAAGCAGGAGGAGTGACAAGCTAGAGGCCGGCCTGGGCTACATATTGAGTTCAAAGCTAGCCTAGACTACATAGCAAGATCCTGTCTCAAAAAAAAATTATAATGACGATAACTTTATAATTTGAAAATTTGATCATCACCGATTGTGTGTCATTTGTCTCCCGATTGTGTTTTTTATGGCTTTCCAAGAAATATATGTGTTACTATCTACTAGATCATCTTGGCCTGAAGGTTGAAGATAAAGACCATAGGAAAAAAAGATTTACTGTATGCACACAACCTTTACAAGAAAAAATAACTGGGGTGACTACTGATCATAATAGTTTTGAACCAATAAAATGAATTGTAGTTTTTTCTTGGTATCAGAGAAAGATTTTTTCCTAGGAACTCCATGGACACAAAAATATGCAGATACTCACTTTTCTTATATTAAATAGTATAATATTTGTATGTAACCTATGTCCAACTGCCACATACTTTAAATTTGCACTAGATTACTGGTAACAGCTAACACAGTGTTATTAGTTATTCTAGATAGTTAGTTATTATACTGAATTATTTGGGAGTAATCACAAGAAAGAAAAACATGTTCAGTACAGATTTAATTTTCTTTTCCAAATACTTTCAGTCCGAGGTTAGTTGGATCCACAGACAGGAAATCTGTGGACAGAGAGGGCCAATTGTACTAAAAGTGAGAGGAGGGATGTTTTCCTTTAGCAATTTGATTTTTGGCTAAAAATAAATCAGTCAGAAATTGGAATGGAAACAAAACTGTATAAGGTCTGTTAAGAACACTAAACAAAACTTTGTGAAACCATTCCTGTAGTACACAACATTTTTATTTATGCATATATGCCTGTGTACATACATGCATGTGTATGTACATGTACACGTATGTGTGTATGGGACTTCGGTTTTTCTCCAGCTGTTTTTCCATTTCTCTGTCTCTGTGGATTTTTTCCTTCTCTTTCTAAGCCTCTGCACTCTGCCCAACCCACTCTTGTCAAGTTCACCAGTGCCGCTTCTCTGATTCTCACTGACAATTCTCAGTCTACCCACAACCTGGCACATTTAAACTCCTTCTCCTTGTGACAGTTTCTTCATTTGGCTTTCAGAAATCCACAAGTTCTAATTTTTCTCCTTCTCTGGTTTCCTTCTTTCCTTCTTTCCTTCCTTCCTTCCTTCCTTCCTTCCTTCCTTCCTTCCTTCCTTCCTTCCTTCCTTCCTTCTTTCCCTTTTCAGTACTGACAAACCCAGGGCTTTTCATATGCTCTACGTAGAGCTGTATCGCCCATCTTTTTTGTACACTTTAAGTTTCCCAGGCTGTTTTTGAACTTGAGATCATCTTGCCTCAGCCTCTTGAGTATCTGGCATTATAGTCAGGAGCCACTGTAGCTGACTTCTGACTTTTTCTTTTCACCCATCCTTGTGGGGTCTTCCCCATCACCATGGTCACGCAATTTAGTTGTGTCACAGACCCCAGTCCTTGAACCTTATACCCACACTCATTCCCTTAGAGTCCCTATCAAGAGTCACCTCTTAAATATTATTATGTTTTTGTTATTGACACCCAAATTCCTGTCTTTAACTCAGATGTTCCTGCTGAACTTTGGCTCTTCTATCTGACTACCTACTGAAAGTAAACCTATGGACATCGTATATCAGACTTAGCAGATCCCGAAACGAACTGTCACCTAGCCCACTTTGCTAACCTTCCCTGACACTAGAGGTGGTTCAAGAAAGTTCCCACTAAGATAAAGAACCTGGGCCCACTCTACACATAGAATTAATTTGCAGGTTTCTGAATTCTGGTAGCAGAAAAAGAATTTTCAGGATGCATCAGTAAGGGTCATAAAGGGATTTATTAGACAGAAATTTAAATTTAAAGTTATACACTCAAAGAAATAGAGTCTGAGCCCTCGAGAGAGAGAGAAGCTCCTTATGATCTGGAGTTGGTATATTTATGGTGTCTCGAAGTGTCTTCACAATGAGTGATCTAGGATGTGTGTTCCTATTCTCTGAATTGTTACCCATCCAGTGGGTTATGTTAGAGTGTAAGCCATTTACATGTGTTTTAAATTGAGATATGATCTGTTGAGAGAAGCACAGTTTACAAGTGAAAAGACATAATCCACGCACAGGTAGAAAGAGGCCAATTTGCAGGTGAAAGTAAATTGCCTGGGTTTATTGTGTCATGGCAGAAGAGAAAAAAAAATAATTAACTGAGATCAAGTAAATTTTGTGTTCTGAAGCTGTGGTTTTTCTTTAAATTAAAATTCTAAAATTCTGATATTCTTTTCTTCCTTTCTAAGCATCTGTATTTCTCCTATCCTACCTCATTCTCACGGCCATCAAAGGCAACGCCATCACCCTAGTGTTTCATTGCTAACATCTTAGCGTCCCTCTGTCCCTCACATTCCGTATCTAATCCAGCAGCGAGTCCTGTTATTTGTACACTGTGTCTCTGGGAACTCGCTACCTCCTACCACCTCTGATCACTATCACAGTATCATTTCTTACCTAAGTATTTTTTTTAAACTTCTCTATGCTCTCCCTATTGACGCCTTTTCCAGTCTTCCTCCAAGACGATTCTCAACACGCTAGCCAGAATGATATTTAGAAATGGTGAGTCAGAGTGACTCTCTCCTCTTCTCAAAACCCCCCAGAGGCATGATGGAATCATCCCCATGGCCTCTACCTATGGCCATTTCCCATCATATCATCATATTATCTTCTTCCAGCTTCTTCATCCAGTGCCGGGCACATTGGCCTCCTTCCCTGCCTTTGAACAAGCCAGCGGTGCTCTGGCTTTGGGGCCTTGTCCATCTGCGGTCCTCTCTGTCTGGGAGGCTCTGGCCCTGCACTTGTCCATGCCTTGTTTCCCTTACTCTGCCCATCTTTGCTCAAATGCATCTTCAGTAAGACCTTCTTTACCCTTGTTCTTGGCTCTCACTGTTCTTTTCTGCTTTATTTTCTCTTCTTGGCGTCCCTTGTCACTATCTGGTATGCTATCTACTTTACTTATTTTATTAATAGTTTGCATCTTCCCAGAAGAATGTCACCTCTAAAACATAGCAATACACATCTATATTGTCCATTGCTGTATCATCAGTGCCCAGAACGGTGCCTGTTATGTAGAACAAACTGAAAAAAAAGGGGTTTTTTCAAATGAGTGATTGAATAGTTCTGAACATTTTCTAGTTTACAGATCTGAACTATTTTAAAATTTAATGAAACCTATGGAAACTTCTCCCTAGGGGGGAAAATGCTCTACAGGCATAATTTGTACCCACATTCTACAGCTAATTTATCTCTGTGGATCCACTTGAGAACAGACCCAAGAACTGCTCATTAATTAGTTCTGTTTCGAAGAGCGGAAAATGCAAAACCAGTGCTACTGTTGTCTGTTTGATGATTGCTACTTCTCATGCAGGGGTTAAAATCTGTTTATTCCCTAAGATTGTGAGCCTTAATTTTGCTAACCTTGTTTTAGAAAGATGAAAATGACTTTCTGAGAACTCCTTGGCTTCCCACACATACATTTCTACCTATATTCCCCAAATTCACTATTTTTTTTTTAACTCCTTCTTTCTTCCGAAGATATTTCTCTAAATTTCAAAGACTTTAAAGCAGGAATGACTGCTATCATATTTGGCAGGAAGTATATGCAAGGGGCCAGGATGAAATCATTTTAATTCCTGCTTTTCTCATTGAAAGTTCTGTATTCATGCTTTAAGTAGGTGGCCTCACTGCATGGGAACAAAGTGATGCATTTGTTGCTGAGAAGTTCTAAGATAGCAGAATTTCGCCTTCAGCACTTCCTAAAGAAAACAGACATTGTGAATTAAGGATTTAGAGGTGACCAGGTTTCTGCTAGCCGAGTTAGAAGATCTGGACTTAACATGCTGGGATCCCGGCTTGATTAAAGGCTGCAGAGAAGCTGATACTGTAAATAGTCTTGCTATCGGTGGACTCATATTTCCTGCGAGAGATAAACCAGGCTTTGTGCTATAAAGCAATCAGTGAACACCATAGTGGCTGAGTCAGCATTCGGCCCTTGATTGTGCTGGTGCCTTCCATTGGAAATGGTCTCAAAACCATACAAGTCAAGAGATGAGTTGAATGTAAGTGAGATTTGTCCTTCCTGCAAACCTCAGTCACTCGCCCCACATTCTGCTGTAGAAAAAACTTCTGCGCTTTTATTCTGAGTGCTCACTGATGCTCTTTCTCTGAAGTCTAGCTAATGCCCTGTGAAAAGTGTGCAGAATTCTCAGAGAAATTGCCTTGGGCTGCCCTAGCAGAACCAGTACTTGTGCTCCATAGACTTTCCCCCAAATGTTAGCACTGAGGGAAAAGGACAGTTGCATAAATAATCCAACCTAATTCGTTTATGTTTGGCTTTGAACTGCATGATGTGCCTCATATTCTTACTAATTTCTCTGGGTGGGGGGTGATTGGAAGGATAATAGTATAATTGCATGTTGTCTCAGCTTATGTTGCATAGTAGGAATAAACCACAAACTGCCTGACAATCCGTGTTAACACTGGACTGTGAACATTGAATTCAGAGCTTTCTATCAGAAGTATAGTCGGACAGCAGCAGCTGCCTGCCCGAGGAGGTTTTTGTAAGGTAGGTCTGGATTCCAACACTGTCCACCTATTGCATCAGAATCTGCGTTTTAATATGATCCCCAGGTGTCTAATTTGCATGTTAACACTTCTTTTTTTTTTAAAGAAAAGTTGGTTGAAGCCCCTGTTCTCCAAAATAGCTGTGTTTTGTAATCATCTGGGCAGTTTTAAAAATACTGATTCCTATCTGGGTTAGGCCTATGGTCAGAGACTTTAATGCAGTGGGATGCAGTTCGCTAGATGAGTGTTTTCAGAACTCCTCAAGTTGTTGTCATGGGCAAAGAGTCCCTGGTCTAAAGCAGGTTCAGAAAGCATCTCAGGCACATGTGGATAATTAAGAGCTAATAATTTTAAAAACAGACTTACCGTTAGTTACCTGGCATTCTACCAGCCACAAATTTCCACTTGTGTTCTATCTATTTTTATATTAGCTGTCTTCTGAATCACCAAGTAAAAGTAAGTTATACTCAATTTGGTATACTGGTTTTTCTATTTCATCTGCTTACTTGAAAATTGACAGTTGGGTTAGGCTTAAAGAGTTATTCTAAGGGAGTTAAAAGGTTTGCCTAATTTGAATCCCCATTTCTAATATACTTTGAAAGGGAGGGATATGGTCTAAAGATTGTCATTTAAGACTCCCACCTGTGCTTTGTAGCAGTTGTTCCTGTCCCACTTAAAGAAGAGAGAGCTCAAATTTCAAAAGTTAAATAACTACCTAAGTTGCACAGCTGGTCACTAGAAAAGCGAAGGTGTGAATTTGGCATTTGAATAGGGTTTATCTGATTCTTAAAATCCTTACTTTTCTTTTCACCATGCTGTTTCTCAAAAGAAAAAAAGAAAAGAAAACAAAAACTTACCTGTGTGTGATTAACAACTCAAAAAAAGGTGATTTATTTTATTTTTGACTATCTTTGTACACTGCATACAGAAATGTATAGCTTTGGAAATTTCTCATAAGCCATTCCAGTAACTACTGAGTAAGGACAATGTATGCCCTATGGTTCAGGTTTAGAATAGAATCAAATGAATAAACAAAAAAGGTAAAAGAAATGACAGAGTTTGGGATATTTGATAGGTGTCCTGACTGAGTCCTAAGAATTTGCAAGAGGCAGGTTCTTCACCAAAAGCTGCTGCCCTAGACAGAGGAAAGACAAACTCTTAACGGAAGGAAAAGAGGATGCTATCAGAAATACTGAAAAGGTCCTATCAAATTGTAGATAGCAGCAGATAGCACAATGTAAAGGAAAAAACAGATTAACTATCTGGGATTTTTGGTGTCCACTCCATAGCCAACCATAAAAGGCACTTGGATCAATTGAGAAAGCAGCGACTTTGTTCACTGATAGCTTTCAGAATATGCCATCTGGGGTCCCTGCTTGTTCGTATTGCCTGATGAAGACCAGAATTGCTCTGTCTAAAAAAACTGATTCTTTCATCTGGTTGCTTTTCTCATTCTTTTGAATTCCTTTTGGAGATTGAATTTGTGTACATCTGAGCAGGACCTTCGCTTGAACACATTTCTGCTCCGAGTAGCTTCATTATGTCTCTACAGAATCACATAGATTATTAGCAAAGAGGCAGCTTTGTTGGTTTGTTGATTCACTTCTTTGTTGAAGATGTATGGTTTTTGGTATGCTATAGGATTCTAAACTTCACATTAAAAGGCTAGAAAATCAAGAAAGTAGATCTTGGTAGGTGAGTTCTTGCCCATCATTTAGTGACCTTTTTTTTTTTTTTTTTTTTTTTTTTTTTTTTTTAGCTACCACTGCCTCCTACCTTATCTTAACTAGTCACCTTAATATAATTTCTGGATTCTATATTCTCTGTTTACTTTTCTTCTTCTATTTCCCCCCCTTGGAACTGTTATCTTTCCCCACTATTTTTTTTGATTAAGATGTTTTCAAACAAGTACGGTGGCATAGGTTTGTAATCCCAGCACTCAGCAGGTTGTGGCAATAACATCACCACAAGTTCAAGGCCTGCCTGGGCCACATGGTGAGTTCAAGACCAGTCTGACCTACATAACAAGACCCTGTCTCAGAGCAAACAAACAAACAAGAAGACGTTTTTATTCAGTTTTACTTACTTTAAACTGTGATGACAATTACAGAGGTTAGAGTTTTTTATATAGTCTATATTTGTGGAAGATTTTCTAAAATAATTAACAATAACAGTGAATTCCAGGAGAACTTTTAAAGTACACTGGAGTCAGAATAGATCTAAAATAGGACAGATACCCTCAGAGAACAGAAGGCATGGATTTTCAAGACTTAATCTATGACTTCTTACCCACTAAAAATAGAGAAACCTCTTTTTTTCCCCCCTCTATCAGCCCCTGCTTACAATGTATGGAATTTTTCCTCCCTGTCTTAGTTACTTTTCGCTCATTGCCAAGACAAAATACCTGACGCCCAAAGTTAGGGAAGGAAAGGTTTATTCTTACAGTTTCTTGGGAGTTTCAGTCCATAAAGTTGGCTCCAAGATAGTGTGGCATGGCGGGCCTGCTGTTCATGGCAGCTGCAAGCTGCAAGCATAAGCACACTGGCGAGAGAGAGAGAGAGAGAGAGAGAGAGAGAGAGAGAGAGAGAGAGAGAGAGGCGGAAGAGACGGAAGCGGAAGTGCAAGAGGAAGACCCGCCTTCCCTTACGCTGTATGTCAGCTCCACCCCTGGGTGGGCACAGCGCTCACATTGTCAATCAACAAACCAATAACAAACCAATAACTCAGCCCCATCAAAATTATACGAGGACTTGGGGGGACATAGCATACCTCATACACTCCCCTTATCCATTACTGCAAACTCCAAGTATATTTCAGCAGCAGCGGGGAAAACAAGCTGTCTCCATAGGTGAGAATCCATATCCTATAGGGAGGAAATCTCCTAAAACATGAGGTCATACTCATGACTCACGCCCTAGCCCACTCCTACAAACCCATAAGAGCTGGTCACATTCTTCTCTTTATGTCCTTGTGTGATCCTCAGAGCAGTGCCTCCTTTAGCTCCCCAAGCTAAAGTCCTTTCCTTATTGTTCCTGCTTTCTGTCTCTAATAAATCTGCCTGCCTATGCCCCTCACTGGAGTGTCTAAATTATTTTGTTATGATAAAAATCAAAGCACCTACTCTGTAGAGGTTGAGGGGATGAAGTCATACTCCCCATTTCCTCTTTAGAAGACCTTTGTAGACCCCATCTTATGGCATGGCAATTTGGGGGTTTTCATTTGAACTGAGCAAAACTTGGCTGATTTGTAACAGATGTATCATTTAGATCTAAATGTAACTGCATTTTAGAGGAGTGTACTCCTTAAACTGCCTATGCTTTGGGAATGGGGGATGTGCTTTTGGCATTTTGAATATGAGAGAATCCTGGGATTTTGCAGCAAGTTTGGAATCCTTGGTCTTGCCCACTAAATACCACTAGTGCCAACTGAGTCATTTGGCAACCAAGAGCATTCACACAGATTTTTCAAATGAAATGGTAAGGCTTATTCTATTGTCACACTCTTATTCATTATGTTAAAACTAAAAAGTTCCTTTAAGACTGTGCCATCATTTAGATAGATGCTCCCTCATAATTTGTTCATATTTATTATTGTTACTGTAAAATGTTATAGAGATAAAACAAACCTGTTGGTGTTCAAGACAAAGTGCCAAGCAGAGGCAACAAGATGTGACACTTAAGGGCTAGGGATGCAGTATGGTGGTAGAGGAAGTGTTTAGCATACCCATGACCCTGGGTCCAGTCCCCACCACTGCAAAGCCAAAACAAAATGAAAAACAGTGACACATAGATTATTCATTATTCTATTTAAAAGAAAAACTTGTTCTGATCACATAGATGCAATCTTCCCATTCCTTTATTAAACTCTTCCCAGAAAGCCTAAAAGTCTATACCCTTTAGTAATTTCTAATGTGGAGAATATTTTTTGCCATAGGGTTTTGGGGGAAATTAAGAAATGCAGTGCATTAATGGACTTGGAGTCAATTTGAACTTGGCACTGTCTCAGTGGTATCTGGAAAATAACTGCCTGTCCCATTTGCAGTGCCCCTGTGATCCCAGTTCAATGACTACATTCTGTGAAGGAAGGAATTCAAGAGCCCATGTTGTGTTAACAGGAACTCCAAGAATGACAAAGGTCTTCTAGATATTAGAATGTAACACTTGTGAATTTCAAAACTGGGTGTAAGCTTACCCAGAACTGACATGGCAGTGCTTCCGAAAATGACTCTACAAAAGACACAATGCAGGAGTAAACTAAGCCTTTGAAGACCTAAAACCTACACTGAAGACAACAAGTGGTTTTTATCCTTATCATTTCTTTTGCGTGTGTGATCAACTCCATCATTATCTATGTGCAATTTGTTAGAACGTTCATACAGCCCTTGAGAATAAGACAATGGGAAGTTGAGCCCTCTATAACACAGCAGGGAGACTCAGTTAAAAATAAAGCATGAAGATTTGAGGTTAGCAAAACCTAACGGTGCTGCCTGCTTAGAACCAGAGGGAGGGCTTCACTAGGTCAGATCTTTATTCCCTAATGTGTCTGGGTTGCAGAGTGGAATAAAAACCCTCACTTCCATGAGATGACTCAACCGACAGCACCACAGTGGTCACATTTCTGGGAAGAGAGCATGTCAGGAGAAATTATTAAAGAAGATCATATTTGACTTCATTGCTGTCCAATTGGTGAATTATGTTTTAGAGCAATCAGTTTAAATCCTGCAGACTGAAAGTGTGCTGCTGTGAACTGTCTGGGTGATGTGGCATGAATTTAATTTGCTTTAACATGCATGGGGGGTAAGCAAAGTGACATTAATTTCGCATTTGAGACTTGATGCATTACTTTGAAAATAACTAAAATCTTGATGTAAGACTTTGCCTTCATCTTCTTTCTCTAAAACAGGCACGAATCTCTAGCTGAACTCAGTATTCTAGTCTACTAATACTAGACTTGGCTAATTTTAGCTTTTCTTTGATCTTTATCCTTCTTCACTTCAATGTTACTATTAACTGAGTTTCTACCATGTATTAGGCATTTCCTTAATTGATTATTTAATTGATAGTGCATTTAACATCCCAGCTTTATATTTGAGGCAAGTTCAGAACTTCTGATCTTTACTATATTTTCAGGAAAATGGGGGAAAAGTTCTCTCTCAGGGCCCTATTATTCTTTTGTGTCTACCTATATAGATTTTTTTTTTTTTTTTGGCGGCACCGGGGATTGAACTCACAGCCTCGCACCTGCCAGGGCAGGCGCTTAAGGCACTGAACCAAACTCCCAGCCCTGGTTTTTTTGAGGCAGGGTCGCAATATGTAGCTCAGGTCAGCCTTGTGCTCGCGTTGTAGCCCAAACCGGCCTCAAACTCACAACGCTCCGCCTACCTCAGCCTCCCGAGTGCTGGGATTAAAGGCGTGTGCCACCATGCCTAGCCCTACCTATATAGATTGAATCCACATTAAATGCATCTAGTTGCAAGGAAGAATTTGAAAAATCACTTTTAAATTGTTTTTTGCTAGTTCCCTGTAAAAATTTTGCAAACTAATACTAACAGAGCTAGGATAACAACAATAATAACACTAATAAAAACGCTAATGATAAAAAATGTTGCCAGTGAATCAACATCTAGAAATCTACCTAGAGAGGGGAGATCTATGAATGAACCGTTTTCTATGCCTGAGGTTAGTAAAATGTAATAACTCCTAAAAATGCCTTGGCAGAGGTCTGCTCTGCCATGCAATCTGTATGGGTCAGCTGATGTCACACTGTCAGGATTCATGTCTAAATGTTCACTGGACTGCTAACTACCCGCAGCCATTGTTCATGCAGCACACCCCATGTACGGTCATTCCTGGACACTGTGAACTTGAATTTAATCCTAACTGTGCTTCAAGGCAATTGTTTCAGTGACTGCTCCTTCAGCAAGCTGGAGTCTTTTAGTATAAAATTTTCTCCTAGCTATTGGTAAAGGATGGTTACTTGGTTCCCAAAAGACCTCTTCTTAGCCTATCACTTTACATATTGAGTGGATGCTGGCATGATTTATTATTTAATAGGTAATAAAAATATGTCATTTCTTGAAACGATTGTCAGTAAATACTCTGACAGATCTCAGGAGAAGAAAAGATGCATCTAATTAAGCTGTTTATTTGAATTTATGATAAGACAAATGTGACTTTTGTGGAAGTTATTGCATTGGAATAGCAATGGAGGTATATTTAACTTCTTTCTAACCATACATAGTTCCTCCCACTGTAGTTTCTTACAATAATATGAAATCCAGAAGTTACATTTTGTCTTTTTTTTAATTTTTAGTTTTTTGTTTTTTAGTTTTAAGGCCTTGCTAAGTCACTAAGTTGCTCAGGCTAGCATCAAACTTACAGTCTTCCTGCCTCAGTGTCTCAGAGTGTTGAGATTACACATCTCACTTTTTTCTTTTCTCCTTCTCTCTCACTTTCTCTCTCTCTGTGTCTCTGCCTGTGTCTCTCTGTCTCTGTCTTTCTGTCTCTGTCTCTCCCTCTGTCTATCTCCCCTCTCTAAGGTTTCAATAAATGTGTTCCCTTGGGGGAACTAAATCCAGTATTTCTATTAGAACCTTCATGTACCAGGCTTGTGAAATAAAATCTACTCAGTGAGTATTCAAGAGCTTTGAAGGTAAGCATGCTTTTCCCAAAGAAATCGACTTGATCTTATACCCAAATGCTTCGATCCTGAGCATCTTTGCCATGGTTCTTGTTACTGTGCTTATCGATTCTTAGCATCTCCCCTCATTCTCCATTTCAGTTTCAAACCCCCAATAAGTAGTAAAATAAGTTATTTAGGGGCTTAATTTTCTAGAAATAAGGGATACATTTGTGCCATGACAAACAGGATTGCACAAAACAGTGCAAGAACAAAAGTTTCGTATCTTAATGGATTGATGTAGCAGTTTGACATAGGTATGATGAAAGCACAACTGTGCTTTTTCATCACACAATGGGCACGCATGCCATGCAGGCTGTGAACTGTGGCTTCTATGTAGCCTATGATGTATTGGGCTGCTATATGTCCAGTTGCATTGAAAACATTAAAAGTTTAAAATGTGTCCAACACAAATAAAGATGACATGAACCTTAACTGAAATTCTCTTTTTTTTTCATGCCACTATGGAAAGAATTCTGAATAGTCAGAAGACAGATGTTCCAGAATTATCTCTGTGCCTAACATATTGACCATATGAGCTCATCACAGGGTCATCCATATCATTACAAAACAATGATTATGCACCAGAGCTGCCTTCAGTACTGGGCAGTTGCCAAGATCGAAGGATATAACCTGGGTGAAAGTGCTTTATAAACTTTAATGGCTTTATGCCTTGAAAATGTGACATTATTTTGTGCCCTGATGCACCACAGTAGTAAATAATATCTCAGTGACTTAAATTATTAGAGATGCCAAAAAAGCCTAATTTAGAAAGTGACTTAAACATGAAAGAGTTTCACTGCACAAGCAGTCTCTGGGTCCACTGATTTTTTATGAGTTACCTTGATACCAAGTGAGGAGTGGGGAGGATGTAGTATGGAAAATGGGGCTAAATAAGGAAGCCAGCGTTTCTACTGTGAAGAGCAGGCTCTGGAGGCCGGATAAATCTGCTACTCACTTTTAGAACCTCCTCTTCTTAATCTTCAGTAATTGAACTCTTCTCTTCAGTTGTGGCAACCCAGCTTTAGAAGTATTTTTGTCTGAAAAATGGATTGAAAGAAGCAGAAATGAAAACGTTATGATGGAAGATATCTAGAATGGACTTCTAGAAGAATGTGTGTATGTAGGATGGTAGGATGGGAAAGGAGGGAGTACACTACAGAGGAGAACAGTGGAGAGGATGTAATTATGGTGCTTAATTTGAAAAGCCTTTTGTCCAATACCATCACAACCAAACCACCTGCCTGCTAGGAGCATAACGAGAAAAGACCATGATTCAAATGGCCTGTTATTCGCTAAGAGTTTTGTGGATTTCTGGGGGCAAAATTTAAGAGAGCAAAAACACAAACACAATCACCACTGCTGTGAGGACTATGAAAGCAAGTGGAATAAGGAGTTTTGGGGAAGTTTTAGAAAAGATTGTCTGAGAAAGGACAGCATTTCTGTAGTTCAAATATTTGAACACAACTTGAGCCTAGGTAGAAATACAGGGAAGTACAATTCCAAGATAGAGTGTTCAAGATCTTTTCTAACAAGCAAAGATGTTCACTGGAAGTGGTAAAATCTAGATCAGTGTTTCTCAAATTCAGGCACTGCTGCTGCTGGTCTCGGATGATGCTCTTGTTGGGAAAAAATGGGCAGAGAAGGTCAAGGATTTTTTTTCATTTCTTTTTTTTTTTTAGCTAAAAATCTCTCTATTACCTCTCTATACTATCTAAATTGTCATCAAATCTTACCTGTTGGTAGAAGTCCTATTCTTTGCTCAGTACACAGGAAGTACAATAGTGGTAGCATTGATGTTTACTTGCTTGTATTCTAATGCCTATGACACTAATGTGGCAGGGTAAAGCCTCATTTAACATGTGAGAAAAGTCATGGACTATTTGGTTTGGGACAGTTTCTGTATTAGTTAGGAGCCATTTGGTGGTGAGCCTTCCTAATTGTGGCAGAAACTCCCAGTTGTTTACCACAAATCCATTCTCTCTTGTCTTTACTAATAACACTGTCCAGATCAGCCATATGCCCTCTTAAACACCAAAAAAAAAAAAAAAAAAAAAAAAAGTTTCTGCTAGAAGTAGCCACATGACATAGTCTGATCAATCAGATAGGCACAGAAGACTTCTAAGAAAAGATATCATTTTTCTAGTAAGAAGTCGTTATGCTCATTTTGCTCTTCTCTTTTCTGCGTCTTGTCTGGAAAATGGGCATAATCTGATGATGAGGACAAGGACTACATTCTGAGGGTGGTAGAGACACTGGCTTCTTTGAGCTGCTACACTATGCCTAACCAGTCTTCTGAACAAATTTTTGCTGTTAGAGAAAAATCAGCCATACTTTGTTAGATTTCAGCTATGTAAAGTGAAACACAATCTGTATTAATAGTCTACTAATCACTGAGCCACAGGGAAGTAACCTATTGTCATGTGAGTTTTAGCAACTCAGCATCCTTGATTATCAGTAAAGTTGCTCCTTGATACATGTATGGTATATTTGTTTTCTTTTTTCACATTGGACTTATTTTGCTTTCTTTTTTGAAGTCTTACATATTTAAAGTCAATTTCCTCCATGAATATTAAACTGACAATTCTATTTAGCTTCAATAATTTTTACTGTCTGTACTTTAACATAAATGGCACCCAAAAAATGAATATTTGCCTCCCATGTTCTATAACGAGTAAATAGTACAGTCACATTGTTTACTACTTATTCCACAAAAGATTCAATATTTTAGCTCTTCCATTTTAAATCTTGAAAATAATTACTGACCTCCACCAGAGTCCTCTTTATCCTTGGTAACTCAGTTATGTCAGTTATATAATAGCTTGGTCCTTTTTGACTTTTGTTTCATTTTGCCTATTTTGTCTCTCTCTCTTTTTCTCTCTATAAAGTATCCTGCAGAGCAATAAGATGGGAACATGCCTGCTGGACCTTAGTTTCTCTTCTAAAATAGCTTTGGCTACTGGTTAGTATTAAAAGGAGTTGGGTCACTGTAGAAGCCAAAAGCCAGGTAAGTGAATTTAGTCTCCTATTGGTACAAAGATGACTGCTGGACAAAAAATCAAATCTGTGTTTAGTTTGAACATAAGCAGAGGGCAAAAAGAGATGGTAAAAACATCACTATACCTGGAATCAGGTCACCAGGGACTTCAGCCTGTGGATTCCAATTGCTAATCCTGCAGATGTTGTGATCATGGGCCACTCTCTCAGCCCCTCTGAATCTCAGTGTAAAATGTGTGGTCTCCAACATTTTCTCCAACTCAAATACCACAAACCATTTTCATGCAAATACTATTTATTTTATACCTATGGTGAGTCAGACATTGTCTTGGAGATGTAGGAGTAAACTAAGCAGAAGCAAGATTACACCAATGTTTGAATTCAGAGAAGGCAGACAGCAGAAGTCAGACTATCATGGAAGAAGCAGATGATGAGAGAGAAAAGAAACAGAAGTGTTGACTGTTGTACATCTGTTAAATTCCACATCTTCAATGAAAACTTCTTGGATCACTGTACCTGTCACTGATTTCGCCATTCATGGAATCTTTAAGCATTTTGGTCATCACCATTCATTTAGCAGTTACCAATCATCTGTATTAGGATATCCTTTCCTGAGTCTTCTTGTAGTATTCTCACCTAGAATGAGAATCTTTGAAGGATAGGTGCTTCTGTATGGGATATACTCTTTGTTTCAAAGTCTTAGATAAATCAGCAAGTATTTTGGATCTTCTCAGAAAGATGGAAGAGTAGTAAGAAGTCACAAAAGGCATTAGATCCCAGTGAATTGAGATCACTAGAAAGTAGGAATGATAAATGTTAGTTAGGAATGTTAACCTCAAGCAGGCGGACCACTTGTAACCTAGCACAAGCCGAAAGTAATGTGCACCGCATGGAAAGTGTTCAAATAATGGCGAAGTGAATGGCTATGTTAGAGCAAATCACTTTTTATTTACTTAATCCAGAATATTCTTTTACCCTCCCACATCAATTAAGGATTAGCTCCAAGTTGCCTTGCCAGGAGGCATTTGAAACTGCTAATGTTTGCTAAGACAGGAAGGAAAATACTGAGCAAGGATGGAAAGTAATAAGATGAAGCTCTGTGCAGACAGTTCAGTCATCTCCTGGTCCATTTGTATTTGGTGTTTGTGCTCTCTTTGTGCATCCTTGAAGGGAAGGAGGTCTTAGTTATATCCTTGTCTCTCATAGTACATATCACTAAGTTGCTCAAAGAGTAGAACTAGAAACAGGACTGAAGTGGTGAATTAACAGAGCCAATTGTTCTTCCTCCCTGACTACAAGTAGAAGCAGAGATATGGTAGCAAAAAAATAAAAAACATATATATATATATATATATATATATATATATATGTATGTATATATGAGCACATACATATATGTATAGATAGATAGATAGATAGATCTGAGAGTCTTCTAGTTTGATGCCTGCAGAGTGAAAACATAGAAGTCAATATGATTCATCTAGTTGAATCTACCCATTTGACACTCATTCTTCCTTGCTCAGAGTCTTAGGCAAATTCATAATCCACTTGATTCATGTAGGAGATGCCATGGAACAGTTGCTTTGATGGATCATTAATGACTGATGATTGATTCAGGGCTCTACCAGTAGACGCTTTTACTAAAGTTGATTTTCCTTTCATATTTAGTGAAAAGGGATGTTCTTAACTTATGGAAGAACAGAGGTGACACTTTGCACATGACACCAAAGATAAACGAAGCTGCCTAACCCCTAGTCTTCGTGAATGTGATATCTGTGGGAGACGAAACAGGTCTTGTTCATTCCTTAGCTTTGTAAACTACAACAACCTCCTGAATCTTTGGGTTCTTACTTTTATCATCAATGCAGTAGGGACACTTTGAGTTCCTGTTTAATGTGAGCGGCACAGGAAGGAGTCCGGTTCATACTTGCAAGGTACCTAGTACAGTGCCTGGATAATCATTAGTTTTTGCTTCCTGTTATTTCAGCCTCATACAGTGTCTGCATAGTATAATAGATACTCCAAATCTCTTAAATGAATGTATAAATAAAACCTATAGTAATAGCTGTCTGTTTTTCGTTTAGCTTTACATCACTTAAAGAATTTTTGAAAAACTATGTATTTCCTTAAATAACTTTCATGTAAATTCCTAAAATATTTTATTCTAAATGCAATCAGTTATAAAGGATGTAATTACCAATATGTAGTATATGTTTACGTTGTAAAATAAGGTTCTTATATCGCTGTTCTAAGAACTATGTATCTACTCAGAAAAGTATCATCATAATGAATTTGCAAAGTATGAATAGGTTCTTTTAGATCATCCTCAAACATTGCTTCATTCCTCATCCCCTTTACATCGAGGTTCCCATTCCTCCCTATCAGAGAAATTGATACTAAAGTGGTTGAAAATTTTCATTGACTTTTAACCCTCAGTCACTTCAGTGTCACTAACTTGAGAAACCTTTCGGTAATGAGTTGTATCGATGTCATTATTAAAAATAAAGTAGTTATGTGTGTAAATCAATTTCTGACCTCTACTTAGTTCTGTTGACCTTTTCATAGATACTTATGTCAATAAAATACTATCTCAATTACTATGGCTTTGTAATAAGTTATGAAATCTCATAAAGTAAGTCTTCCAACTTTATTATTCTTCAAGATATTTTTGGCTTTCCTATTTCCTTATATTCCCATATAAATTTAGAATTGGATTGTCAATTTCTACCAAAAAAGCAACATGTGGCAGGTTGCTTCCAATTGGTCAATCAATTTGGGTGTGACTGACATTGAGTTTTTTTTTTTTTATCCATGACCATGACATATCATATTATTTAAACCCTTAATTTCTCCTGATAAGCTTTTATAGGTTTTAATGTAGTAGACTTAAAACTTTTTCATTACATTTACCTCTATGTATTTGATGTTGTTAAAGCTGAGGTTATAAATGCTCATGAGTTCATCCTGGGCTGAGCTATAATTACAGTAATTATTAATATGCAATTAATACAACAAATAACTTGAAAATAATTATAAAATATATATTTCTTGAAGGTTTACTACAGACTGGTGGAGGTGATAATGATTCATTGCTCAACCTAATTATTTAACTGTCCCTTTCAGTAGCACCAGGGCTTTCTTATACCTCAGAACAATATAATTTAGTAGGATGCTGGAGGGAGGAGAATTGTGCTTTTCTCTTTTTAAATGAGGGGATAGCAAGAGTGAAAGTAAAAGATAAAAAGAACCTCCAACCACAGGGGCTTACCATCTTTACCTTATATCTTAATACTTACAGAGTTTGAGAGTCTGGAAATTCTTGCTTAAAAATGTGCTGTAGGTGTACTCCATGACTAGTCTTTACATTTGCTTACGGACATCATGTCTGTTTGTGCTTGAAAACTATTCCTATGGAGCAGAAATCCAAGTGAATCACAGAGGTAATGTTTGAAAATGTTTCATCCTGAAAGATGAAGGGTTGATCTGTAATCACACATTGTTACTTACTTGATTCTTGATTCTCTCCTTTCCTTAGGATCTGTTTGTCACTTGGAGTCTGTCATTAATTCAAATATGCAACTACTACTTATTCATATTGTATTGATACTTACTGTTGATTAGTATAATCAGTATTTACTAATTATGAGTTATTTAGCTTACTATAGTGACTTTTTTTTATAGCTGATCTGCCAAAAATTGATGATGGTCTGGACATGGATGGTACACTTGAACACCCAAATAAGGCCTTCACCTTCTGTGCCCCAGCTGGCCTTCACTGAATCAGAACCCATTATTTTGTTCCCCCATTAAGGACTATGAAATACCAATTTGTGTAGGCTCCAAATTGATTTGCTAGCAGATGAAACATCAACCTGAACAGTAATGAATCTTAACTATCCAAAATGGGACAAATACCTGGGCTTGCTCTGTAAATCATGAAAATTATCTGAGTGTCCCTGAAAGAGTTATAAATTCGTTTCATAATAGTGATAGTAATGAATAATCAAAATATAATAATGACAGCTAACACTCTACTAATTCCTAGTTCAAACTGCCCCATTCTGTTGACACTGACTATGTACCTACAAGTGGTGTTGTTCTAACTTTATAACTCAAAGGTGATGCGAAGGGGTATAGCTGAAGCCAATGTTCATCACCCAGTTACAATTTCTGAACTGGTTGATTTTTATTTCTCAGACTGCACATCAATAATTTGACTTTCATTTGACTTCCATTTAGATCCAGTTCCCAGAGAGTGTTTTTAAAGTAATGAAATAACATAGACACAAATAGAATGGGCATTAATGCCAGGATTAGTATTGTGAAATATGAGGAGGTACATCCAGAATCTCATCTCTTATTTATTATATGTGTCACCTATTCATGAAGTATAATTAAAACCAAAATATCTCACCCCCCAAAACCTCACAAACACAGAAGAAAAGAAAATATTGAATGAGCATTAAATCAGAATGCAACCTGAACAGACAATCCGGTAAGAGGTTGTAAAGACAAAAAGAGAGCTCTCACCTGTGTATGTGTGTTTGTGTGTTTGGCTGGTTGGTTGCTGAGCACTGAGGGTGACGTTCAGGGCTCCACATATGCTCAGCACATGCTTTTTACGTAACTAAGCACCTACAACCTACCACATCCACGCTCTGAAGATAAAGAGTAAATAGTCTTCAAGAGAGGACCTGACAGCAATTTTTCGCCCAAAGTTGATATTTAATTCACTTGATAACTGGAGTGACTCACTGTATTAGCTAATTGGCTTTATCCCAAGGAAAAATAAACACTCTGCCTTATGAAATGAGGCACTTCACAATTTGAAGAGAGGAACAGCCAGAAGATGGTATCCTATTCTCCCCAGGAATTGGGTGATAAGGATGGTCTCTTCCTAAATGATTACATTTCAAAGAGATGGTTCTCAGGTTCCCTGAAAAGACACTCCTGGGGCATAAACCTGGCAAAAGGCTTACTCTTTTTATAAGATTTATAACCATTTCAAAGAGTCAGAAAATAATTTACAAGTACAATTTTCTAAAGTAAATATCCTAAGGAAAAATGGGAGGGAGATCCTGCTTCCTTCTCTTCAACAAATACTAATTTTTTGTCCTTTTAAAATTTGTATTTACTCTTACACACCATAGGAAGTCACTCAACATCCTTGAGTCAATTTCCACATCTGTGAAAGAGGGGAAACAATACCCATAGCAATTATGTTACTTCATACAGGGCTTAAATGAAGGAACCATAAAACTTGTCATTTAAGAAGTTGAAGTGACTCAAAATTACATATCTTTACTGGTTAATACAGTACATGAAAACAGTTAAAGTATTGTATAAGTGGAAACTTAGGTTTTTAAAAAATCTCTCTTTGTAAGGCCAAGAATTGTTTTTGCAACAAAAATACATCAGCTCCACATTTGTCTGACAACATCAAGCATTTAATCTCTCGGTGTGTGTCACATCCATAAAACCAGTTTTTATAAATTTTGTCCATCAGTGCTTTTGTTATCTGTATGTCCTAGTTCCTTTTCATTGTTAAAAATAAATGTCACTGTAAATTCAAAACCAGTTTAACCCCCATTAAGTAATGCACCAAGATTCACATATTTTTCAGAAGCTATTTTTTCCCAAAGATGTATCTATAGTAATTATTTTAGTTAAAAATTACTGCAGGATTCATTTAAGTGCAAAAGCAACAGTGGAAGAAAAGAGATTTGATATGATGAAAATAAGCAAGAAATGCTTCATTTCTTGGTAACTACTTTTTAAAAATATTTAAATAGAAAAAAATTGATGCCATTGCATAAATCCAAAATTACTTCAATTTGACATATTTGACATATCATGGGATAAAATATGAGCAAAGGAAAAAATAGCTAAGAATAGCTTCATGATAGTGCCAAGTATAAAAATTACATTGAATAGTCAAAAACGCTCAAGAATCTTGAGCATGGCGTATGCTTTTACCAGCACTCTCACTAAAACCAGGCTCAGTAAATGACTGAAACAGAACACCGAGTCTTCCGACACCAAATTCATCACCTTGTCATTGACTCATTGATGAGACCCAAAACGTATGACTAATATATGAAATCAAATTTAACCTTCTGTCGTGTATGTATGGTTCTATCCGTAGAGTGGAGTTTGCCACAGTCTTGTGATGGTACATACAGATATGTAATATGTACATATACTACTAAATTATGCAGCTAGTACATTTCTGGAAATAATGATGAAAGTTAGAAGTTATTCAGAATGAAATAAAATATTGAAAAACACTGTTATAAATCTTAGCCAGGAAATAAATTTTTATGAGACCAGTGATTAACCCAATAGCAAAATGGAATTTATATCAACCATTCATTAATCCCATTTCCCTTCTCCCAACACCATTAATTAAATGTCTGCTCAATTCCCATTGCTATGCTACACTTATGGCTCGTAACCAATTACGGCTAATTTTCTTGCACACAACGGGAGTGGTAACAGCCTCTAACAGTTGTTGAAATGTGGTTCCTAGCGTTTGCTGTGGTGTGTCATCCTTAAATATTCCATAGCATGTTTGCTCGTTCTGTTTCTAAAATCAAGATTGTGTGGGAAGGACTGAGTTGAATCCAGTAAGTGGGCGGTTTCTTTTGTTTCAGGTCCTCTGAGACCCTTAATCTGATTTTCAGTTTTGCCTCTGGAGAAAGCTGTACCTCCAAGTCTGCCAAAAATAACTCTTCTTCTGTCTTGCTGTTTTACCTATTACTCTAGGAGAAAAGACTTCGGAAAATAAACTTCTGATGATGTGTTTTGTAAATTATATCTACCTGATCCCTTCTTCAGAGTTCAATAGGAAGTGTCATTTTTTAAATAACAGCTTCTGTGACATATTTCTCTCAATCTCTCTCTCTCTCACACACACACACACACACTCCTTTTTAGAAGTTTATTTAAAAAGAGATTATAAAGCCTGAAATTATTAAACATGAACTCTTTGTCTTGTTTCAGTTCTTCCAAAACATATGGGTATAAATTCAGTTTTTATTCTAAAAGCATGTATCTCTTAGGCTTCTGTAATATTGTTCAAGAGAAAGGAAACCAGTATTTTGCTATCAGATTGATGCTGATGCCAGTGGCTCCCAATAATTTACTTGGTTTGAGTACCTTCTCCCTGACATTCTCCACCCTCCCCTCCGCACACCCCACATAATTGATGATCGGTAAATAAACACTTAAAGTCCTTAGAGAACCTTGCCATTTAAAATAAGCCTGCAGAGAATCCTTTTTTTAGGCAAATAAGCCTTTTATAATCACCTCTGGTTCATCTGCACAGATTTTGGTCTGTCATCTTTTTCCTAAAGCACAATGTGTTTTATATTTTCTAAAGAAGTGAAAATTTGCCTTGATGTACAAAGCTGGGCTCTAGAGGGGAGGACAGGGCAGAGCTGTTTAAGATTAGTGATGGGGTTAAGTACCATTGTAACAGTTCCTTTTAGTGACTTGGTTTGAACCAGCTCTACCACTGTAATCCAGATCCTGTGTGAGTTCTAGCTTCCTTATTGCATTACTTCTTTCTTCTGATCTGTAAATGTGGCCTTTTGCCTCTTCCTGTATTCCTATAATTGGAAATGACATCCACATTGAGTTGTCGTTTTCATCTTTTACATTTCTATTCAAATATGAATGCTCTGTTCTACTTACATACATGAAAAAGCTCATAGGTAGATACATGTAACCTCATTATGTTTTCCCACTTCAGCAAAAGTAATTATTCATGCTTTTGTCTGCATCATGGCAGTGTGTGTATATCTAAATCTCTATTGTCTTCTTCATAATGTTTCTAATTTCTAAAATCATTCTGGCTGATAGATGAAAGAGATACTCTTTAAATAAAAGGAAAGATTGTATAGTTTTTCAGAAATGAAAAATTTACACTTACCATTGCAATCGAAAGGAAATGATTTAATTAGTTTTTAAATGAAATAATTTCTGCATTCAGGCTGTTTGTAATGGCATTTATAAAAGTTTTCCTCTACAGTAGTATGGTAATTAAGACTTCCACTGCCATTGTCAGAGAACAGGAGTTCATGTTTTCCCCCTGGAGTCTGCTGTTAGGCCTAGCTCGTCAGGGTCCACTGCTCTTCTGCACTAAGTTTGCACTAATGCCTTGAAATCATGTTTCACTTTCTATAATTAAGCTGACAAGGAACTGGAAATTCTACCACTTTTACCTCACTGATGATGGAACAGGGTTAGATTGTGGCATTTCTTGCACGGAGTACTTAACGTCACATACAAATACCCCACTACCAGGAAAGCCTGTGATCAGGACAAAGAACGCTCAGGAACTTCTGTGGCCCGGTTCTACCTCTTGGAAAATGTCATGTGTGAGTTAGGTTACTGAGAGCATCCTATTCACTCCTAGTATGTTCCTCTGAACATCAATTCCGGAGAAGTCTAATGAATGTTATAGGAATGTGGGTGGGGAGTGGAGATTCTACCACCCAGTAGAAGTTGGGAAAGCTGAATGAAATGAAGTTGAATGCGTATCCTTTTTCTGGAACTGTCAGGGCATTCACACATGAATTTCCAAAGAGAGATGTGGTGAGGTGTATGTGTTGTGTAAGATACTTTACACATGTATTTGAGGGTCTATTTTTAGAGGCAAATTCGAGGACTATTATTCTACAGGTCATTTTCTTGAGATTTGCAGACCTCGCTGAGGAAGATTAAGGTGTTCAATGCTAGTGGTGATAGTATTATAGGCAGCTGAGTTAGCTAAAAATTAATATGAATTCAGAGAGGTATTGTACCTTCAAGGAAGTCAGTACAAAGAAATAGAGACATCCTAATTGTGACTAGAGCAAATCTAAAGAAAGCCAGCCCTTACAATGGAGATTCAGTAGCCATGCCTGCAAGATAACCAACAACTTGAGATAATACAGTAATTACCATCACCTGACCCAGTGGGCCAGCTAGATATCAGACAGGTGACCAGAACATCCAGACTCTTACTCCCCTCCCTTGCCCCAAAATATCCATGGTGCATGACTTATTTCCCTATTCAATCAATATTAGCTATACTTGCAATCCCATATTTGCTATTGCCTGAACCACATTATACCCAGGTTGTAATTTTGCTGTATAAATTTCCCCTGAAAATGGGACCTCAGTGGCCACCCAGTCAGGACCCCTCCTGAAAATTCAAGAGCTATTCTTCTTCCCCTTATTTTCAATTAAACTCTTCTAACTTCCTCATTTGATTTGTGTCTCAATGTTACAGTCTCAATGTTATGAGACCATAAGCAAAGCACATTTGATATCAGGCAGGTCAGCAGTTACACATTTTCCTATACCAGTAGCCGTAGTGTTGCAGTGATGGTGGTGGGGCCACTGGGTGTGGGATCAGCCTTCTTAACTTGCCCCTTCAAGTGTCTTTCACTGTCTCTTTGGTGTCTCTTTCACTGTCGCTTCATAACTTCTGGAGGAATGTGTCAAATCCCTTGGGTCAATTGCATTGTGAGACAGATATGATGGAGAACCAGTTCCTTGTGACAGTCTCTTATATTCTGTTTTCTGCTGTACTGGAGTATTCAGCATAAATTACTAAAAAATGCACAGATTTAGAATCTCCAACTGGTTGGTATTAGGAGTGTTGGCAGATTTCTTAAGGTATCTGAAATCCTCTTTATGCATTAATAAAAAGGGACTAAAGTTTCACGGTTCAGAGTTATGGTGGAGATGGGCAATAACCTATGTAAGTTATCTGAACCATAGCGGACACTCATTTAATGGTAGCAGTTGTTATTATCTTAATTTTTTAAAAACTTTATTAGATTTTCTTTGCCAGAAACTGCACTATGACCAGTATCAAGATGCAAATTGAAAAACTGTTTGAGCATTCAGCTGTTTACAAATAGCTTTATGCTTGGTAAGAACCACTGTTACAATTAACTAGATTTTTAAACTTTCATATCTCACTTGGAATAGTGTGAAAAACTTTTAAAATATTGAAATGATACAGGTTTAAAACTGGGTAAAAATATTCGGTATCAGTCAGCTCTTTCAACTAATAGAAATCATGTTCTCTTCTTTCTTCTGTGGTTTTTCATCAGTCACCTGAGTATAATATTGGAAATAGTAGCTTCTATTCTATGGGTTTATTAAGAATTCAGTAATTTGATGTAGGTTTATATGTAGGTGTGACTTTTTGCAGTTAAATTCCGAGGTATTTATTAGCTTGCAAAGACTTTGATCATCAAAGCTTGGGATACATTACCAAATAGATGCACAGAAAGTTGACATCAGAAGATTTGACGCATTCCGAAGAAGCCATGTATCTGTGGCAGATATGAAACAATATCAATTTAGTTTGGTTTGACCTCAGGAGCCAAATCAGTTTCATGAGTTGTTTTGCATATATTTGCATTTAAATTCTAGTTCTCCTCAATCCTGTCGTGTTATCTTTCCCTGTTTTTGAACCTTTAGCTTCTGCTATGCGAGATTATAAAATACTATTCTGAGGATTAAGATGAAGCCAGGCATTAAAAATTACTTCACAGACTGTGAAACATTGTATATATTTTACTTCAATGGATTTTGAATTATTGGTTGAAATAGGGTACTCGTAGAGGACAAGAATTGTCTCACATTGTAAAGATAATTGTGAGCATTTAATCTTCTAAAAATTTTCATAGGAATATGCTATATTTGGAGGATTTATAACTTGTATACACAGATTCTATTGTATTAAAAACATTTTTGGTTTGATATAAAAGCAAATCAATGTAGGCATAAGAAGTCCATTTAAAGAGCTGGGGATATAGCTCAGCGGCACAAGCACCTGCCTGACAAGTGCAAGATCCTGAGTTCAATTCCAGATAATAATAATAATAAAAAGTACACTTAATTGGCTGTTGAAAAGTATTCAATTAGCCTGATTGATCTATTTTATGTATGGATTTGTTCTTAATGTTCTTACATAATACAGATACATCTGGGCAATATCAGAGTTTCAATTTATAACACCAAATTCCAAATTTAAGGACATATTCTAATATTTCTAGTTCTTTTTATCAGTATGTTATAAATTGATGACTAGTTGACAAGTTTGCGTGGTTTGAGAGAGAGGGAGACAGAGAGTGAGAGAGACAGAGACAGAGTGACAGAGAGAGAGAGAGAGAGAAAACATTTTTATGTATCTGGTAACACTAGAGTTGTTGGAATGAGGGGTGACAGTAGAAGAAACAGTGAAGTTTGAGGCTGCCCCGTCAGCAAGGTGACTATCCTCTAGGGAATAGCAATGTAATTTTCTTGAACTTAGGTCTATAGCTCTGCAGGTTAACTCAGCTCAAAGCAGCACTTTGAAGAACAGGTGGATGACATGTATTTCACTATATAAGGTGTTTATTTTTCCTACAATTCCCTTTATCAAGCTTCCAAAGAAAGATAAAATGGTCCATGGTAGGTAATCCCACTCGACTTTTATCCTTTCATGGCTCTATGAACTATAGTTGAGCTAGGATTACAAACCATTCTAGAGTATTTTGCCACAAGCTATATCCCCCCAATGCACACATTATTTTCCAATATTTATAAATTTAAGAAAAATGTTTAAAACAAGGCAGGCACTTTTCAAAGAGAGCACTTTCTTAATACTTTTCACAGCTGGAGAATGTGCACATTTTTTGACATGGTGATCTGATAGAAACCTGCTCACGTATAAGCTGAATCACTCCAGAAAGGAGTGTAGGTTTGGCAAATCTTGATTTCAGGCTTTTAAGACTCAAGCTACACTTCTGAAATATGTAATAAATTTATGTTAACCTAAGCCACTAAGTCTGTGGTAATTTGTTACAACGGGAAGAGAAAACAAATTTGACAGCACATATGCCAAAATTTAGGGAAGCATTTAAATAAATGATATTTAACTAAATGATTATTCACTAAAAATGGAGAATATCATGAAATCATAGAACAAACTGAGATTTATGTTGTGCTGCCTTGCCCAGGGAGTCATGCAGATGATCTGCTGAATGTAAGAAGAAGCAAGAATAAGAATACGGTGCTGAAATTCCCATTTTGCTGGAAAAATATTGTACATGAATGAACTTGATCTTGTGCTGTGTGTGTATAGAAAGGGATCTGCACAGCTATCTAACATATTACTACCAATATTTTTAGCACTGGTAGTGTGTGAGTGTGTGTGAATGTGTGTGTGAGTGTGTGTGTGTGTGTGAGAGTGTGCGTATAGTGAGGAGACTTCCACTTTTCCTGTATTCACGTGAGTATTGCTCAAAATATTTAACATGTTATTTTGTAATTTTTAAAAACTTTTAAAAAATATTAAGGCAAAAGTATAGCCATGACAAGGCCAAGTCAACAATGATTCATTGACAACTAGCCAGAAAACTTTGATCCATCTGTTCACATGGATGACTTATAGTTGAAAGGAAAAAAACTTAGAAATTATTTATTTTGTCACATATAACACTTTGCTTTAGAAAGCTGAGATCTGTCAAAGTTCAGCAACTTGCCTGGCTTCACCAAAAGACTAAAAGCAAAATGGGAAATAATTACAGTTATTTTGGCTTATTACTATACCACATAGCCCCTTATTTGTGTGTGTGTGTGTGTGTGTGTGTGTGTGTGTGTGTTACCATAAGGGGAAAGAAATATCTTTTCTCATCTATTGCTATTCATGGCTGATTTCTCCACAACAAAGGGCAGATTGACAATAGAAAAACATGCAATTTATTTATTGTAGGTTTTTTGCATCACATAAGAAAATGGAGATCTAATGAAACAGGTAAATCTGTTTATTTTTAATGCTAGATTTGGTGAAGAAATGGTGAGTTATGGAAGGGGATTGGTCACTGGTAATTGACTAGAGAACTTAGCAAGGCCTGTTGGGTCAGATTCTTCTTGGTGTCTCTGTGTCTTCAGAGATGCCTTTCCTTCTGAATATAGCGAGACCAGCACTGTAATGAGAATATTATGACCTGCTCCAGGAAGAAGGGCAAAAGGAAGTTGAGAGTGACCTTACTGCTTCCGCTGTTTTCTCAAATGACAAGGTGACACATCATGGAGTACCAGGTCCTGACCTTCATCATTACAGAGCAAAAACCATGTGTCATCCACATAGTTGGCACTCAGTGAATTCCTATTGTTTGTCCAAAAATGTGGCAAATACTGGTTTTAGTAGATGTATATGATGTAATCAGTCAACAAATGCCCATCAGCTATTAACTGAGTACCAGGAATTGAAGGCATTATTAATAAAAGAATAACAGTGATTTAATGGTGACACAAGTAGTACAAAGGAAACTGGAATTATAGAATGAGAAGGACCATAACAGAAGGTTCATGCAGTGCAGTACACACACACACACACACACGCACACACACACACATGCAACGTGAGAATGAATGTCTTGGGAAAGCCGGGATGTTTTACAGAGATGATGGCATTTGAAGAGATCTTCCTCAAGCAGGTGAGAAGAGAAAAAGACATTGCAGGTTATGGCACAGGAGTCAGTGGTACTGAACCAAATGTTGGAGAAATCTCAGTGAGAATGCCAAGTGCGAGAGGCTAGAGTCTTGAAAGTAGGCTCTGTTTGAGAAAGCGAGGTGAGAGAGAGGGCTGAAGAGCCAAAGTGAGATCAAATTGGCTATGACCTTTTCAGATATTATGTTGTGACATTGGAGGATTCTAAGCAGAGAAGTGAAGTAACATGTGTATATTGCAGATAATGGGTTGAATTTTCATAGGATGAATATGATGGTATAAAATGAAAAAATAGTCTAATTTTTTTTCATCTCAAGACTTAATTGAACTAATAGTAAGGTGACTATAAAATTTATCATCCAAATTGGGGCACTTTTGTGAGTGAAAAGAAGCATTATTATTAGTCAAAAGAGACAATGGGAGTAAATTGGAAGATATCATCATCCTATCATGAGGCAAACTCCTGAAAATGTGAGATGATTGGGTCTATGGCTAATAACCAGTTGGTAGATGGATATTTGAGGTCTCCTAAACACTAAGACAATACTGGTGTATATTAATGTTCTCCAGTGAGTCAGGAACAACAAAATAAAATACACACATACATATTCTGTTTCTGGCTCTTTCTTTAGTGTATGCAGGAAAGAGACAGACAGAGAGACAGAGAGAGAGAAGAGAGAGAGAAAAAGGAAAAAGACAAGAAAAAGAACTAAAAAAGGAAGAAGGGGAGGGAGATAGAGGGAAGAGGAGGGAATATTAGGAATTTATTTTTATTATAGTAATTGGTTCATGTGTTCGTGGAGGCTGAGATGTCCCTTAATGGCCATTCGAAAGATAAAGACCCTGTGATGCTGATAGCATGGCTCAGTCCAAAGGCCTGAGGTACATGGGGACCAATAGTGTAACCCTTCATCTAAGATCAAAAACCTGAGGACCCCAGGAGACTCTAGTTTTATTGCTGCAGTCCCAAGGTCAGAGAGAGCAGAAAATTATACCTCAACTCCAGGGGGAGAGCAAAATACCTTTTTTTCTCCATCTGGCCCCAGCCAGTTGGTTGGTGGCATTCACACTGTGGGCTGGTCTTCCCCACTCACGTACCAGTGTGCTCTGAAAATAGCCACATGGATACATGCAGTAGCAAAGCTTTACTAGATCTCTAAGTATTCCTTAGCCCAGTCTGGTTGATGCTTCAAGTTAACCATTACATACGGATTACACATCTATAGGTTAGATACTACAGAACCCCAGAGCCTTTCCAGGAGAATCTCCAGTCATTGTGTAAATGAGTCTCTAATTTAAATTTTCTCAATAATAATTTTACTGAGTTTCAGCATATTTACAGAAGTGTTTTTAAAGCTGTAAGACATGATAGTTCTTTCACAGTGAAGGTTTTTACCATCATTCCTAAAGAATTGACTGAATTTGGGCTTAGAGCTCAGGTGAGACTCTGCATTCTTTCAGTTGCGAACACGCAGAGTGTGTCTTTGAACCTACCTGTCAAGTATTCAACTCATAGCTACATGTTTTGTAGGGATCCAATAAGCAATCAAAATCTAGAGTCATATACACTATAGACACCAACAATGAGCTGTTGTCTGTCTTATTTTATATCCTCACTCGTGTAACAGCTTTTTTTTTCTTTATTCTTTTCTTTTATTCTGTTTTTTTTTGTTGTTGTTGTTGTTTTTGCACCACTACTTCCTCCCAGGTAACGTGCATTGCGTGTGTATCATAACACTTCTTTTGTTGAATTATAATCACTTTTTAAATTACCTGACTCCCTCACTAGCCCAACCATCCTAGAGTGGAGCAATCTTGCCTTCTCTTCCTGGGGGATATTTAACAATGCCTGCAGATATTTTTGGTTGTCTTAATGGGTGGGGGAAGTGATGCTATATCTGTCTAGTTGGTAGAGGTCATAGACATTGACAAATAACCTACAATGTAGACACTCACCTTCTACAAAAAAGAATTATATGCTCCAAAATATCAATAACACTCTGATTTAAAAATCATACTTCAGAGTATACCTTTGCTCAGATAATGAGTGTGACTGTCATGCTGCATCACCAGAATTTAACATTGTGGTCACTATGTAAGTCTCAATTTAATTAGTGGAGTAAAGAAACCAGGACCAGTACCTGGCCATGATTCAGCTTTGCCTTGATTTTCTTCACTTCTTTTAGACAACGTGTGGGTTTTTCAAAGTGTTGCAAGTTCCCAGCTACCTGCTAAATGATGGAAGTACCACTGTATTAAGTCAACTTCAAAACTTTTAACAAAAGTTACCAATAGGAGAATAGGTATGATAGAGCTAACTGTAACTATTAAACCAGATATATGAACTTCATTGGATTAGGAAACACCTAGCAGATTAGTAAAGGATGCTCTGGGTGTGTCTGGGTAGGTCAAGAGGGCAGTCTTGAGTGTCTGTATGGTTCCTAGATCCTTCCTGTCCGTACTGTCCCCTGTTCTACTTCTTAGCTTCTATGAACTAAATATCTTCGCCCTACCAAGCACGTCTCCCGTGATGGTTCTGCTTGGAGTCAGGCAACGATGGACTAAATCACCTGAAACTGCAAATTAAATTAAACTTTTCCTCATTTAATTTGTGGTGTCAGGTACTGTGTCTGAACAACATGAAAGCTGACTAATACACTCCCTAAAATACCTCGTTTAGATTTCTTCATAAATAACACCTGCAAGCTTTAGTATAGCATACCGAAGTCACATTTCTACCTGAATTAAATTGCGAGAGAACATGAGATAAATTTGTACTTGACTGTTTTGTGAAATGAGAAATGTGTGAAGGCCAAATTAGGAAGATGACTGTAAATTGGATTTATTTATTTATTTATTTATTTATGTAACATCCAATAGCCACTTGTTTTTATTTTTTATCTTATTTTTATTTTATTTATTTTTTTTTTTTGTGGCACTGGGGATCGGACTCACAACCTTGTACCTGCCAGGCAGGCACTTAAGCCACTGAGCCAAACTCCCAGCCCAGCCACTTGCTTTTAATAAGAAGTGGAAGATTCTTTGTGGGACGTGAGAAAGGCCAAAGCAGTCAACCTGCTATTCAGAGCAAGAAATATACTCGGAGAGTTGGGAAATTCATTTTTCAATTGTTGGAGGAAATGGAGCACTATCCTTGTTAAGACGAACTGATCTAGGCTTTGTTCTGTGAAATACTAAAGAGCTTTCTGAGAAACCAGTAAGGATATCTGGAGGCAGTCAAATCTCCAGACCTGCCCTCACCTCAGCTGTCCTGGATTTGTATGTTTAAAACAGGCAGCCAAACCTTGACAATCACTATCCTGGTATCCTGTTGTCATTCGTTGGCGAATACCACCATAACAGAGTGCCACAGTCTTCGAGGACAGATTTCTTTTTTCTCTCACAGATTTAGATACTAGAAATTTGAGGTCAAGGTGTTAGCAGGGTTGGTTTCCTCTGAGGCTTCTGTCCTCAGCTTGTAGACAGCCATCAGAGTTCATTCTCTCTGTTTGCATTCATGTCCTGACCTCTTCTTTAAGGACATAAGTCGTGTTGGTTTAGTATTCAGTCTAAGCCCTCATTTTAAATTAATATGCCTTTTAAGGCCCTGTCTCAACATGTCATCACTTTCTATGGTAGTTGGGGACAGAAATTCAACCTAAGCAAAATACGGTTCAACACACATCATGAGTTACTGTGGTGCTCAGTGAATCCTTACTGTTGGACAGACTGGTTGTTGTTTAACATAGAACATGGTGGCAGAGCCCAGGGTACTTGGTGATTCGCCGCCTGTGGCTAACACAGAGTGACACCTACACCCATGCTTCATGGCCTTACTCTTGAGGTTTCATGAACAAAAAATAAATGGTCCTAGTACTCTGTCTATATGTGTAGTATTTACTAGTTTGGATTTTTTTTTTTTTTTTGTACTGGGAATTGGGCTATATCAGGAGTCTTGGTAAATTGCTAAATTGCCAAAGCTGGGCTCAAACTTGTGATTTTCCTGACTCAACCTCCCAGGGTGCTGGGATTACAGACTTGCATCAATCAACATATCCAGTTTAGTTTGGAAGCTCATTGTTTTCCATTTTATGAATTTTGTTTAATCGTAAGACACAGGAAGCAGCGTGGATCTCTCTGGAAAGAGGGCTCGTATGAGAGGGCCATTTAGTTTGGAAAGGTCTCTCCCAGGGCTGGGAATTCCTCTGGATCTCTGAGTGGAGAGGAAGAGAGGGAGAGGTAAGGACATAGCTGGCTGGTCTAAACCGGCTGGTGCTTGTTATCATGTAGGTGAAGACAGGTGAACTGCCAGGCACGCCTGAGCTCTCTGCCTCTGGGACTCTGCACAGGGAATGAATGGAGCCCACACGTGAGGATCCACTCACGAGTCTGACTTGCAGCTGATTTTACTCCACAGCTGAGCTGTCTTCCAATTTCTAATTTCTGATTTGATTTTTGACCCCATTAGTACCTTCTATTTCAATAATAGTACCTGAATCCCTGACCTGTTATTCTTTTCCTCTAGTAGTTCCTGCTTTAGGTGACCTTGATTCCTCAAACTCCAGGGAAAGGATTCAAGCACCCTTCACCTTAAACTATACAACTATATAAAGGAACTTCAGTTTGCCTTAATGTATACAAAGAAATCTTTTTTCTTTCTCTTTGGCTCTCCCATATTTCTACTATTATTTGATTTTGCACATTAGTTTGTTTGGTTTTTTTTTTTTTTTGTCTCATGGATTTGTCTAATTTCTAAACCCTAAATTCCTTGATAAATGGATTTCTCATGGTGCCAGGGGTTCCACCTCTCTTGAGCTTCCTTCCCCCACCTCCGACACAGAGGTTTCAATCCTACCTTTCTGTGCTGTAGGGAACAACTAGCATATTTTCCTACATGACAATGTCTATGTCACTGATTCATGTGCCAGCTATTGGATTCAGCAATACACACACATAAGTAGACAGGTGAAGTCAATAATGTCATGAAGTTTGCAGTCTAACGGTAGAAACAGATGAAAAACATAAGTATACTATACTTATAGCTTTCTCAATCATATTAGTAATTTAGTAGGGACATTCTTGGGTCATACAAACAAAATGCAGTGATTCTCTAATGCTAGATCCCAAAATAATGCATCATAGTGGAAGGGACACATACAAGACTTTTGTGGCTGTCAGACCTATCTTTCGAGGTTTCTTGTTGCTGAGGTGTGTACCAGCTCCCCACTTGGTATCCTGTTCAGTGTGAAGCAACCTTGGCAGGCCTGCTGCATCTGGCTTCCTGGACATGCCAATGAGGGAGACCAAAATAGCATCCACTCTAGTCACTTGGGGGAATCTCCCTCTTCTTGGCAGTTACAGGTGTTCCATTTGATTAAAGTCATCAGTGAGATGTGTTCACTACTGATTTCATTACTCATGCATAGGAATGAAAAGGAGGAATCAATCCCTGGCATTTGCTCCCCACCCTTCCTTAGTAGAAGAAACCACAGTTGTTAGAGTTTGAATTCCTCACCGTATTATTTGTAAAATATCAGGTTCCATGTCTGGTTCTCCTTTTCATTTGCTACATATTTGAATTGTATCATGAGTAAACGTTAAATTTGGGGAAATTTCATGAGTGTTAAATATCACACAGGCACCTGAAGATTTGTAAATGGCATATCTCGACAAAATCAGATCCAAACTATATAATGATATATTCTTGCTATACATTCAGTCCACTATCATTCATTCCATCTATCCATGGTTCAGATGCTGGACACTATGTTACCCTTAACTAGTTTACTATGAAGATAAGGAAAGTTCAGGATAGGAAATTTATTTATTGGATGTCATATTCATGCTAAATTCAGAGATGGACAATTTATATGTATTGCCTTCATTTTTATCACAATCTTGAGTCAGGCATTATTTTCACTCTTCTGCAGATGAAGTCTGAGATTTAGTGAGGAATTTGCCCAACCTTGCACAGAGTAGTAGTGAAAGGCAACTTCTGCCTGTGCTTGCTTCAGAACTCTTTGAAAGGGGCTGGAGGAGTAGCTGAGCGATAGCGTCACTAACAATGTCCAGCATGTCCGGGGTGCTGGGTTTCATCCTCAGTGTCCCCTCTAAAAGATTCTTTCAAAGAAAGGAAGGCATTGGAAAGGGCCGAAGGTGAGGCAGAGAGGGAAAACAGACTACAAATTGCATTTGCATTGTCATTTTTCTTAATAATGTATGATAGAATAGTATCGATTTCTTTATCAACACATCCATTTTCCATTCCCCTAAGTCTTGTTGTCAGAGTCCTGCAGGAGGCACTAATATATCTCTTGGAACTTGCACTGTAGCTTTTCATGGCTCTGCATGGCCAGCTAGCTATGGATATATAGAAACAGGCTGGAACTAGATTCTGGATAAACTGAAATTTGGGGATTCACTTACCTCAGTGGTCTCAACCTGAGAATCTTAGCAATAATATTACATTGATTACCACATTTATTCTACCACTAATTACAAGACTTTATTGAGAACTGTTAAATAAAAATGACAGGAGACCATTGTTCCGACCAAGTTTTTGTTGTGGGACCCAATGGACCAGGCTAAACATCAAAATGGAGTTACTCATGCTAAAGTTCCCCAACACTAAGCTGAAACTAAGCTGTTTATCTGAACTTCTGATTTAATCAGGATTAGAGAGACAGCAGCCAAATTTCCAGAACAGGCTAGCTTCCATTAGCATGCTAATGAAGTGCCCTCTGCATTAATTCTCACACACAAAAGGTAACCAGAGATAACTTGTTAACTTATTAGTTATTTGTTTATTGTACTGTCTCTCTGTCTGCACTTGGAAGGAAGACAACTTCGAAATAACCAATCCACTGGTGTTTTTGATTTTGCTTTCTTCAAAGCCTTTCTAGCTACAAAATCAAATTTTTCTGCTTGGTTTATCTGAAAATTCATTCTTTCTCATGCAATGAAATGTTGCTGATTCAAGAATTACAAAATAAACCTAGTTGTGATCTTTAAACTAAATTGTTATAATTGTGTTTTTGACAGTATAAAAGAAACTCCTTTTGGTTATAGAGAAATGTGCTTTTTCCCTCACAGTTTATACTTTGTCTACTCATGGAAAGGATAACCAGAGGTAATGGATAAAAACAGATAAACTTCTCACTTTCTTTCTCTCTCTGTCTCTGCTTTGTCTGTCTCTGTCTCTGTTTTTGTTTCTGTCTACCTGTCTCTGTCTCTCAGTCTCTCCCTGTCTCCTCTCTCTCTCATATAAATGCAAATCAATGATTACAGCATTTCAGTCTACTGTTATATATGCCATTGACAAAAGCATTATCAAGCAGCTTAGCAGTTATTGTCAACCTTTTCCAATTCTACAGGACTGATGACATAATTGCAAACAATGGTAGTTTATTCAACTCAGATAATTCTAAGTGAAGGAGAAAATTTACTCAGAAACCTTTAATCCTCCTTTTTGGCTTTTTTTTTCTCTTCTTTTCTTTTCTTTTTAATCAGAGCGTGGAAGACAGGAAGCAGCTACAAGCAGATATTTGACTTAGAAATATGGAGGAGACCATTTTGTCCACTTGTCCAAAGAAGTCTTTTTTAGGATTTCTCTGAGGAAAATTTTGTTGCCTGATATCAGACAGATTGCTCCATTGTGGGTGAGAGAAAAGGGAATTTGGTGCAGTCTACAGAGTCAGGGACAGAAATGTTCTGAATAGGGCTATAGGGGATATTCAGCATAAGATGTAAGATAAAGATGGCAGAGTGGGTACCTAAAGAGTCTATGAGGTGCTCAGGGAAGCTCTTCTCTTAGGGGACTGGGTCATAACAAGGAAGCAAAGAGGCTGGGACCATGAGAAGAGTCGCTTGGTAGTAAATTTTCAGAAAATGCTAGGAAATCAGCAGAGTTAAGTTTATTAACATTTATAAGGTACTCCTTGATTCAAGAGCCTGGCTTTTTTGTTTTTGTTTTTATTTTTGAGATGTTACAAAATTTTCTTATACTCTCTATCCCCTAATAAGGTCAGCAATCTCTTTTAATTCTTTGTGTATTGTACCCACTTAGTCTTAGTTGATGTCTACTTTTATGTAGATAAGACAGTGAGTGACAGGCAAGGGATTCAGAAAGCTAGTGCAGCTTTCTTTTTCTTTATGCAGAGAATTTTTTTGAAATGTTATATTATGGCAGAGTGCATTTACTCTGTACTGTTTTAATTTCTCAGGCACCAAAGCTTTTCTTTTCTAATTAAGTGGTTTGGTTTAGACTCTCATGTTTCTGAAATAGCGACTAATTCATTAGGAATTAAGCAGAGTTATCTTAATTGTGGATCCATGGTCCTATTTTAAGCTTATTACCAACAATTGATTGCAAAACTCATAATTAGGTTGATCAACAAAATTTCACAGAAATATTAAAATGCAGATCCCTGGGTCAAAGTTGGAGAGACTTTGCTTAATCAAACAATCAGTCAAGTTAGAACTCACTGAATTTTCTTCTTTTTTCTAGAACTTATCTTTAATTTTTAAAAATACATATTAAAACTGCGAGTTTACTAGGGAAGTAGTTCAGTAGTAGAGCATTTGCCTTGCATGTATGAGACCATGAGTTTGATCCCTAGCACTCTGAAAATAAAGAACTGAATAAAAGTAAATGAAAATATCCTGATGCTAGTCTGCACTACTTAAACATAATCACTTAGGAAAGAGACCAGAAATCTGCATGTTTCCAGCCTAAGGATTACTGAGCCTAAGAGTCTTCCACTCTTCCTTCTAACTTTTTGTTTTGTTTTGTTTTGTTTATTTGTTTTGAAACTGATATCAGTATGTAGTACAAGCTGGCCTTGAACTCATTCTATAGCCTCGGCTGGCCTACAACCCTCCTGCCTCAGCCTTCTGAGTGCTGGGATTACAGGCATATACCAACATGCCCAACTCTCTCCTCTTATTTTTAAACACCATTTATCATCTTTTTAAACTAGGAGCACCCTTTCTGGGAGCTCACTTCACCTAAAAGTTTACATTTGTAGCCCATTACCAAAGTCATGTGTTATAAGAGGCACATACTTGGGATTGATATGCTTTTCCCTGGCTCCTCAGCTGCCACTCAGGGACTTCGAGGAGGAAACCATGGAGGTTACAGGCCAGTGGTGGAGAAGGAAGCTTCTCCTAAGGAATTCCCCTAACCTGGCCTTTGCTATTCTTTCAAGATTTGGTACAGTGGGGAATGCATGCAGAGTTCAAAACTATGTCAGGTACTCAGCATATAATCTAGGCACAGGCTTTGTTCCGTACATTTTGTCTCCTTTTTGCCACACCAGCCCTCCCACATGCATGCAACTAGCCTGGACAGAAAAGGATGCTGTTGATAAAATTCTGTGCAGTCTTAGCAAACTTTCAGTGAGATCCAGCATAGGAAGGAAGAAGATCTCAGCATCTGACTGGATGTAATGTGCATTCTCAAGTCTCCCCCTTAATAGACACAGTGTACGCTACAGAGAGCAAAGTGTAATTTTAAGAACCTTGTAATTCTTTACAAATTAACACAGCAGATGGTGTTTATGGGAGTCACATAGTGAGGAATATTTGGGACGATGTGAGACATGTGTTCTAGGGTTTCGGCCTGCTTTCTACTTAGCTTAGGTTTTTAACTGTCATGCTGCAAAAACGCTATTTGCCTCATAAAGTTTTCATTTGTTCCGAGGGTGAGGAAATGCCCTAAGAGAGAATTCTGTTATGGTGCAGACCCTAAGAATTCTCAAAAAGGCTTTCTCTCACTGAGACTCAAGCATCGTCCTGTGGTTGCTCCTGGTAACCTTTGCTTCTGATGTAGGGATAGGTTTCGGAAGTAAAGGAAGAACCCAGGTCTTAGGCAATCAGACACAAAGCACAGGATGACCAGGGGAAAGATCAGCACCTTTAGATGTTGACTTGTTAGCATGCAAATAGTTAATTATATCTTTAGTCATTTTAACTGTCCATGTAACAGAAAAATATGCTGTTAGCTCTCTCACAGTGACACTATGTGATTAGTGACTAGTGTCTGTAAATTTGCTTTCTACACAGGGCTGGCCCTTTGGAAGGAAGCAGGGGAGAAGGAGAAGGCTCCCAGATAGAAATGGACTGATTGAGCTAGGGGTGGGCCTCACAGGCTCTGGCAAAAACCAACACAGGTCAGAGTTGATTCAGGCAGTGACCCGGGCTGTAGCACATTAGCAGAGATATCTTTGGGGTCCTCTGGCCATACTGGAAGGGTGTGGTACTTACTACTTCAAAACCCTGTATTTCCTCTGCCCACTGTCACCCAAAAGTCTCCTTCGCTTCCTTTGCTTAGGGCTGGCAAGAAGAAGGTCCCAAGTGGTCCTTAGTGCCACCTGCATCCTCATCCCATTCAGGCACTGACCATTGCTCAGAAGGCCCTTTGCGTCCATTTGGTACCTGATGTCCTCAAGCTTTTCTTGCAGGATAAAAGTCACTTACTCTTTCTGTTTGTCCTTCTCAAGGGATGTCCATCTTGTGTGTGCACAGTCAAGGTTTCATCTCTTAGGGATTCTTACTGTGTTGGCCAGGTTTTGAGAAAAGCGAAGGGATTGAGTATAGGGAAGGAAGGAAAGCAGTGTAGAAAGCGTGGACAGGGAATGTGAGTCGGCAACAACATTAATCCACCTTTGAACATCCACATTCCTTCAACTCCACCTCTGTACATGTCACTTCGTCTCCAGATATTCATACGAAGTATTCAGTTCAAACAACTAAAACACTAATCACTTATGCACAGTAAATATTTATATTTGCATATCTGTATTTACACATCTGTCTGTCTTTCTTTTTCTTTCTTTCTATCTGTCTGTCTCTCACTTTCTCTTCGTCTTTTTTTTTTAAGGCAAAGTCTATGTTCAAGACTGACTTCAACCTTGCTGTATAGCTCAGGTTGGCTTTGAACTCACAATCTCATGATCCTCCTGCCTCAACCTCCAAAGGGGGATATCTGTGGATATTTATGATTTACGTGGGACCTATTTTCTGCAAGATATTATTCCAGAAATGTCAAAGCTTTGAGGAAATATAGTTAGTCTATATCTTCCTGATGTCAAAACTTTGTGTTTCTAATTGGAAAAAAGGACATATCTTCATGGCAAGTTTTTGCAAAGACAGGATCATGATGACAGATCCCTGTTTGTATAGTGTGACATCTGTAGATGAGACACAGAGGCCAAGGCTTGAAGTTTCCACCTAAATATACTTTCCAAAAGTTGAGGAAACCCTCTGCCTGAATATGTTTTAATTTCTGTGAACTCTCAGAAATGCGTTCCTAGGTATTGACCTCTTTTTGCAATGGTGTTAAATCCCAGTCCCCAGTGATATTTTTGGTGTTGACAGCTTTAACTGTAACTGAGTGGTTTGGGGGATATACCCTTAAAAATGAAATGGAACTTTAAATTTCATTGAAATCTTAATCATGTATTCAGGATGTATGTGTGTGTGTCTGTGTGTGTGCGTGCAGGTATGAAATCAGTGGGAATTTGCACTGTGCCTTGACTACTTTCATCTCAACTGTGGAGATGAAATGGCATTTTTTAGCAGTTTGCTCAGTTTGTGGTCTCCTACCAGCTTAGAAGGAATGTATGGTTAATTAACCCTGGCTTTTAGCAGTCATTCAAGGTTACAGGGTGGTGCTATGAAAAATACCTTCTATACAAGGTTGCCCACCAATTAATCACTGAGGACTACACCTGTGTTAATAAAATAAATCAAGGAACAAGAATTGTAACATGGCACAGGTGTTAACCAACCATTTCCTAGGGCTATGACCAGTTTATTGTGAAATTTATTTTTAGGACCCCATATTTTCTAAGTCACCCATTCCTTTCCTGCCTGCTTCCTATCCCCAGGTGCCTACTCGAACCATCCATCTTTCTATCTGTACACAAGTGTTTCCCAAGCACTTCTGATGAGTTTCATGCAGAGTCCTCTGGTATTCATGACCAGAAAAATGCTTGGATTCTTTTCTGCAACCACATGCAGAACTGTTAAATAATACAGGATGGTATGTTGTTAACATCTGCATTATTTTGTGCAGTACCTAATTGGAGTGTGTTCACAGGAGGAGATCTTCAAGGCTGGATAGATCTAGGAAGTCTCCCTGAGTGACTGGGGGGAGTGAGCTGCTGCTTGTAGAATGAATAGAATCTTCGAGATGAATGATTGGTTGAAGACAGATGACCCCTTCCAGATAGTCATCAGTGGGCCTAAAATAGAGCCAGAAAATTTGGGAGTTATTGGATTAAAGATGTGGGTGACTAAAAAAAGGAGAATCTTCAAAACAGAGTTTAGTAGAAAATAGGGCAATGGTTGAAAAAGAACAATTGAGGAAGTGAAAACTTCACTGTAGCAGCTCATGCTGAAGATGATGAGAGAGGAAACCAACATCGTGTATGATGGGTTGGAGGGTACACTAGGGTGGAGGGTACACTAGGGTGACGAGATATTATGGTGAGAAAGATTTGAGGAATAGTATGACTACTGGATACATACCAACGAGCAGATTCTCAGTTAGTGATTAACTGGGTTAAAGGGAATAATATGGTTATATGATATTAGCACTTTTGTGCCTGGTCAGTGATTAGTGGTGGGGAAAATCTTGTATGTGAATTTGGAACTCCCTAGGTGTGTTCCACTGGGAATGTTGCCTGAGATCTTTTCCCCAACTATCATGGTTTCAAATTATTTTGACCTAGTATTTTAACATCTTTAACTTAGTCCAGCCTTTTTTGGGGATGTAACAGAAATCTAACAGTCAGAAATATGGGGGAATTTATTAAGTTGTGTTAACGGGTCATCTACTAAAATATACTTAGGAATTTTGGTGTACCTGAACTCAGGAAGCCAAATATTTTATTAACTAATTTAGGACAATTTATTGAATGTCTATTATTTGCCAGGTCCAACTCTAAGCTTTAAGGATATAAAGATAAGACAATTCTTTTACAAGTTAGAAAATTAAATGTCTATTATCCTTCCAAAATGGATACATCAAAATACAATTCCCAATGTGATGATAGCTGAAAGTGGAGACCTTTAAAAAGTAAGTAGGCCAAGAGGTAGAATCTTCACAAATGAGATTTGTGCCCACATAAAAATCACACTGGAGAGTTTTGCCCTTTTGGCCATGTGTGCACTCAGCAAAAGAGGGCTCTGTGTGAACCAGGAAGTGGACTCTTCCCAGACACCTTATGCACTCATGATTTGGTTTAGGATTTCTCAGTTTCCATTGCTTCAAGTTATAAATTTTGTTATGATTAGCATCCAGTCTATGGTAGCTTTGTTATATCATTTCAAATGGACGATTAGAATATATGCATCAATTCAATTTAACAGTAAGGTAGACTTATCTTCCCTTCCTTCCCCTTAGCTTTCCTTTTCCTCCTCTTCTTCCCCATCTTCCTCTCAGCCCCCCTCCCTTCCCCTTCCCTATCATTCTCTTTGCATGAGTCAGGGTTTACTAGAGAGACAGACATAACACAAAATATACATGTATACGAAATTACAAGATTGACCTAGGATGGGCAGCCCCAGAACTGGATGAGGAAGTGTGCAGAGGGCATCTGCAGGCTGAAGGCTGAAGGGTCGAGTCCAAGGTCTGCAGCTCACTGCTGTGTTCCATGCAAGTCTGTATCAGGAGGCTGATGGGTCTGCGATGGAAGACTGAAGAGTATACGCAAGAAGACTGAAGAGTCCCAGGTGGAAGCTGAACAGTTTGTGCCAGAAGCCAGGAGACAATATTCAAGCTGAAGGCAAAGACTGGAGCTCCTCTGAAGATCTGGAAATCAGTCCTTATCATTTCCCTTTTATTTCATGTAGGCTACCCACTCTGGGGCGTGGGGGGGGGTGTTTACACCCACACCATTTCCCTGCCCTCCTCTTGCACAGGCTCAGGATGTTTATGAAGCGAGGAAGCTGGTTCCTTGCCAAGTTACTTAGTTAAACTTCTAAACTTCTCAAATTGACACAATGAACAACATCCTAGAGCAATAAGGGCATGTCCTCTACACACCAGGGTGTAGGACTGCTGAGTTACTTAGTTAAGCTTCTAGACTCTCAGGTCGACACAATGTATCAGTCATTACACCTTGCCACTCACTTTTCATCCCTACCCCATTCTGATTTCTCTCACAAACTCTCCTTCCTTCCTCTCTCCCTCTCCCTTTTTCTCTGCCTTTCTCTTTCTCTTTCAGTTATGCTTTTGTAAGTGTGAGATCTGTTTCTGGAGATTCCCTAAGTAGCTCAAAGTTTATCTGCAACCAATTTATAAATGCTAGTAATAAAAAAATATATGCCTCCTTCCCAGTAGTTCTGCCCACCACCTACCAACCTGTGTCTGATTCTCCCAGGTTTGGATGTTATCATAAATTTACCCCTCAGCCAGGGGAACTTGGTTAAGAGTTAGAAGGAAAAATTGGAGGACTACTGCTGAGAGAACATGGATAGATCGACGAGAGGATGCACGCAATAATGGTGTGCTGTGATCTCCCTGAGCTGTGCCGCAAGCATTGCCCAATGTACACATGCGTGATACAGTTCTACAGATCGAGCACAACTTACTATATATATATATATATATATATATATATATATACACACACACACACTCACATATACATTTTTACTTTACTATGGCATGAGAGTGACACAAGTTTAGTAGAAACTGGACTTTGAATTTTGATTATTCTTTTCTTTCTTTCTTTCTTTTGTTGCTGTTGTTTTTTGAGACAGGATCTCACTGTGTAGCTCAAACCTGTGATCCTCCTGCCTCAGCCTCCTAAATGTTGAGATTATTGGCATGTGCTAGCATGCCTGGCTCTGAATTTCAATCTTTTGAGATTCCAAGCAGCAGCATGGAGCCATGACCCTCAATCAGCCACTTGAGCATGGGGATACCAATCCCTTCAGTGTATTGTGTTTCTAAGCTATGTTGTTTGGAAGATCAGGTGTACTTAGTTCATTACTATGTATAATACCTTTCAACTTATGATAAACACAACTCACGATATAAGTTGAGGAGCATCTGCACTAATGCACAGGGCCTTGAAATCTTGTCAATAATACCCTTGGATGTTTTCTGGCATTATAAATTGACAGCTTTTTCCTTGAACATTGACAAGGTCTGGCATAGAAGGTCAGAAACGTATTACCTTTTCCTCTTCCTCTTTTCTCTCCTCCTTCTCCCCGCTGTTATCCTAGGTCAAGCAAGGCTTGTTGGTAATATGGTTAGAACATTCTATTCATGGATTTGCTTTGTGGCCACTGCTTTATTATCTTTCATTCCAAAAAGATGCTACCTCTTTTTCTCACAAGAAAAATGTCCTTAGCTAGTGAAAAGGTAATATTTAGAAAGGGCCACCTGTTCAGAATGTGATTTACACACATGATAGAGGTATTATGAAATGTTCAAGGTTCTATAAATAATGGTGCTATTTGTAATAAGGATATGATTTCTATGTGCGAGGTTCGAGGGTAGGTGGGCAACCTTCCAAGTATGAAGGGGGTGACTGCTGGATCAATAGATAATTTTTTATCCTCCCTTCTGTTGTCTAAATCATAGGTTTAAATGACAACAAAATATGTTGGAGATAGAGGGCATGGCACACTATTACTTTCTGCCATTCCGAGGATTTTGACTTCCACTTCTTTCAAATGACAACAATTTGAAGTCTGGGCATTTGATTAACCACTCACACATCCAGTATGTTAGAGTCATGGCTGTACTGAATGTTAAAGAATCCTCATACATCCATATGTTCTAACCATATTACCAATCCTCATACATCCAGCTTTCCTTGTGGGCAAGGAAGACAATGATGACATCTGTCTTCTTACAACCATGTTTTGCATAATGATAAATAGCCTGAAACACGGTTCATGTACGTCTGTGAATCAAATAGAAGTAGTGGAGAGCAAATTTGTATTCCCAGGGCTTCCATGATTGACCACCTGTGTTGGATCATATGCTCCAGTGGGATAAGGAGCTTGAATGGGAAAAGTCTTTAAAGAAATTCTCATTTTCGGAGATGTAAAAATGAGTATTTCTTATGACTTTATTTTGTAAACTAGGGGATTCATATATGTTATGCATTATTTAGCATGTTGATAGAAATACATTGTACACATCTTATACATCTTTAGCATTTTAAGGAGTGATGGATATTGATATGGAGATAGAGAGAGAGAGAGAGAGAGAGAGAGAGGATCTTTGCTCAAAGTTAGTGTGCCTTTACTATGTAAAGGGGCAAAGGTAGCAGTATGCAAGACTGTTGAAATAAAATACTATGCTTTTCATGAAGACTAATTGTAAAAACCCAAATTTCAGTTAATGGCCCAATCCTTCTGTCTAGAACTAAACTGGAAATATGAAGGTATTCTTGACAACATCTGATACCTTGGCAAACAGGACTTGAGTCTGGAGCCAGAGGATGGGAGATAGAGGATCTCCATAGAAATCCAAATCAAGAAATATATTCTTTTCACTCTCATCAGTTGCAGCCAGAGATCTATCCTGAATATGTTTTGTAAAATAGCACTGAAAGACTAAAACAAATAAAGTTTAATAAACACGCGCCTCCCTGGCATGACAGATGGCAACGAGGAAAGGCGCCCACGGCGCTGTGAGAGAGAACTCCCGCCTGCCTTCTTATTCTGATCTCGGTATTTATTAAATGGCTATCTCTATTGCAGACTTGTTCTCTGCAAGTAACAATAAAGAAGACAAGTGAGGAGGAGGTCCAATCAAGACACGCAGGGTCTGTGGACAGAAAGTGGCAGAGGAAATACACCCCAAACTGAGATTTGGTTGATAACCTTTGAAGAGAAACAGATGAAACTCTATATAAGCACAGCATCCAGGAATTTCAGAGATGGACAGTGGTTTAAATATGGAACGGAAAACACTCTGCTCTGCTCTGATGCTGGTCAAATACTAATGAGTTAGGTGATTAGAATCAGTCACTTTATCTCTGGATCTTGCTATTCTCTTCTTTAAGGAGAGTTGAGGGAGTGGGGGAGAAAAAACAGCCAATGTTTCCTGAGTTAACTCTGCTGCTCAAGTGCTGTGCTAAACACTTTACAGATCCTATCTCTTTAATGGTCACGATAATCACACAAAGCAGGCACTTATCTAAGATTTAGAGAGAAGAAAGACTGGACTGAGGATTCCTAGCCCTTTCGAAGAGCCATGACTGCTTTCCTGAAACAGGGAAGTGCATTGCATATTCTCCAACATTCGTCTGGTTCCCAGACTCCAGAGTTCTCTAGCTCATCCCTGGCCCCTGCATTCTACAGCTAAGCCTCTATGACAAAGAAGTTGCTGGTATTGGCAGAAGTAGGTATTGGCAGAGAGGGGTTGTAACTGGCTTTTGTTTCCTTCTTCAGCAAAGGCAGGGACTAAGTGCATGACTAAACACTGCACATTTTTATTATTAGGTGATAATCTCAAAATGCATGCACTTCAGTTTTGTTAACCTGCTTTTAATTTGTAAAGCATAGAAGATCTTGAGGGGAGGCCTGGGGGAGACATCTGGTTGACTCACCAGAGATGGGAATTTGCTCACAAATATGCACACACTATGTAAAAGACTGAGCTGAAGTTTTTGCCCCTTATTTAATTTCTTAAAAATATATTCCAGACTAGTTGACTATTTGAGATGAATTTTGTAAAATATTTTTTTCCTTACAGTAGAATAACTTTCCCTTTAGTGATTCTAGTTTGTTTGTTTGTTTGTTTGTTTTGGCAAGGTGCTCACAGAAGTCCAGGTGATCCAAAAATAGGTTCTATGCAGTTTGTAAATTGATTGTTTTAGTTTTCTTCCCATAGCAAAAAATGCTTTCTAGTTATCCTGACTGTTGTTAATGCTTTTTATTGTTTGCAGCACATGGACATCAAGATTGATCATACTGTTAAACTTGTGAGGAAGATAGGCCCTATATCATGCTATCCACTGTGCTTAAGAGGAAATGCAGACATTAAGAAAAGCAGGGTAAATCATTAATCCTATATTGCAGAGCCCAAAAATAAGGACCTGACACTAGGAGGCAACTCTCTCTGTCTTTCTGTCTTTGGCCAATTGGCTTCCTAACGAATTAGGCTGTTAATTTAAACTTATTTCCACAAGTGGACATGACAGAGCAGAGGTAAATATGACATGAACTCACATGTTCCCATTTGCTGTACAAATCTGAGCATTGTGGGCTATACTTTAAAGAAATTAGTCAGGTGCAATGCTGCACTCCTGAAATCCCACCTACTAGGGTGGCTGAAGCAGAAGATTTGCAAGTTCAAAGCTAGCCTGGGTAACTTTGGAAGACATTATTTCAAAAAATTAAAATAAAAAGGTCTGAAGGAGTAAACAGATGGTAAAGCACTAAGAGCATTATCATACACGAGGTCCTGGGTTCATTCCTTGGCATCTCAAAAACAAACAAAACAAAGCAAAAGCAAACAAACAAATTAAAAAAAAAACAGTTGATGCTAACTAAGGACTTGTGAATTGACTATTCTGGCCAAAAAATGAAATTCCTTACAGTCTTTGTAGTAAAAATTCTTCCTTAAAGAGTCATAGCAAGTAATGCACCCAGGTCAACTACTGAATTGCTTTTTTGCTAAAGACTCAGAGGTTGGAGAAACCCAATTTGAAATACTGCACACAGAAGTCTGACATGAGTGGCATGAAATGCTAATGTTATCAGAGACTCTCTGGGCTTGCAGATCAAAATATCAGCAGCAATAACCACCCTGTAAAGAAGTTCTTATTAAAATAATTCCTGCATTTTGTCAGATCTCTACATTTAGCCTTGGTACTGTAGAGAACAGGCTGCTGCATTCTACTCAATGTGCTCCTAAAACTCGTTTTGCCATTCCTCTCATTCATCCCTTGCTCTTGGATACTCTTTCCTTTCTATTCTAATCTAACCCAGAGCTTAAGGTCCTGCTAAATTTCCCTTTTTCTCTCTAAATAGCTTGGCTTCCCAAATATAGTATCTGCTTCTTCCTCTTCCTCTTCCTCTTCCTCCTCCTCTTCCTCTTCCTCTTCCCCTTCTTCTTCCTCTTCTTCTTCCTCTTCTTCTTCTTCTTCTTCTTCTTC
>RJWM01000838.1:0-15668 GCA_004363535.1 Dasyprocta punctata | reverse complement strand
GCAGTACAGAATCTCCATATTGTCTTTCTGCTCTCAGAAAGGGTAACCAAACCTCCCACATGTGTCTATAATAACCCTAGTTACAATTTGAGTGTTACTACTGCCTCTGGGCTTAGGGTTGGCGCATGCAGCACATAAAAGTACAGGATAAGGACATCCCCCAGTTTTTTTTCTTTTTTCAACTTTAAAATTTAAAACTAATGTCAGATGCTAAACTTGCATACTTACCTCACTAGCCCCACTCTAATCCCTGCTCTGTTAGATCTCAACTTTCTATAAAATTGTGACACAGTATTTTGTTCAAAATAGAACTTTTACATTAATTTTGATGCTTTGCAATGTTGTGTTAAATATTATTAGCGGGTTCCTCAGTGACCCATAAACTTGGAGCCGGAGGCAAATGCTTCTTTCCCTTTAACCTTCACATCATAATTGTTTTGTCTACACAAACTGTCCTGATGTATTTTATAAATAACAATTCACTCTCTTTTCACCATCACATTTTAAACGAAACTCATAACTCTTAGCTTTTTAAAATAAGTTTGTAAAACTCTAATAAATGGAAAGATCCCAGGGAATCCATGGTTGTCAGAAGGATTATGGTCCGGACCTCCACACAACAGCCCAATATGGTAGTAGCAGACATTCTTTTTGGAAGAAGAAATCCAGAGGGAAATGGAAGAGCCTCTGGCTGCTGAGTGTGGGACACACCTGAATGTGGAGCCAGGCGTGGAAGACATGCTGATCACGCACCCACTTTTGCCTAAAAGATACTAGTCGTGTACTATTCTTTTCTAGATACTTTTGTTTTCTTGGAGTTATTTATAAGCTGATATTTCAAAGTTGTAAAATGTTAACCACTTTATTTTAAGCTCTTCCTACTTACAAACCTCAGTGTGTACATCTGAAAGAGTCACCCTATGGGTTTAGAGAGTGAGAAAGAATGGTAGGAATTTGTATGGTTTTAGATGACTAAAAATATGCACACATATGCCCTTTATTTTTTGACTTTTCAATGAAAACTTTTAGGGTATGCCTCAGACATTTGTTCAGAGAAAATGGTTAATTAAGCAATTTGCAGAGTAGAGTAGCTCCTTTAAACTCAGCTCTGTAGATTGGGTATGTATCAGCTTTATGTGTCAAGGATTTTATCACTGTAACAGAACATTTAGAAACCTGTTGGATATTAAATTTCTTCAGAACCTCGGGACATATGATCCCATTAGGTACAACTTGTGACCTATGATCTCATTTCATCATTTACTCAAGTTATTGCAGAGACTTAAATGATTTTGTAGAGACTGAGTTTGAAGCAAGAATTTTTGTGCCTCTAGCACCATAAATAAATCATTCTGTAGGCTGTTTAACTAAGGTGTAGAAAATGTAATAGATCTGACAAAGCTTTGGGGGAAGATAATGCCAGTTGTGTTTGTGGAACTTCGTATCTATGGGTATCTAGTTGCTGTTTTAAAAAGACAATGGAGATGCCATTGATTTAGTTTTGTTTTTCTATATTTAGCCCTCTTTAAAAAAAAACAAACAAACTTGAGAAACTAGTGAAATTTTAAGTGAATAGTTTATTAAACAAGATGTTCCTGTTACACTCGTAAGGAAATATTTTTTCATGACTTCAGGCTGTACGCCGCCTATTGTCATTTTAGCATTCCACTACATGACAGAATAGAGGTTAGAAATACTACATGTTTTAGTAATGCAGCTCTTTTGGTTTTGGTACAGAAGTTGCAATATGGCCTATGAAGCATTGTCATAAAATTTCTATTCTGATAATTTACTCAAAAATCCTTTTAAATTTATTTTTATCATCTCAGTCCTCTTCTACTCAGATGTACGCTTACATAATAAAGAAGTACAAAACATTTGTATTTAGAAGCAAAAGCAAAATATCCTTGTGCTTACCTAATCAGTAAGAGAAACTAAGACAACAGATTTGGGTACCTTTGAAGGTGGGCATATGTGTAACCATCCTGAGACTGTATTGATTGTTACCAATTTCAATTTTTTATTTCAGAAAAAAAAAGATATCTTTGGAAACCAAATCATATTTGCTGTGTACTGAGTTGAATTTATTTTTCTTCTTACTGGTTGGACTCTATAACTTAAGTGTCGTCCTGAATTGTTTTCATCTTTTAATGTCACTAGTATTGAATGTTCTAAACCAGAAATATTTCTCTTTTCTTAACAGACTGGAAGGAAAGAAAAAGGAGATCCTCTAAACATTGCAATTGACAAGATGACAAAGAAAACGAGAGATCTCAGGAGACAGGTACTGTTTTTGTTTCTACTTTAAGTGTGTGGTACTTCATAGTGTTTTCCAATAATATCCATTCTCATGTTGCCTTTTTGAGCTTAATTCAGATTTTCTTTATTTCCATATACACAGAAACATTTCATTAGAAAAGTAGAGATTGCTGAGCAGAGAGATGTGCTGGCTGCAGTGCTAACGATGTTAACAATCCATGAGGGATATTTCTCACTACACAGATGTACTCTTCACAGGCAAAGACCTGAATTCACTGCTTTCTATACCTGGTTTACAGTTTTACAAATCCAGTCTTCCAAGATCTTGTCTTTGATCTCTGGTAGTTCTCACTTGTTGAACTCCCGAGGCATTAAATGATAAACCAGAAGGCTAATTGTTAATGAGAAATATAACACTAAATCTGATGGAGCTAATTAAGGTCTATGGCCCAGTTTATTCCCTTGGGAATACAAATCTAGAATCTTTGTTTATCAGATGGTTGTTTGGAAGCAGAGGACCAATGCAAGGAGAGTTTTTTGATGATGCAATTGGCTTATGGCATCATTAGTCTGATGGGTCCACTTTTCTTGGGAGAAAAATTATCTGTTTGAAACTCCTTTTTAACTTGAAAGTATATGAACACTGGTACATGTGCTGGAAACCTTATTTTATATGTTTATGATAAAGTCCACTTTCTTTAGTACTGTTGTTCCTCTAGAAGAGAATATGCCATGCTTAAAATTATAGTTAAACCTCTCCATCTTGATTTCTGCCTAACAGGCATCTAATCTTCTAAGAGTAGCTTCTGGATAAGTCCCTTTTGTTCATGAGAGTGTTGATTGTGTTAGTTAGCATAAACACATCACTGATCCATGATAGCACCTGCTACACTTTCTGCAACTGAAAAACTGGATTAGTCCAGCTGAGTCTAGCATTCACTTCTGTACAGACAAGATTAGCAAGAGTCACTGAGAAGCATCTTAGAAATGTTTGAAATGAGAACGTACCACTTTTGATTACTGCTAGAAACTTCTGGGCTTTCTTCAGAACATTGCCTGAAGGTGAGGACACATTTAAGTTAATGTCATCTAGAAGAGGACATAGCTCTGAAATCTGAACACTCTAATTTGGCTGGTCAAATAACAAGCCTTGTTGGGATGAATGTTTGCTTTTTATTTTACCTTGCAATGACACATAATAAAACATTGTCTGTAGGAATTCATGCGCAGTACCAGATAGATATTATATCTTGAGGCCTGCCTTTCTTTTCGCTTATACTCTGTATGATATGAAACAGTGTGGGTACTAGAAATTGAGAGGAGGTTAAAGAAAGCATTGAATCAGGTATCTTGACCTGGGTTTTAGCCCTCATTTGATATTAAATGGACAAGTTTGGCTTTGGATCCTTCATGGCTTGGTCTCTTTTTCTTACATGTAATAGGGAGCCAAAGTAGATGTACAAGCTCACTTTGAGCTTTAAGTTGCATTAGTCCAAAGACAGTCCTTATTTATTTCCTCAGCTGGAGGTTCTAAGGCATAGTAATCATAGATTTAAAAAGCAATGAGAAGACAACTCCAGCGCTTGTCTTCAGTGAAATTTCCAAATGCAAATGTTATGAAATGGGTCCTCCCACCTCCCTGATCTCTTAGTCTTAGCAAGGATTATGCTTTTACATCCAGAAGCCAGACGCTTAGCTCATTACACTCTTGGCGCTATTGTAATAGTTTTTTTTTAATTAGGAATGAATAAATAAAGTAAGTTTTACTCTGATGTTATAATTCCCAGAAAAAGGTTGATTCTTTTCAGCAGACAGTAGTTTAAAGATGGATTTTATTGTGGCATGTTTAAGAGTAGGAGACAAATTCAGAGAGCTTCATTTAGGGTGGCACTGGAAGGAGTGAAGCATTCCATGTATGTCATATTTTTATCACCTTTTCAAAGATACAGACAAATAAGAGAAACAGGAGCATGGTTTCATGGTATTACATCCAATAGTTTTGGCATCATTTCACATTACATCCGGGGATTTGGTTCAAACACCTTTCTCTATCCTAATCTGCCTTTCTAGGACTAAAATGGTCCCCATCTGTCAGTTCCATCCCTACCCATATGTTGGGATATTTTTGTCTTTCTTCCCATCACTTCTATCTCTTTATGTACACCTGTAGTGGTACAAAAGCTTCTCGGATCTAAATTGGAGCGACCTAGCATTTGTGCAGATGGAACATGCAATGACTAATCTGCTCAGTTCAGGTAAACCATCAGTTTAGATTTGGGTAGCTAGTGAGATTAAACAGGCCTTTACCTGGTTGTCTAACAGCCTTTGCGAAACTGCGACCCAGTGAATGCTAGTGGCTTCATGAATGTTTCCCTATAGCAGAGACACTTTCTGTTCTTTCAATTACAGATTAACCTTCCTGAGAGCAGATTCTAAATAAAAACCCTCAGTGATCCAGATCTGCTTCCCTGTACCCATGAATTCCTTTCATGTGAAATTTAGAAAAATCATAGAGGAAAAGAGTCGAAATCAAAGCTTGGAAAGGAAGCTTTTCTACTGCCTCTTTTTAATGGCTTTAAGGATAGAACTCAGGACCTCATTGTTGCCAGTGAACTACTTCTTCAACCTGTTTTTATTTTATTTTCCCACAGTGTCTCTTTAAGTTGCCCAGGCTGACCTCAAACTTATCATCCTTTGGCTTCAGTCTCCTGAGTTGCTTGGATTCATGATGTGAAGCACCATGCTTGATTATAGTGAATTTTGTAATTTTCCACTCCTGAAGTCCCCTGTCTATTCCTCATAGCCCTTCACTTGGGAAATGTTCTTCAGAAGCGTGATCCTTGAGCTTTACAAAGCTCTACTCACTAAATGTAAAAGAAATAAATTCGATCATGACTATTGCCTTAGATTTCCCTAATGAAGGAAAGTAGAGATAGACTTGTAGGCACTTTAGGCTTTTTTTAAAAGGGTTTTATTTATTTATTTGTATCAGAAATTGATACAAAATGTTTGCCAGGCAGGTGCTGCACTGTTGAGCTACATCCCTGTAGACACTTAAGAAAAAGACACGTTTTTCAATAAAAAAGCATCACTGTTTAAGTGGAATTTTTCAACAAGTACAACCACCCTCTTTTGGGACAACATATCTGAAAAAACTGGAGAGTCATAAATTGTAAAAAACATCATAGAAATATGAGAATATTATTTCAAACTGATAAGCATGGGTCCCTCTTGCCCATTAAACCCATGATGGTGAGCAGTGGTAAAGTTGAATCTTCTTAGCAGTATTTTGTTTGGAAGTAAAAATGGATTCATGGGACTATAACTTCCAACTTTAAGCATTATGTTCTAATTTTAGAGCTGTGGGCACAGTGGGACCCATGTCTGAGCTATTGTTACTGCTGTGATTCAGGAACCAGACCACCGTGGAAACAAAAGCCTTTGACTGACTCCCTGTCTGGGTACCCAGGGGGCTACAGGATCGGTCCATTGCTCAAAGAGGACCCAGCCACTGTCTGCCAGCTCCACTGGCCAGTCCTACTTCTATGCATCACCTGTGAACTATTCTAGCCATGGTTTAATTTTTCCCCACTTAACGGGGATGCTAGTTTAGCTTAGTTATTATTTTGGTCTTTGTATTAGTCTTTTTTAAGTTGATAAGCAAGTTAGGGTTTCAGACCCTCCTCTCTGAAAATCTAATGAGTGATAACTATAGTGTTATGACGTTGCTAAACATAGCCATTCTCATTTCCCAAATCAATCAAGAGCTTAATTCTTACCCTTTCACCATCAATGACCATTACAATGATTCCCACAATGAGATTCAGTGAATGTCAGCTTGACAAAAAGTATCAATTTTGCTGTTGTAATCAAAATATATTTGACCAAAAAAAATCATCATTAAAATGCTTTTACACTAGATTGAGTACATGGTAGAATGGCAATATAACGAAGTCATAAAAATAAACAATAACGACAACAAAATACCTTGTCCAGATGGTGTGTTCAAAGTCCTGCCTCCTGAGAGGACTACAGAAAAATCTTCCAAGATTAATAAGAAGCAATAATAGTTAAAGTGTTTCTATCTGCTTCTTTTGGGAACCAAATCCTCACATAAATATGTTTATTTATTTATTTATTTATTTATTTATTTTTTCTGGCACCGGGGATTGAACTCACAACCTCGCGCCTGCCAGAGCAGGCGCTTAAGGCACTGAGCTAAACTCCCGGGCCTCCTCACATAAATATGGCTAAAGGTGTGTCTGGATCGGTTCTCAATTTTCTGTATGTGTTGACCTCTTTGAATTCTCACCATAGCTCTGTGAGATAGAAAAATTGTCCCCCTGCCTATTTTACAGGTCAGGTTACAAAGTGAACTGAGGCATTCAGCCATGCATACCAGGTATGGATATATGACAGTTCCAGCCCATCGATCTGACTGCAGGATCTTTGCTCATGACCTTTACCCCATCCACTTTCCCTTAGAGGTAGCATATTGCAAGTGGGTCACCCATACACTAATATATTCTGTAGGAGGTATGTGAGGAAGAAGAGGGCTTATGCAAATATATAGAAGTACTCTGTGATTTTCAATAGCCCTGCTCTCACTCTAGGAATTGGGTTGACATGTGTGCACTGCAGACATAAAAAATTTTCATGGTGAATGTCAAAAACATGTTCTTATTTGATATCATCTCTTGGGTCTCCAGCTGTTATGGTTCAGTGAATTTCACTGGATTCTCTTTTGAAAAAGTGTTGTTATGTTTAGGTATCTCACTTTTAAATGTGTGAATTAGAGACTTTCTAAAACATTTATAGAAGAAAGGAATATTAAGGTCTCTTTCTCATATCTGCCCACAATGGGACCAATTTATTTTTAGATTTAGATAGATTTGAATCTGCTTTTCTTGATAAGGACAGGAAGATGTCTATGTGGCTACAGCAATAACACAAATAATACTATAATGATTTCCCCAAATGTTGAAGTTTATGTTCTTCACACAGAAACTTTATGCTGGACCTAATAATCCCTGGAGTTTGGTCCTAAATTCAGATGTCTACATTGCCATGGAAGCATGGAGTCAGAAAATAATCATTTAACGGAAGGAATTTGAGACTTGAAAATAAGCATCTCAGACAGAGCTGAATATCAGATATCAACATCAAAAAGGCCAGGAGAAGCAAGGAAATATACATGGGAGAAAGTTCAAGAGCATGGTGAAAGTTCATGCTTTGGCCATGCCCCTTGATCAAGGGTTATATGTTCAAGCTACCTCTCCCTTAGGGAAATTCTGATAAAACAGCCATGAATGTTAATCCACATCACACTTACTTATCTCCTGAAAAATACTCATCAGGTCAAGTCCAAAGTATAAGATTTCATATACTGGAAACAGTTTTTAAAATAGTCCTAGGGGCAAGCTCTTTGTCAAAAAACAAAGTAATTTAATTTTTCTGCTGTAAATCATCATAGAGATGATCATTCACACATTAACTGAAATCTAGTGCACTAAGCTTGATTTCTCTGTCACTAGCAAGTGTAGCTCCCAGAAAGTGTCTAGTACATTGACCAACACTGGTTAATAAAATAACGCACTAAGCCAAGCAGAGGGGTTGATAACATATTTATGAGTAGGAAAATTCTCAAATGAGTGACAGTTTCAACTACTGAACTCTTCTCTTCTGCCAAATTCTCCAAGTTCTAGCAATCAAAGAAAAATGGGAAAGTAAGAGAATAAATAGCAATCACTGGGTCCAAATACCTTTCAGAGAATGTCTCCATTTGTCCCAGTCTCTATCACATTATCTTGTTTTAGATGATGGGGTCGCTTCTTCTGTTTTAGGCAATGAAGATGCTATTAAGAGTCCTGCTCCTGCTCCTGGGTTTTCCTGTTGCATTTTCAGGGTGATTTTTAAAAAACCTGTTGCATTTTTCAGGGTGAAATTCCTAAATTGGAAAATGCAGATTTTGAAGCATGATGACTTAAACAGCAAAAAAAAAAAAACAATTTTTTTTTTTTGTAGAATGCCCTTCCAGCATAGTTGTGCCATTGTCATTGTTAGAAACTGCTTGGCTAAGATTTCTTACCCAATCCTGGCACTAAGAAGAAGATAATTCTAAAGTATACTACTGTGGTCTGAACTGTGGCGTTGCTAGAGCTAACCACATTGATTCTGGCTGAGGTTGCTCAGTGGATTACTGTAGTCACTTATGCTCAAAATACAACTGTTGTATTTGACCTTTCACTGGGGTTACCTTGTATTACCTGAAATGACTTCTGCCATCATTTCTCCCTGAGGAAATTTCCATCAAGTCTATTGTTATATATATTTTTTATCTCCCTATTTTCCAAGGAGGTTGAATAGGCCTGAAAGTTAGAAAGTGAGTCATTTTCCTGCAGACGTTGTCTCACCTGCTATGGCCACTTACCCTGGTGGATGCCCATTTGCCTAGGGTATCATCACTTTGTACCTTCCTGGTTCCCATGGATGGCACTGTTGACAACTGTTGAGGAAATTCAGCATTGCTTTTTGGTTGGGAAAATTGTGAAGAAAGTGACACTAGTATAATATCCCTCAATTTATGCTACCTACCCCTAATATTTTTGGCTGAATGAAATTTCAGGGAAATTTTAAAGCCACAACCTTTATCCTACCATGGCCTTACACAATTGTGTGCTTTTCTTTTCACTTTGCCCATCTATTCAAGAACGTTGCAGTCCACACAACTTCTTGCTTTATTATCCTCTAAATCCCCACCGGTCTTTCGGTACATTTGATACCATCTCCTAAATGCACTTACAGCCCATTCCTTCTTCTGCACTTTGACTGGCTCTATTTAACTGTTTTCTACAAAAATAATGGGCAGAGTCTCAATAAGTTCTCCAAGTTCTGATGTTCTCACAGGTTTCTATTTCCCTTCCTCCATTTCTGATAGTGTCAACTCTCGGACATCATCACAGTCCCTTGTGCGGTGATTCTGGAGGCTGGGGGGACCTTCAAACTCTCCTCCTATCTATTCATTGCCTCTGCTAGATCTCTCTACTTCATGGAGACAATAACTGTTCTGAGAGATGGGGAATCCAAGCTTGAAGCTAGTGTGATATAGAAAAAAACTGTGGTGTTTTTCTACACTCACACATTCACCACCGAAGACTTCACTTCTACTCACCAAAATGTGTATGAGTTTTTTTTTCCCACACTGAGCAGTTCTCCACCCCCAGTCAATTCAAGTCAATTCTGATACTTCCTACGAGAGGACAGAATTAGTTTCCACAGTTTCAGAGATTGGTCTCACAAAACTGCCCCCTCCTCAGATGCCAGCTGCTACTAGTAAACTGTCATGTCTCCTTCTGCCTAATCAACTATAAATGAGGATTCTCTTAACCCCCTCCTAATGTTTGATTAGTTTTCCAGAGCAGCTCTCAGAGCAGAGGGAAATATGTATTTATGTTTACCAACTGATATTATGAAGGATACATTTGAAGAGGTTCATAAGGCGAGGCATGTAAGAAGGATCAGAGAGCTTCCCCCCGCCTCTCTCTCTCTAACGACGACCACCTCCCTGCACCTCTGTATGTTTAACAGCTGGGAAGAGCTCTGAATTTTGTTCTTTTGATTGATGAAATCACTGACCATTGGTGATCAATTCGACCTTCAGCCTCCTTCATTCTCCAAAGGTTAAAGTTCTAATTGCTAACCATATTGCTGGTTGGCCTAACAACCGGCTTTTATCCTGAGGTTATCCAGGAGCCTACCAAATGTCATCTTGAGAGAACAAAAATGCTCTTATCACCCACAAAATTCCAAGGGATTCAGGTGATCTCTGTCAGATTTATCAGTCAGGAAATTGCAGAGGTCTTACAAGCTCTGTGTGAAGAAATAGGGTAAAAGACCAAATACAAGAACAAAAGATTTCACTAGTGCCCTATCTACAAGGGTTTTAGGAGCTGTATGTCAGGAACTGGGGGTAGATCTCTGTCTGTCTGTCTGTCTCTGTCTCTGTCTCTATCTCTCTGTTTCTCTGTCTCTCCCTCTCTCTCTCTCTGTCACTCTCTCTCTCACACACACACACACACACACACATGCACACACTTCTCATTTCACAAGGTTTCTCTCTCCGTGGACCTAGAGTGTAATGAACAATCTGGTTGTTTACTATTGCTTGCAGTAGAACAGAATACACAGGCACATGATTTTAAGTGACACCAAAACATTCAGTCAAGATAAGCAATATTCCACACACTATTTAGAAAGTAAAAAATAATACAAAAAATCCCCAATGAACAAAATATCAACATTGTAAATTAAGATAGACTACCTGTAAATAAGACACAGCAGCACTAAGTTATATTGGAGCCGGAAGAAAGACAAAATCTGCAATATGGATCTTGTCTTTATTTACAGTGTTGCTATTTTGTTCATCCTGGTTGAACTTCTCCTTAGTCCTGGCCCTGCTCTAGAGCCTCTCTTTTAAAGTCTTTACTGCACCTGGTGTAAGAGAAAAATCCCCTCCACCCAAAGTGTCAATGTCAGATGAATTTCTTTTCTCTCCCACTTTAGTGGGCAAGGGGCTGTCTTTTACATTTTATGAGATAACGCCTTGGACTCTGGATTCAAAGACTTATTTGAATCGTGGTGTCTTTTACGTGTCTTGTTCCAAAGGCATTTGTTCTCAATGTTTATCACAGTGACATCAGCTTTTTATGGCACTCCAAAGTACTTCAAAGAAAACAGAGAGCATTTTAATACTGCTGATTTACTCTTTCATGTCTTCAGTAATTTTCTTACTGCCTAATTATAAGCCTTGGTTTAATTTACTCTACACATAATGTTTACTGATGCACATATGGTGCAACATTTCAGGAAACTATACCTGGAACAGGTATTCTTGTCATGCTAGAGCATGGCAATTTGCTTCATATACAGAACATAAATGTGAAGAAGTTTGTTCTGAAAAAAAATTTTCCTCTAGTGAAAGAGGGAGAAAGTCTTACCTATCTATGACTTGTGGAAGAAGGCTACAGTCTCTTTAAACACTTATTTTAAAAGCTGAATGATTGTGTGGTCATGTATGTCTAATGTTTTTAAGATTTAGATGACCCGCAAAGATTTAACGTTACCCGTAAAATCAAGGGATAGGGAGGAACTGGGGGAAAGGAGAAAAGAAGAGCAAATGGTAATGTATCTGGGGGATATTTCTCAACTGTCCTTGAAAGGAAATACATTGATCCTAAGAGCAGGAACTCTTAGAGGTAAGAAGGAACAGGTAGTTTCCTTCAAGGGCAAAAAGTCTTTTGCTAGCCTTCTGGAGACTCTAGACATGCGTGATCACCCCCTGTTACAGGAACTGATATCTTCATTGGGTTGCTTTAGCTATTAGAAAATTAGGAGACTTTGTAATTATAAACCACTGGTGTCGCTTTCATTGATGTAAAACTGAACTCTTTCTAAGTTGAAGGCCCAGGTAAGGATTCCATGAAGAACTACTTTTAAAGTTACAATAGTAACTTATTGCATGTGAGGTTCCAGCCTCACATTCAATTGCTGTGTTTCTTGCACATCTCCAGGGTTAAGAACGTTTTGGCTTAGGGACTCAGGACTGATGGCTTCTTGTCCTTGAGACAACTGAAATAATCAGCTCTTGATCATTTGATCCATTGCTCCCAACAGAAAACCAAAGCTGTGCTCCAAAACTGACACTAGTTTGCTGTCCATTCTTTCCTTCGTTCTTTATTGACAGTCTTTAGAATTCTTCAGAGAGGTCTTACGATCAAAAAGATTATTATTTTTTGAACAAAGTGTTGGAATTCCAATAGTAAGATTAAATTTCTTACTGACATAAAGCTCATAAGTTAGAAAACCCAAGTGGGCTGGCTGACTCTGAAGCCTGTCGTTTTAATGACTAGTTGGTACGCTTTTGTCTTAGATTACAGTTTTTATTAAAATCCTCCTAAAGGGAATAGCATAAGGTAAATATCAATTATTAATGAATTCCTAGTTTCTCTAGAATAATCGCTATAAGCTTCTTGCTTAATATAATCACCAATTTTTCTTCCTTAAGCTGTCCAGATCCGTGTCCATGTGCAAAACTGAACCATGAACATGATATTGATAATTATTTTAATTAATCATGAGGGAAAATATAAAGGACTTTCATTTTAGCTGGTGATGCTATCTGATTAAATGTACATTAGAAAAATACCAGACCTACCTGGTATATTCACTGAGAAATGGTTGAAAGGATTGTGCCAAGTGTTCCACAATTGAGAGCAAACTATTTGTCCTAAGGAATTTTGGGATAAGAGATTTTCTATCTGACCCAACCATAATTGCTTGTCAGAAGTTTGGATGATTCACCAATCCCAGCCCCATTCTCTTGTCTTCCAGAATTTCTTAGTTTCTCATGAGTGCATCAATCCTGTTTAACTTTTAAGGGCAGGACTTTTATATTTTTGATTCCTTCAACTTCAAAGCAGATCAGGCTGTTTTAAATAGCTGTAGTGTAAATTGCAACCATGGAAAGGACTAAACAGCACTTTGGGCAAAGTGACCAGGGAGGTCTGGGAGACCAGATAGTGAGAGAGAGAGGAAGGGAACAGAATTTTAAGAGCAGGGAGAAGTCATCACTAATAAGCCATGCTTGATAGAGCAGATTTCCTCCAGCCCCTCCTTTTAAATTCAAACTCAAATCAATATGCCTTTTGGCTGTATGCATAGATGCCAAAACAACTAGTTAAAAAGGGATAACTTATGACTGACCTACTAGTCATTGTGCCTGTATATTACCACAGCAACGAGCTTGCCCACTGCTTGTATGGTGAAATCTCTATGTGTTTGAGAAAGCTGTGGTAGCATCTTTAGTATTTTTGCTGTGTTATTAGAATTCAGTGTTATTAGAATTTTCTAATAGTTCAGTATTATTAGAATTTTGAGTCTAGCCTAGGTTAATACATTTGTGTTAAATAGGCCAGGCAGTCTAACCAGATAGCCTTCTTAATTTACAGAATCTTTAGGAAAAGTTAATAATTTTACATTTAACTTTTCCTTTTATTTCTTGCCTCAAAGCTATTGCTTGAGAAGGAATTGCTTAAGGAACATGGAATAACCTATGTTTTCTAGCAGAGTGAGGGACATGGAAAAAAAAAGACAGTTTAGTCAAATAAGACCAAATTGACTAGTTGGGGGCCTGTAGAGGCTACCACTAACATCCCTGGTTGTTTTTTTTTTGTTGTTGTTGTTTTGTTTCCTTTTTTTTTTTTTTTTTTTTCTTTTTTTTTTCTTTTTTATAAGCCCACAGTGGCTGGGGACAGCAGCTGCTTAGTTATAAGTGAAGAATAGGTGAATTGAGCATGAAATAACCTGGGACTTCAGTAGCAACTGATGGGCAAAATGAGAGGGATGTAAGACTAAAATCCACTCATGAAGCCATCTAGGGCAGACACTGATAAACCACTGCCACGGTCTCAAATCCAGTGGTCTTCCCATTGATATGAATTTCTATCAACTGCATTTGCTCTACAACTGCAGACCTGAGGAGTTGTGGCAGAGACAGTTCTCCTGCGAAGGAAAAACTCCACGCTAACTAGACTTTTACAGAAAAAAAAATCTGCCAACCCTTGCTCTAGAAGTAAATCTAGCTCGGAAAAAAAAAAAATACAATAACATTGTAAGAGTGCAGAGTTCCTGAAAAGCTAAAGAACCTTGAGTCTGTCTCCTGCTTTTCTCTTAAATAATGATGACAATAATCATTTTACAGGATTTCTACAGACTTGGGATTATGGAGCAATCACTGGGCTTCTATCTGAAATGAAGGCACTCTAGGGAAAAGTTCAGTAGCTTCTGGAAACACAAAGTTGTGCAATAGCTAAAGACAGGAAGTGAAACTGCTCCAGAATTTAAAGACAGAATCTACTTTTTCAGACACACAGTTGTTCACGCTTGGAGTAAAGCAGGAGAGAGTGGTGAATGGTCTTCAGTTTTAGAAAGCATGATATGCTCTTTAATGACTATAAATAATCAGAAGGTTTTAGAAATATTAAAACCTATTTGTGCTAAGAAGGAAGTACCTATCATCTTTTCTTGCTGTACCCAATGGAAAAATTAGTTACCCAGCCTGCTCAAGTGAAATAAGGTTTCACTCATCTGATACCTGGAGTACCTGGGACAGCTAAGTTAAGTTTTGGCTTCCCAGGCATTCTTGTATATAACATGAGGGTTCTTTTGAGATTCATAAGTGAAGTGTTGCACTGTGGAATGGCAAGAAATGTGGGTTTATAGGGCCAGTTGACTCTGCCTGGTACAAATCCTACCACACTTTGTCAGATATGTAGGACTGACCCTATCATAAAGAAGTAACCGTTTTAGAGACATCTCCTTTGTATCTTGCTTCAAGCTCATTATCTGAACGCTCTCTAAAGGCTTTTGCTGGTAACCTGCCATCAAATCCACCCATTCAGTGATTATCTCCCTAATTGCCAGCGCAATTGTTGGGGGATGATATAATTTTTTGAGCAGCATCTACAAGGGTCCTTGCTGGGGTGAATTTATCTTGTTAAACACATAACTCTTGACTCTCTCATGCTTAATTCAAACAGCTGTACCTATCTAATCCCAGATAATAAAAGGCTGGTGTTAGATGTTCTCAGATTCCCTTTCATGGTAAATAATGATGAAGGGTCTTTAAGTCTGGGAATGTATGGTTGACTAGATATGAAAGTAAAGAATGAAAAGAAAGGTGACTTTTGTCTAATTAGGGCTTGTGAATTTGAATAACCAAGTCCATAAGCACATGGATTTTTGTAAAACTGTTCTTAGAGGACCTGATGCTGGTATTGCTGTTTTTTCTGATCAAAACAACACAGATAATGCAGTTCTTCCTGAAAACTACACTCCTCGCCTTGGCTATGACTTTGTAAAGAAGGTCAAATGAAATAATATCTAGGAAATTCTCTGCAAACTATAATGACAGGACAAGCATAGAATTATTATTATTATTATCATCATCATCATCGTTATTTTCACTACTGGAAACAAGGAACTAAGCAGACATTCTAAATATGCAAAAATATATGTTCACTTTTTGTTCTAGGTTAAGGTATCGAAGCAAAGAAGTTTTAGTAAAAATATCTTTTTAGTTTTCACCCATGGCACTTCAAGTTCCACCCTTTTGAAACAGCAGATCTAGGTGAACTTAGAAACTGGATAATTAAAAGAATATCTGTTCTGAGGGAGAAGTGGAGAAATCCAGAAAGGACCTTTATGAGAGAAAAACCTTAAGCAGTGGTGTGAAGGAAATGTAAAGATGAGAATGAGCTTAAATTTATGCAGTGTTCTTTAAGTCCCCTATGCAACACACTTTACATGAGGAGACCCTGACTGAGTCTAAACAGCATCATTTATGAGACCAG
>RJWM01000837.1:0-185056 GCA_004363535.1 Dasyprocta punctata | reverse complement strand
TGATTCAGGACAAAGGTGGCACTGGGGAACAACAGGGAAGAGAATCTTTTCAATATGCCATGCTGGGACAATTAGACATCCATACAGGACAAAGTTACACTGGATCCCTCATAGCATACACTCATAAAACAATCAGCCTCAGATGGACTCCTAGATTTCAATGTGAAAGATAACCCAAGACAGCTTATAGGACTACCTTCATGATCTTGGAGGAGGGAAAGGCTTCTTAAACTAGACACTGAAAATACTGTCCATCAAGGAAATGAATGGTAAATTCAACTGCTTTAAAATTTAAAGATTCTACTCATCAAAAGACATAGTTAAGAGAAAGCAAAGACAAACAAACCACAGCTTGGGAGAAGATTTTTGCAACACACAGAACCAACAAAATAACATGTGACTGTAATACATAAAGGAATCCTACAAAGTAGTAACAAAAAGATGACTCAATTAGAAAAGACTTCTACATATGCTTCACAAAAGAGAAAAGCAAAATGAGCAATAAACAAACGAAAACATGGGAAACTCCATTAGTAGGGAGGAACATGCAACTTAACAAATGTATACTCTGATATCATTAGCTGCCATGTTGACAAATATACAAAGTTAGCCAGGAGTGGTGGTGCACACCTGTAATCCCAGCACTTGGGACACTGAGGCTGGAGGGGGTCAACCTGGGCTACATAGTGAGTTCAAACCAGCATGGACTATATAGTGAGAACCTATCTCAAACAAACAAGCCAACAAACAAACAAACGAAGTCTGGAAACATAGTATTAGTGTGTGGAGCCAGCAGGGGTTTGGCACTGCTGGTGGGAGTGTGACCTGGGATGGCTGCTTTGGAAAACATTTTGTAATTATTTGGTAAAGCTGACGATACACATGTCCTATGACCTAACAGTTTCACTCCTAAGTACATACTTAAAGAAATCTTTGAAGCCTATGCAAAAATATCTATAGCAGTAATGTTCATAATAGCCCCAAACTGGAAAAAAAAATCCACATTATCTTTTACAGTAGGCTGGATAAATGAATCTTAGTTTATTTATACAAATATTATTCCTTAGTGTAAATGAATGAATTATGTTGTACGCAAAAAGGATGAACCTCAGGAACATAATTTTAAGCAATGAAAGCAAGTAGTACTGTGTAAGGATATATTTAGTCTGATTTCATTTTTTAAAAATTTAAAATATGCAAAACTAAAAATTTGTATTATTTAAGAGTACAACATGCATGCTTTGGGGGTGTTGGGGCATGACTCAGCCATAAAAGCAGAGCAGCACGACTGGTGTGACTCAGTAACATGAGCCTGAGTTTAAAGGCCAGCACCACAAAACATAAGAATCTAAAACCCACATACATAGTATGGAAACACATGATAATGATCAACACAGATCATAGGACGGTAATTAACCTGTCAGGTGAAAGGTAAGAGGGCTGGATAGGGAGAAAATTTGTATACCCAGGAAGTACATTTGCATGTACATGTATGTGCATGTGTAAATAAACACAGTGGTACCTCGGTTCACGAACCTAATTTGTTCTATGATTTTGGAAATATGGCCACATTTGTGTTTGTGTGGGAAAGATGGGCCTTGTCGTGTGTGACACCTGATGCAGTGTGCAAATGAAAACACAATTTTCCAAATGCTTCTGTTTGCAAACCAAACTGTTTGCAAACAAATTGTTTATGAACTGAGGTATCACTGTGTACACAGGCAATTTGTAGGCAACACTAATGTTTCTTTCCTTAAGCTAAGAAATGGGTATATATGTGTTTAAGTATATTTAATAAATATTCTCTTGCTTTTATTCAATATTTAGTATCAATAATAAAGGATTTCAAACTATTATATTTGAAAACACTGTAGTAATAGTAGTGGGAATAATAATATGAATCCCTACCAATTATTGAGGGGCTATCACATATAAATGCCTTAAATACACTAGCTAAATAAATTCTTATAATAACCCTCGGAGATGGGTACTTCTTTCCACATTTTGCAAATGAGGCAATGAGACAGGGAGATTAGGTGGCTTTCTCAAAAGCAGAGGATGTGCAGTCCTAAGCCAGGTTTACCTAATGCTTAAGCCCAAGCCTTTAACTATTACAAGGTCCATGTTCCCCTCCTTCTATGCAGAACTAACCCTGCAAGACCTCCCTGCAAAAAACGGTTGCATCTCCAGAGTAGTGAGCTTAATTCTAGATTCCTTTAAAAGGATTCCTGGTTCTCACAATTCCAAGAGTCATGAAGTTCTTCCCAAGTGCTCAGTCTATTATATCATCTCAGTTCTGCTGGGAGTGACAAAATGACCGATATGGTGCCTCTTAGTTTAGAGCTTTTCCATCTCCATTAAGCTCACTCAAAGTACTTAAATACCAGTTTTTATCAGATCATGGTGACATGGTATATTAGGCATCTTTCATGACTGTAATGAAATAGCTGATGCAATTAACTAAAGGGAAAAGGCTGATTCTGGCCCATGGTTCTAGAGGTTGTAGCTCAAGATCGAGTGGTCCCATTGTTTTTGGGCTCTGACAATGGCAGCTCACCACAGTGGAAGCACTTTGTGGAGCAAATTAATCACCTCATAAGTCAGGAAGAAAAAAAAGGCAGGAGGACAAGCTGGGGCCCCACAGTCTACTTTAGGGACATGCCTCAAATGACCTGAGGACTTGCCACTAGGCCACAGCACCCCCAAACAGAACTACCCAGGAACCAGACCTTTAACACATGGGACTTTGGGTGAAACTCATTCAAACCGTAGCAGGTGTTGTATGATTTGGATATGGTTTGAGTTTTGCCCCTAAAGGTTCATGTGTTGGAAATGTGGTACTCTGGGTTGTGATGTTGGGAACCGATGGAATCTTTAAAAGGTGGGGCCTACTGCAAGGTAACTGGGTCACCTGGGGTGTTGCCCATGGAAGTAATTGGTCTGATTCTCTTGGGACCCCAGTAAGGTCTTGTGAGAATGAGTTGTTATAAAAGGACAAAGCTAGCCCCTCATGGTTTCCTGGCTTCCTGTCTCACCCTGGGACCTCTCTCTCTCCCATGCACTCCTACAGGATGCCATCTGCCATGGCAAGATGTAGCCAAGGGGGCCTCACCAGAGCTGAGTAGAAGCTGGTGCCATGCTTTGAACATCTTGATGTGAGCTAACTAAATCTCTTTTCTTTACAAATGCTGACTCAGCCTCTGATGTTTTGTTATAGCAACAGGAAAAAGACGAATGGAGATGGGTAGTAATGGAAAGATCAGCTGCTCCTGTGAGGATATTCAGCTGTCCCATCTGGCAACTGTTCAGCAGGTGGATAGGAATGACATAACTAGGAAGAGGTTTCCCTGCATGCAACAAGCCCTGATGAAACATCAACTGGACCCAGTGTATGGTAGGTGTGGCTGGTGAACACCAGAGACCCGAAGCACAGGGAGTCTAGTTCTGCTGGGGACATGCTTGTCACAAACAAAAAGAATAAACTGTGTGGTGTTTGGGACAAGTGCCCATTCAATCTTGTTTAGGTTGGTGTTAAAATGTCTTACTCAGGTTGGGAGGAGACCAGGGGATGCACGGACTAATCTGGCCTCAACTTGTAGTAAGTATTCCTGGGAAGAAGTTTCCCATCACAAAGGAAGAAATACAAATATTTTAAAAGCAAACAAGTCATGGGCTGCTCTCAGACCTGCTGCCATATGCTTTGCTTTTTCCAGCTTATGGCTTAACATTAAAATAACAGGCTCACATTCCTCAAATATCTCCACTGCTGTTTCTTGTTTCTACTACTTGAAAAGGCTGTCAGCTGCTGTCACTTGAGGGCATTACCATATTAGCCACCACTGTTTACTGCTTACTGTGTGGCACGGTTGTTAGTTTAATAAGCCTCCTCTTGGATGGTACCCTTGGCTGTGGAGGCAGGAGTCACATGCCGGATCTAACCTCTAGCAGACAGGGGTGTGCAGGTCTGTGCATCCATGCATGCGCGTGTTGGGTTGAGAAGCAGGGCATGGCACTCTATAAAGACTGAGGAGACAAACTGAGTTCAATTGTATCAGGTTGTACTGCATCAGGACAGATAAATGACTGAGCATTTTTAAAGTTATTTTAATCATTTTAAGGTTCCACGAGCTAAACATCTCAGGATAAAAAGCAGAAATCTACTGATGTGCAAAGAGCAAGTCAAAGATGTGCAAGAAGTAAAACACTGCAGCCAAGCTCTCTAATTCACTCCACACAAACACTGAGCTGACAAAAGAAATCTGCAGTCAGAGGTTTCCCGGATTATAACAAGAATTCTCTCGATGGGGAGACAAGAAGTGCCCTTTTCACTTGAAGACAAAGAAATGTTTGTAATGGAAATGTGCGAACCAATTTTTCCAAGGATAGCTGCTGAAAGGCACTGATTAAAAACGCAGTGCAGTGATGAGACAGAGAAATGAAGCCAAAGCTGACCCACTTAAAAGTCTGCCTCTGCACTGACTTCCAAAAGTGAAGCAAGCCCACCAGGACCATCTTCTACCCGCTTCCCCGTGACTAGCTATGCAACCATGTAGACAATTAGAACCTTCCAGCCTGCAGGAGTGTTTACTATTTCTGGTCACTGTGTACTGGTTACTAAGCTACCACCACTGAGGATAAAATGGTAACCCAGCAGCCCAAAAGACAATGCCCTTCTTCACAAAGCCTCACCATTCAATGGATTCCAAATTTATGGGTTTGATAAAAAGGTGACTCAGAAGAAAGATGCGGTGGTAAGTACACAATTCAAGCATATGATAGTTCATAATGGTAATTCTTAGGTATGTGTAAATGTTGATTAACTTATTTAAGGAATTCCATTTTCTAGATAATAAAACTAAGGCTCAAAGAGGTAAAGTAGCTTGATCAAACTTGCCTAAAATAGAATAATCACCCAGAGCTAGTGGAAACTCTTGGTAACACAAGACAAATAAGTTGCAGGCAATCTGTCCACATTCACTGGAATGTAGCAGAAATTTTGCCATATCCAAGTACAGTGGTACCTCAGTTTATGAACTTAATTTGTTCCACAATTTTGGAAAAGATGGCCATGTTTGTGTCTGTGTGGGAAAATGGCTGCAGTCTTGCTTGTCACCCAACGTAGAATCTGTAAACAAAAACAAAATTTTGCCAAACACTTGTTGGCAAACCAAACTGTTTGCCAACAAAAGCATTCATGGACTGAGGTACCACTGTATTTTTGGTATCAGTATTAACAGTTTTCTTTCAATTGATTGAAAAGGCTTAGTCTTTCTCTGAGCAGTAATTTTCATAAACTCTCACTTTGATATACATTATGTTTTTCTAATGTACATTTAAAAATGTATAACTATTAAAATGTTCACCTACGACCCATCTAAAATCATACTGATGTAGTTAGGACATAAGCCAAGAGGCAACACAGGAATGGGGAACAGGCAGAAGCCTGGGGCCTTACCTGCTACTCATTCAAAGCATGATTTGGATCTTCTGGGACAGTCAGGGTCTTACAAGACATTCTGTTATGAACCATGAATCAACAGATGCCCAATATGTAACCAAAAACAGAACAAAGCTTGACTTCCATTTTGAATCCCTTGTTAGTGTAAATCTCGGGTCAAATCTCTTCTCAGCTCTGCATAGGGGTGTGTTGAGCATTTAGGGAGTGTCTATGCAGGAGCTGGCTGGACAGGGTGTATTAGCCCCAAATTTACATGATTTTAGCCACTTCAAGAGTGAAGACATCAAGATAAAAGGTTTACAAGGACTCAGAGGTCTCCAGCTTGTAAATCTGTGATCACCTGGAGTGTAGGAATGAGGGAGCCCCAGGTGACTGAGACCACCACATACAGAGACAATCTTTTGTAGAAACGGAACCATCCTGCAGCTGTGAGGATTCCAGAGCTATACACCAGAACTGAGATAATGATTAAACTGGACCCCAGCCCACCAGCTAATCCTTGAAAGCTGGCCTCCTACCTTTGTAGGTGGACCTGTCTGAAGCCCTGTTTCACTGTGTATCCCCTCCGGCTACCTAGATTCTCATCTAACTTTCCAATGAAGCTTTTTTTTCCCCTTATAAATTTGTGTTTAATTTCCATTTCTACTAAAGTATGGACCCACACTAGTGGGTGACAATCCTATATCCTTGGGGTGCACACCAGAAAGAATGGATCATGTAGTTTATCTGAACATGGATGACCTACCGTTATGTTGGGATGACACAGTGGGCTGTTTGTTTTTAAGTATCATGAGAAAACAAAAGTAAAGGAGAGTTTATACTCTTTACCTCCAGGATTCCATGAAGGACTTATATCAGATACAGGAGGGGGAAGTACATTTAGTAACTTCTGAGAAGAGGAATAACAAAAACCTTGGATCACTTACATAAAGTTCTCTGGATATTCGCTCAGGGCCATGTCAATGATGTTCAGAGCATCATGGTAGTGCTTTTGTGCAGACAGTAAGAGGGCAAGGAGGTGCAGGGAATTGGCGTCATCACCTTGAAGCTGAAGAGCTTGGCGGACGTAGCCTAGGGCCTCTGGAATCTGGTTTCAAACAAAACCAAAAAGAGTGTTTAAGCACATATACCACCACCACCACCCTCCATGGACACACACACGCATGCACACAGAAGCTGTCATTGCAATATCTGGCTCTCTGTGAATACTGAGAGCTGCCTCACATTGTGCCACATTCACATTTTAAGCCAAGTCTTCATGGTGGCCCCAGGGTATTAACCACAAACATGAAAACAGATGCCCTCTTTGTGCAATCTTTGGACAGATGAAGGCATAGAGAGGCCCTGTTCCTCCATATAACAGCCAATATTAGATCATTTATTTCTCCCTAAATAAACACTTGCTCGTTTTTTCCCACAAAACAGATCTACCTTTGATTATGCCCAAGATGATTTCACTGTTAATGGAGACACACAAATCACCAAGGGTTTTTAGTGGAATTAAATTGCCTTAGCTGAACTGTTCTCATTTTTTAAAGTATTACTGAAATTAAAGTACTTAATAAGTCATAAACCTTTAGCAGAGCTTTCCAAATGATTAGTTGTCTGGATCTCCACTGAACATCAAGGAAATAGGCAAACAAACAAATAGACAAAACCCCATTCCTTTCCAAAGGGCAGCTTAAAAAAACTGGATCCAAGAAAACAAACTGCAATGCCACATACAAAGCAGATGTATCCAAATTCAAGCGGGACCTGACACAACCTTAACCTTTATGCGCAACAGCGGCCCAAGGCACTCTTCAAAACAACCCAAGCACAGGGTGGGTAAAAGGCACATGAGTGGGAATTTTTACACCTGAGATTCTATGCAGGTTTAACAATAATAAGGGGAACAAGAACCTGAATCCAGATTTCAAAACAGAATAGGGGACAGAAGCATTCTTATACAGCTACCCAGGGACTTGTTTCTGTGTGGCCTCCATCTCCAGCCCCAAAGGGCCATCTTCTCAGCTCACATGCTTCTTCCCAAACCCTCTGTCACTTTAGCCCTTGGTAGAACCCTGTTAGTTTTCCTCCCTGAGCTTCCATTCTTCATGTATTTAGGTTACAAAAGCTGAGTACGGAGGCCTTTCTCTTTGGAACCAGAGAATCAAGGCTGTCACAGTTGGAAGGGAGATCAGCTGGGCCCATCCTTCATTTACAGGGAGGGAGCTGAAGCGCAGAGTGGTGAAGTGACTGGAGCAGGTCACCCAGCTACTGACTGACTAAGATGAGAGCGACTCTAGATCTGATTCATCTCCATCCTGTGCTCCTGTTCAAGTGGCACTGGCTCTAAAGCTGGGAGAGTCATGACTTCTCTCGCCCTCGTCAGCCGGGAAACAGTCAATGAGAGTATGCTGCAAGCCTTCAGCTGCACCTACAAGGACCTGTCCACTTATCTACTCCCCAGGTGACAACCTACTGTGTGAATAGCACCCAATCTGGGATTACAGCAAGGGTCAAAGGCAGACTGTGCTATGGTGCTGATTTGCAGGGATGACTGCAGCAATCAGGGACAAGCTGACACAGGTTTAAAATGATCTTCTTAGGGAGTGGCTGATTTGAGGGGATCCAATTTTGGCTCCTTCATTCACTGAGTCTTAATGGGTGCGGAACACATGTCAGACAGTGTACCAAACACCAAGGTGAAGCAATGATGTTGATACATGTGGGTTCCTGTCCTCCTTGAAACTTAAATCCAATGAAAAAGACCAATACTGAGCAAGAGGAAGAATGCAGGCCGAGGAGGAAGGAAGGTCTGCAGAGGAGGCTAATGAAGCTCCTGGTGAGGGCACGACCAGATGGTCAGTCCTTGGTCCATGTCTGCTGCAGCAGAGGTTCCTGATTAGCCCAGCTATGAGCCATAACGTGCCAGGGGAGGGCCTGAACAGGGGCAGTATCTTGGTCTCCTCAGTCCTCAGGTTGCCCACGGGAGCACCCAGGCACCTGGGAAGTCAGATGCATGCTTCAGCCTGGGCCTGCCAGGAGAATGGCATGTCTGGGGAGCTGACCTTTGGTTCACCCTCCCAGTCAGCACTCAGGAATGTCCTGGGGTCACCACCAGTGTCTGGCACCTGGTGGGCAGGCAGGCATGTGACTGGAGTCTCTAGAACAGCTGGGAGGGGATAGAAGGGTATGAGAACGTCAGTGGCAGCTCAAGCTGCCTTTGGGAAGAAGAAGGCCAGCAAAGCTTGCCCCTCTGGCAAGGACAACAGTGAGTCTCCAACCACAAATAGCCACTGGATATAATTGTTCCAAGCTTCCACACATTTTAAAGGACTCAGTATCTTTTGTTCACACCTACTGGCATCTGCCTGTCAATAACATGTCCTTAAGACAGTAAGGACCCAACTAGGGCCTAAATTCCCACCACGTAGCTCAGCTTGGACTCTGTGACCCTATTTCTCTTAGCAAGGGACAAAAGCTCTTTGGCAACTCCCAGGATGGGGATAGATGCCATGTACTGCATCCCATGCTGCCTCTGGCCCAAGAGCAGACCCTGTAGATTTAATCTACAAAAGTACAGACTAGAATTCTGTGTTTTCATGGCTGATACTCAAACGGAAGCCCAAGGAGTTTTCTTTCCTGAAGACCAAACTCCTCTGGGAGCAGTCAGCATCTTGCATCCTCCTGGCACCATGTCAGCCTCAGCCTCTCAATGAGGAACCAAAGGAACTGCGTCAACACAGGGTATGCACCGAGTTCGGTGAACACTAGGGAGACTGACCTGCCTGGAGATTGCAAGCTGTAGAGCCAGGTAGAAAGCTGCTTGGTGATCTGTAGGTGACAGGCTGTGTGCCCTGAAAAACACATTCATGACCATTAGCACACAGGAGAGGACACTTTTACTTCCCTCATCAAACAAGTCTGCTTCATACCTGTATTTTTCTGCCAAGGCCATACATCTGGTTTAACTATGCAATGCTCCACTAAGCTCGTCTCTCTTGTCCACTAATCAATGTGAGGCAGTTTTCTTCTAACCACTGTACATAGGGCTAATCCAGGAGCTTTGGCCCACATTTAAAATGGCAGCCAACATTCTGGGGTCTTACAGAGGCACCTGGCGGTAAAGAAGCCCCAGGCTCCAAGGTCTGAGCTGCCCGGCAGACACTTCCCTTAGCAGTAGGAGAAACCCACGAGTTACAACTGTTTCCAGTAAAGCCACGTGTGCCCTTGGCAATGCGATGGTTGCTTTGGTTAAGTTTGGCTTGGCCTTAATGCTACTTCATCCAAATTTCTGGATTTCAGAGAAATCATATGAAAATCAAAGACCCAGCTTCACTTACAAAATGAGGTTTTAGTTTTTCATGAACCCAAGGGGAAAAAAAGAGATACTTATTCAGTCTTTCAAAGCTTCCACTAAATTCCATGCAGTTTACTAATTGTGTCCATATACATATAATTGTGCTGGGTTAAATTATGTGGTAGGGCACTTGAGCTTGGTCTCATTAACTGCCTTTGACATGGGACATGAAGGGGATACACTGGCCACCTAACTGCAAATGTGATCTTTTTTGCTTTTATGTGGAAGTCTAACGTATTTCACCAAGAGCAACTCAAAATATGACGGTGACAGGACATAGTGCGGCATTTCACAGTCTGGTGGGAAAAGAAAAACAAACTTGTACTTTTCTTAAAAGGGACGTGGAGCAGACTAATTAAAAATGGTGGGCCTGGGTAGTAAACAAACCATCACACTGTTCTGTCAACATTCTGTGATTAAAGGAGAATCTTCTACCAGCTGAAAGCAAATTCAAGAGAAAACAGAAAGCTTGATCATTATGGATTCATCCAAGGCAAACCTGCCAAGGCTGGTTTTCTATAGAAATAAGGCCTTTTAATTAACTGCATGTCTGCCATGGGGAAAGGAGTAAAAAAGGCTCCTAGGTACTATGCTCTCTAGAAAATGTGCTGAGCCCACTAATTTGGTGCACCATTTGGGCAAACATGGTAGGTCGTGTGCAGGCCTGAGGTTTGTCTTTTCAATAATCTTAGGAGCAAAGCAAACTCCCACTAGTAGCCTGGTCTCAAGACACAGTCTTTGCACATTTCTCAGTGGAGCTTAAGAGGCAGAGGCTGAGAACTTGTCTTGTCGCCCTTTACAATGTCTGTCTTCTACTAGAGGCCACTGCACACACTCCAGCTTTTATTATTTTACAAGTATTGGTTTTCCATGTATTCACACATGAAAGATTTCTCTCCCTTTGGTGTTCACAAGTGAGACTGAAATGCCATGGTTTCTGTTTCTCCCAATTATTCAGGAAAAATGATTACAAAAATCAATTATGAAAAGATTTTGAATGATTTAGAATGACTTATTTTATCTCCTCTTCCTTGCAAAAATAATAAAGCCAGGTTTCCACAGCCCTCAAAAAGAATTTCTCAAAGGTATAATTTTCTCAGTGCAGTTCATGCCTTTCACAAACGAAGTTAAATCGTGGTTGCCTCTACACAAAACCACCTGAGTGAAGAGCTAATAGTGGTTTGGGGAATTCAGAGTGTGGATAATGATAGCTCTGGCCAAAACAACTATCCCTCCCTGCACCTCTATCAAACAATCGTGAACTGTCAGCCACAGCACTGTGAGAGAAACAAACCAGTGCCAGCAGTCCTGACATTTCTGGGGTGCAGTAAAGCAACACCTGAAGAATTCCAACTTGGCTAATAACAAAAATCCAACTGCCAAATTTCTTAATAGGCATAACTTAATCACACACGTGTTAAATACCTTCTTTTGAAAATTTGGCTAATGAATTAAACTGACTAGCCTATGAAAGCAAAAAAAGCAATAAGGAGAATGACAAACAAAACATGAAAAAGTTCATGGCAGTGATCTCCTGTAGACTAGACCCCTTGCTTCAGCAGTGGAACAAGGTCCGTGGCTAAGCTTCCTGGGGCTGGCCCTTTGGTGTGCTCTCTGGTAACCTGCTGGACAGAAAGAACACAGGTGCAAGCCTGCTGAATCTAGAACAGCTCTGCAAGTCCCATTTCCATGCAGGGAGCACCTAGCCAGGCTGCTAAGAGAAACCCAGAGACTCATCAAGTGTCGCCATTGTCAAAGCACCTCCATATTCATTAAACCCATTTCTCTCCCATAAGAAAGAGGCCACCCTTTCACCCACCTCCCCATCTATCCACCCATCTATTCCCATTATGTAGTATCTACTGTGATGCCAGGCCCTATGCCAGTCTGAAAAGAGCACCTTTTCTTGAGGAACTCTCCTACCCTACCCCACCAGAGGGGGAGACCCCAAATGATCATCACAGTAGGGGCAGTGCCCAGAGACAGGCACATTAGCCTGCTGTTGGAGAGCTTTGGTCTCCCAGATCTCCAGCCCAGACGCCCCCATGCCATCAGTTCCACCCTAGAGTTCTCCTAGGTTCCAGCTCCAGCATCCTCTATAGCTGGACCACCAATATAGAGAAGACCAATCAGTTTTTTTGTTTTGTTTTTTGTTTTTGTTTTTGTTTTTGTTTTGGTACCAGGAATCAAACTGAGGTCCTTGCACTTACCAGGCAGGCACTTGTGCCACTGAGTTATATCCCCAGTCCAGCTAGTCAGTTTTTACCCTGAATTATAAGGCACATACTTTAAAAAGATAATAATTTCAATTTATGAAGAATCTACAGCTAAGCATTTTGCCCAAGAACACCCATCAGAGTCAGAGGTGGAATGGACGATACATGATTTCAAGGTCTGGTTTTTATGTAACCACCATGCCGCCTTATCTAGCCTATTCTTCAGTGCTGATTACAGTCGACATGGGATTAGTGTACTGAGTTAAGAAAATATATGCACACCTGGTTAGACCTATACTCAGGTATCTCCCACTAGTTACACACATATGGTGACCAGCTTAGTTTGTCTAGGACTTCCCCGCCTTTATCACCAAAAGGCCCATAGTTTGAGAAATGGTTCAGTCCCCAAGAAACTAAGATCTTTGGCCATCTTATACACACAAAATATACCACATTTAAACTCAAGCTAGGAGACAGAGAGAGAAAAAAAATAAAGTAAGACCGCGTACTCTGTGCCACGGGGAGTGACAAACACAAAGGACACCAGGCCTCCTCGTTCTCCAGGAGCTCTGGCTTTCTGCATTCGGGGTCAATGCACTGAAACAAGCTTTCAAATATCCTCAGGATTGCTTTTCTCAGTAGGACATGAAAGCCCACAGAAAGCCTTGCAATACCATAAACGACATTAAGATTTTCTTTTCTCTACTTTTATACAGGACAAATGAACCGGTTGAGTCGCTTGGTTTAAGCTCATGTATGTAAGACAGCTGGCCCTCTCAGCCTCAGGGTGCAGACATACCACTTGGATGTCTTCAAAAATCACCTGTTTGAATTCCCTAGACAGCAAGTCTTTCTGAAATTTAGTTCTAGTCATAATGAAGAGCGAATTTTCACATGCGGTACCTGCAACCTCATGCCTTTTTGAATTGCACTTTCTTTTTAAACAAAAAGAAAGAAAGAAAGAAACAGAAGTGCAAGGGAGAACATATAAAAGGCACAGTAGAAAAAGTACCTATCTTCTAAGTGATTTTAAATTATCTGTTTAATTTTAAAAGTAATACACTTCATTCTTGTTTACTTACAATCTCCCTCTTAAAGGTTTTGGTTAGGCCTATATTCACTAAAACAGTAAATGTGTACTTGAACTAAAATCATTTCATTTCTGTGAAAAACATTCTGTATTTCACACAAATAATTGAGGTTAGATTTCTGCAATACAGTCAGGTGAGTGGGATTTTATTACCCTTTATTCCCATACGAAGTAATAGTTAAAAATCTTTTTGAATTAAAACCTAAGCAGGAAAGGAACAAAGAAGAATTTGGGCCAACGGAACAACTGTTATGTAACACAGAGTTACACTGGCAGCTCCAGGCAGACCACCACTGTGGCTGTTTTTAGAGAGCCAGGGAGAGGTGCTGGTTTAAGAAAAGTGAAACAGATGTAATGGCCACTTTCTTAGGCATCCATGTGTGGGTTTTACAAAGTAGGACTGGGGAATTTAAAACTCAAAATCATTTGAAATGGAAATGCTTTCCACACTCCATGCTGAAGAACACCAACTAAAGCTCAGTACAGAGACAGGAGATCTGTTTGCAGATGTCAACTGGTACTTTCTGTCATTAAGCAGACTGGGACTGCAAAGTGAAGGAGCTATTGACAAGCTGCTAGGAAACAGAAAGAAATAAGATGGAAGTATTTCAGGCTAGCTGAAACCAAATGGTAATGGCTTCATGAAAAAAACACACATGGATGTCATGACAGATCTGTAGGCAACCCTGGCTCTGAGGAAGGATCTAGATCAAAATGCAGGGGGTAGCATGTGGGAGACCTTGATTCTACACTGACTTCAATCCATGGGACTGCGACTCCTTTGATTCCTGTACTGCAGTCCTTACTGTAGTGCCATTACTACTTGTCCCATCTACTTGTTGGTGTCTAAGAGGTGTGAAAGAGCACTTATGAGCATTTAATAATTATATGGCATTGTCCTGAGTTCATAGATGACACAGAGACAAGCACAATGTGCTACACAGCAAGGTTGGGTGGGGGGCTCTGGTGCTCTCTGGGATGCCCGATTTAACACGATATTTGAGAAACTTTCTCAAATCTAGGTTTTTTTTTTTTTCATTTCTTAAGATAAAAACTCATGGCTTGACATATTTTTTCTAAAAGCCAGAAAAGAACGATCCCTTTTCTAGATGATGACGAATGTTTTTAATAAAGAAACCATCTCTCTAGACATAGAAAGTGCCTTTATTGAGCTGAAGCCACTTCAAGGGAATGAATAACATGGATAATAGATTAAGAATGCAGGTTTGCTTGGCGACAAGTGATGTGGCACATTTCAGTGCTTAATGTTCACTGTTCAGGATGAGAGGTTCCCAGGGGTAAAACACTATTTACATAATCTTTATTTTTTTATGTTTTTGGTACCCAGGATGGAACTCAGTAGGTGCTTAAGCCACTGAGCTAAATCCCCAGCCCTACATAATCTTTAGAAACACTCCTTCTTTTCACATTTATCATTCTTTGGTGTCACTGTGCACAGCCGAGAGAAAAGATGAACTCCCACTCACCTCTGAAATGCAAGAAGAGCCTTCCTCTGCAGGACCTCCTGCATCCCTCGCAAAGAAGCTAAGGAAAGGGTACGGTTAGTGAGTGGCATGGGAGATCAAGGAGTTTTCGACAATACAAAATGCATCACAAGGATCGTACATTCACATGGATCAGAAGCAACAGTCCCTGAGTGCCTATTGCATCAGGCACCAAGAGAAAGGACATGAAGCCAGTCCCACCCCAAAGGTACATGGCTGTGGAATAGTGCCAGGGTGACAGTGTAGGTGCACAGTCACTCTTGGTAGCCCCGGGTACATGGAGACCATTTCCAAAGAGCAGCTGGGAACTCCAGAAGGAGCACATTGATCCTCCCAAGTGTAGGCCTGCAACTACAGACTGGTCCTTCTGGGATGGTGTAGACAGGATTCAAGCACCAGCGGTGTGGAATCAGTTGGTCCTCGCAAGTCCTTCTGGCACTGAGAAGCTATGATCTGAGACCAAGAGCACTAGCTCAGTGCTATAAAAAGTGGGTTAATTCACACTGGGAAATGGCCAGCACCTCGAGCACTGATGTGAACAGAGAATGCACCCCACACCCAACACTGATACAGGCAAATCAGGTCCAAAGTGTGAGCCATCTGCTATGAATCAATACTTGCCCGGGCAAAGCATGGGAGAAATGGCTCCCTTTAGACCTGTCCATGAACAACAACAACAACAACAAAATGTCCTTTTTGCTGGGACAAGAATACAAGTTCTAGAGGAAGGGTTTATGGTGGGAACTCTGGGAGCCCTTACGCTGCTCTGCAGATGGCAGGGCTAGAGGGCTGCATGTGGCTGTGGCCCAGGGTTACCTTAGAGCAGCCACTGAGATAGAGAACCCCAAAGAGACACGACTAACCTGACTGCAACAGGAGGCCCAACCTGACTCCAGAAGCTCCCAGAGTTACAGAGCTGACTGGGGTAGAGTTTGAACTAAAAATTTACATGGATAAGTCTATGGCACTATAGTTACTCTTCCCTGAAAGTCTACTATATTTGGAGCAAAGTGCTAAGTGTGGCCAATATGCCATAAATATACATGGAAAATTAGTCAAATGTCCATTACTGAAAAGTAATTGATATGCAAACTCCCACAGGGTTGTTGATATTTTAGGGCAGAGGAAAGGAGGATCTGGGGTAACTGGGAAGTGAATACTTACAGTCAGAATACTATTTTTTCTTAACAGAGTGGGGGTTGTGATGGATGGGGGACATGTGCAGGGTTCCCCAGATGGCCAACAAGGTTCCACCTCCTGAGCAGGGTGGTGGTTACAAGGATATTTTGTCTTTGGCTAATTCACTAAGTTACATACTTATTTTTGAAGGTTTTTTTTGCACTTGTTACATTTAACCAAATGTTAAAAGAGTAACAAGCCAGAAAAGCAACTTATCAATTTACACTCTGCAAACATATCATTGAAAAGCTTATTAAGTAGATAAACCATAATTAAGGTATTTTTAAACCAGAGGCCCATCCACCAAAACTGTAAGTATATCTAAAATATATAAATCACTGCCTCTGAAAGCTATGAATGCATGGTGAGCCACTGCTCTGTATATGTATATATCTGTGAATTAAAATGTGCGAATGGAAAAGGGCCAGTTTCTGGGAGTGTGCGGTCCTGAACTGTGCCATGATCCTGAACCTAAGCTCTAACCCCCTTTTCCTCATTTCTGGCCTAGACCCAAGACTGGGGCCAGAGCAGGTGCAAGGCCCTGCTCATTTTGCTACCCTCACAGTAGATGCCCTGCACCTGCCGGCTGGAGACACCCCCAGCACCAACAGCCCATGCACCTGTGAACGAGGCCATCCTCCCTCCCTTCCAAGTCCAAGCAAAGGGGACAGCAGCACTGGGGCCCCACAGGACAGCACGCCTGAATGACTCCACCTCTGCACCCTGCTAAGACAGAAAGGAACTGTGGGCTCCTGCAGTGTGGACTTAGGCTCCACAGGGAGGGACTTCTCTCACCGTCAGTGGCCTGCAGACTGTACGTGAGCCCGAGAGCTAAGTAGCCTTTGGCCTTGAACTCTGATGTTTTCTCTCCCACATCAACAACAGTTTTGGCAAACTTCTCAGCCTCTTCCAACTGAAAAAGGAGATGAGTTAAAAACAACAACAACCTGCAGAATTTTGAACATGAGTTCTCAAAAGCATCTGTTACCAAGAATGAATTTCTGATGAGTCACTTTGAAAATAACTCCCAAACCTTCCAATTCCACTCTGGGGATTCTGATTTCTTTATTGAGCCTCTCATTCTCAGGACTCCTATCTTACCTTTTTCTTTAACATCTTCCTCATTTGCCTTCTTTCCCACAGTCACTTTCATACTTGTAGGGTTCTATCTTTGTCATCTTTACTTTTTATGATTGCTTCTGTAATGAGATTTTGCTAGGTATTCAGAAGTTGAATTAAATACATTGGTAAAGAATAAAGTGCTTGGAACATTTTGTGTTTGGGTTTTTCCTTTTTTTCATGACAAAGAATCCATTTAGGCTTGGATTCTCTTTGCCACAAGCTATTAAACATTTCTGAACTCCATCTACTTATTTTATAGTACACAACACATGGACATCATGCCAGCAGATTCCAGTGTGCACCTGTAAACTATGCCCACAATGAGACCTTTGGTACAATTTATTAGAGGCAAAAAATAGTAAGATTTGTTCCTTCAAAAGCATGATGAATGTTGATGTTACTGAAGCTAGGTGATAATACAAGGAGTTCGTAATACTCTTGCCTGTTGTATTTGAAGATTTTAGTGATAGAAATGTAAGAAAAATACATAGAACAGATTTGTTACACCCATGTCTTAGGAGGTTTACTTCAGGTGTTTAGAGACGCATATGTTACAGTAATGAACAGAGTTGGAAAGATGGTGGCTGTCACTGCTGGAAACTGGCTCACGCCAGATTGGCCTGGTCCACTGCACCCATGCCCAGGCCTGCCTGCATGGCCCCTCCACCTGCAGCCCCAAATTGTCAAAACTACACAACCGCAGCACAGCTGTGTGTTACAAGTAAGAGCCTGCTCTCTTTTCTTTTCTATGGTTTGGCAAGCAAAATTGAAAAAGAGTAGATACATTTCTTCATAAGCCTTCCTTTTCTTCTCTTCTGTTGGGTGAGAACACACGGAAGAAAATCATGCAGCAAGGATCACAAAGGCAGAAAATCTCGGTGAGAAGGAGCCTGGGCCTTCAGAGCAAATTCTTATCACTAATCTTTATATGAACTTTTTTTTTTTTTTGGGTTGGAGGGTACTGGGAATCGAACTCAGGACCTCATGCTTGCCAGGCAGGTGCTGTGTTGCTGAGCTATCTCCCCTGCCCTTTATATGAACTTTAAAAAAAAAGGAAATTAAAACTTCATTGTCTGTGACGACTATCAATATTACCATCTTAGCAATTAGTGTCAGTTTTATTTTGTTTTGTTCTCATCAGTATCTGTCTGCAGTACCTAATGATCACATTCATTGGGGGTACTTGGGACAGGTATGTAACACATCCTCAATTCTGAGTTTTCTATTTTCTACTCTAATGATAAATTTTTGAGGTAGTAAAACTGCTACAAATCAAGCTCTTTCCAAATCAAATTTGAACAAGAATATTTAAAGAACAGGATGTCTGTGAAGATGGAGGAAAGGAGAAAGTTATAGTTACACATGAGCTAAAGTAGCAGGTGACTCCTATAGAAAACCCCGAGGCTGGGCCAAGAATGAGCCATCCACCAGCTGCACTATCTCAGTCCTGCCCGACTCACTACATCGAAGTGTACCTGAGCACCTATTTATCTTATCATTGCTACTTCTGGAGCATAGTCCTATGGAAAAGGAACCCTGGAGTACCCTGAGAACATAAGATCACCCTTGGCCTCGGGGTGGATGGGGGAGGCCGGAGGGGCCCAGGGGCCCAGGCTTGAGGCTGGAACTTTAAGCGCCCTCAGCTCTGTGTAGCTGACATGGAAGAGGGTGGCTGTCCTGCCTCGGGGCCCCATTCTCAGACATGGGGGCCACGCCCCCTACTCACCCAGTGCAGGGAGCCCATGCACAGCTTGGCGGCGAGGAGCGGGATGGTTGCATCGTCAGGCTTCAGCCGGATGCATTCTTTCAGCACCTTCACAGCTCGAGCAGACTTGGGAAGAGAGAGGATTCCTGTGAAACTCAAAACTCTTCACAGAATCAAATACCACAGCCTTCTCAGAGAGGTTTTGGTTGGGCTGCCTCATAAAGGACTTTTCTAACCAAGCAGGGCCTGGGGACTGTGGTAACCAGAGCCTGGGATCCTGAGTGACAGCAGAGTAAACAGTGGTTAAAAACAAGTGGAAACGCTTCCCTGTGTCACCCTATTTAGTTCCCTACTTGTAGCCATTGTAAAATAAGAAAAAAATAGAACACAGAAGCTTATGCTATTATAAAAATTCGACACCCAATTTACAGCATATCAGACTACATTTCTGAATCTACTTAGCCAGTAACCTTGTACCTCAGACTTGACGACTTACTAACTGGTCCAGATTAACAAGGACTCTGATGGCTATGGCTCTGGTGAGTGCGTGCATGGCGCAGGCTGTTCTCCTAAGCACGTGGAGCTTATTAGCTCATTCTATGAAGTAGGGACTGTTACAGCTCCGCTTTACTGCAGGGGAAACTGGGGCACTAAGTGACTTGCCCTGGTCACTCAGCTATGAGTGCAGTCCAGCTTCCACACACCAGCTGTTCTCTAGAGGCCACGCTTCAGCCAACACACTGCCTACACCAGAATGCCAAAGACCAAAAGACCTCCCCCTCCAGGAACAGGTTTACGCCTGCAAACGAGGGTCACGGTCAGAACTAACCTCAGTTTACGCCATGTCCATTTCACATAAGTGAGTGACAGAGGCTAGAAAAAGCAATACCTCAGACTTTTTCTTTTCAATGTTATGCCCATCTTGGACCCTGACTTATTAAATTTAATTGTCCATTATGAAAGGGCCACAGCTCAGTTCGAAATAGTAGCTCAGACTTCTACACGATCATCCTGTGACATTCGATGACATAACCATGGACACACAGAACTGCATGTTGTGAAGGGCGACTCACTTTTCCAGCAGCCATCAGGGAGAGGGCGAACTGGTACCACAGGTGGAACTCCTCAAAGGCGAACTTCATGGCTCTTTCTAAGCACTGGTTTGGAAAGATGAACAAGCATAGATGACTGAGAAATGTCACAACTGGACCCCAAGTGAGTCTGTGTTTTTGTATACTAAGATAAGATCTCCAAACCCGGTTTCCCCTGAATGCTTAGAACACAAGCCTCCACCAAACCCCTCCAGAGGAGTCCCCATGTGGCATGGAGCTGGGTGCCAATGGCCAGGACAATCCACAGTTGACCAAGACACAATGCCTGATCTCCAGGAGCTCTGATCGAGTAGGGAAAGAGGTGAGTGCACACACAACTCTAACTCCAAGGCTCAAGGGCCAAGCGCCCATGGGAGGAAACAGCAGCGCGTAGGAGAGTGGTCCCACACATCGGGAAGCATGACAACGAGACAAGAAAGAATACAGCTTGGGGGTGACAGGAAGAGCAGAGGAGAGCATGCCTAGGCTTGGCCATGGCAAGTGCAGTATAACCCAGCCCGGGCACACACCAGAAGCGGGCGTCAGGCTGGGGAGCAGGCACGGGCTGAGCCACGTCACTAAGCTCCTTTCAAAGTTATTACCTCCCATCTTGTACCCCAGCTGTGTTCTCCCTGCTCTGTGCCCTTAAACTTCTCATCACCACAACTGGATGTCAATGTGATTATCTTCACCCTCCTGCCCCAGCCCTGTGCCCCTAGGTGAAATGACCAAGGGCAGAAACCATGGCTTGGCTCCCCAGTGCTGGCCCAGTGCCACCCATGGTGTGTAATCTACAAGTGGGCTTCTCTATCAGGCAGCAAGGAACCTGCAGTCCCTGCAGAGAGAGAAAGAGGGAGAGAGAGAGAGAGACATGATCACATCGGGCAATTGGAAGATCATGGGGTGCTGAGTGAGGTGGAAGACCACAGTGGAGGCAGGCCAGGAAGAAGGTGGATGGAAAGGTCCAGAAGCTTCCGAACCAAGCAACGTGTCTGAACTAAAATCAGCAAGGATAGGATGCCACGGGAGGGTCGAAAACATCTCTCCTGAAAGGGAAGGAGAGGGAAGGTAGGGTGGGGGGAAGGTGCCGAAGTATGGCATAACAGAGGAAGGGCCTCAGGGAGGGGAACGAGTGTCAGAGTGACGGAAGCCAGGCAGGTGAGCTCTAGCGCGGTGCCCAAGCCCTGTGGGCGGCTGTGTGAAGCTTGCTGGAGGAGGACTCCAGGCCATGGGGCCAGAGGAACAAAGAAGAGGCAGATGAGGTGGGAAGCAAGGCCGTGTGGGGATGGGAAGAGGCTATTTATCTGTGTCTTTATTTCTTCATGGAGGGCATGTGAGCAAATCTCTAACATAAAGGAAGAAGCAGGCAGAAAGAAGACACCGAAGGGTAAATTAGGCCCCAGAAGACAAGAGAATAGCAGGACCCTTGGACAAATGGGCCCCAGCTGCCAGGTCTTCTCATGGGAGGCTGGTGCCTTAACAGAAAGGGGAGAGATCGCAGGGCCGCCCTCCCAGCCACTGTCTTCTCTGTTCAGGTGAAATGAAGTGGGAGCTGGGAGGGAAAGAAAACATAGGGCTGTGAACTAGAAACAAACCGGTACAGAAAAGGTTTGAACAAGGGAAACCTGACGCTGCTGACCTCTGACACCTCGGAGGCGATGGTGTGGATGTGCCGTGGCACCCACCGCAGCCTGCTGCCGTTTTTCTCTGTGACACTCTGAAGCCGGCAGGGAGGAGAGAACAAATGAATTCTCAAGATTAATAGATGGAGGAAGGGGCAGAGAGCCAGGGCTGAGAGACGAGGAGCCACAGAAGGTCACAATAAAGACAGAGCGAGGTAAGTGGTAGGAGAGGAAAGAATTTCAGAATTCTAAATGGTCTTTACAGAGATGGTCACAGTCAATGTTAGGATACTTGATTTACTGTGGAAACTTGCCCTAATAAAAATATATTAAAAAGCAAGGTCATAAACAGCTAGTAAGCACCTACTACATGCTAAGTGATGGTACGGAATGGGTGTTTGAGGATCCCTTGCAAGAGGACCCCTGCCAATGTGCCTGGCTAACACCTCAGGTGGCCCTGTGACTCCAATCCAGACCTGCGAGGCTGGCTGGAATTACCGGCTGGAGCCTCCAGGAGGGCCCTTTGAGAACTGAGCGCCTCAGTCAGTCCCACGTTGCCCCTCTCCTGCCCTGCCCCTGCAAAGCCGGAGGTAGGGGCAGCAGGAGGTGAGGAAAGTTACCTAGTAGGATGGGCAGAAAGAGAAAGTATTGGTCCTCTGAGGGAGGAGGAGCTGTCTCCCACCCGGGTACCTATAGCGGGAGACAAGATAATTCTTATTTGGTTAAGCCAAGGTAGATTGGCTTTGGTAATTATGTCAGGACGCATCCACAACGGTGCAGATACCAAGGGGCAGCCAGGTATCTGAATGCTTCCTCTTCTAACTGTCCTGCTCTTCAGATAAATGACCTGCAGCTGAACAGTATGGAGGGTGGGAGACCAAAACAGCCCGCTGGGAGAGCAAGTGGGCAAGAGAGGGTGCAGGGAGACCTGATCCATGCCCGATGTGGGCTGGGAAAAGGGGGAGAGATGTAATGGGGAGGATCAAGTGATGAAAAGCCAATGGTACTTAGAAACTGACTCTGGTGATGGGAGATGAAGGGGGATGGAGGGGGAAACGGGTTATAATTGTCATGGCTGAATTAGACAGGCAGAGAAGACAGTAGACAACAACATAAAATGAGGTTTGTTCAACAGCCCTACTCAACTAATTCACTGTAATTCACCCAATAAGCATCTTAATGGATCCACAGGAAACATTTGAACGCTGAAATGCTTTTTCCTCCTCCTTGTGCTAGGAGGGATGACAAATATCAACTGTTTTCCTGATAAACAAAAGGAGCTCAGCCGCTGAAACAGATTGTTCCAAATCAAAAAGCTCAATGCTATAAATAAGCGTGCATCCTTATTTTCTTGCATGCCAAAGGCTAACATGCTCATCACACTCTGCCACAAGCACTTGCTGGAAGCCTACTTGGTGTCACACTCCTTTCTGGTGCAATCAGAAAGTACCAGAGGAAGACAGTACCGGCCCTCAAACTCACAGAGGTATGGGACCCCAAGGCAAAGGGTTCCTGTGGCGAGCATCCAGGTGGAGCCCCCAAGCAGAGGGTATTCATCATTTTGACTACTACTTCAAAGGTTCAAAGGTTCTGATTTGGAGGTGAGGAGAGTAGCAGTCCAGAGAGAAGGGAATACAGCAGGAGGTCACATGACCTAGGCACAGCCAATCAGCAGCTCCTGCAGGAACTGAACACATGGGCGCTAGGGGTGGGGTGAGATAAGATTCCCAGGCTCCTTAACGTCTGCTGTAGTCTGTTCTTCCCCGTCTCCTGCGGATTCTCCATGAATGCTTTTTCTGCTTAATGTAACTATCAGGTTCTGTCACCTATGACCAAGGCAGAAAGTGTGCCCATGCAAATGCCTCAAGCACCTCTTGCAACAACCCCGACCTGCCAGCCCCAATAAATAGTTGTATGGCTTCTGCCTGAGGAACCCTTGGAATAGCAGAGTTCACCTGAACTGAACTTTAGCTGGAAAGAAAAGATCTGGGCTGGCCATATGCAATGGTGCACACTTAGAATTGCTGTTATTCAGGAGGCTGAGTGGGGAGGATTGCAAGTGTGAGGCCTGCCTGGGTAAACCAGTTAACCTCTTTGAACCTAGGCTCCTTGCTGAAAACTGGAAGCGATAGTCATCAACACAGAGAGTCATCGGGGAGATTAAGTTAGTTAGTAGTTCAAAGAGACATAAAGAACTACCCCTGTTATAGGATAGTAAGCTCTAAATAAAGGTTAGCTATTACCACTTTAAATTCTTTTAACGTTTTTAAGAAAGAAAGTGCAACTAATCCCATAATACCTATCACTGCATTCTGATTCAATGTATGAACACTCATATTTGTAATGACTATTCACTTTCCTCGTGGTAAAAGAGGGTTCAATGTGAGACCTTGAAAATAGGGTGCCACATTACAGAACTGACTGACATGTATGTGTACTGTTTATCTCTTCAGCAAGTTTGTGTGTAGCCAAGCAGTATGTCAACTGCCTCATAAGCACAGCCTTAGGTGGTCATGTAATAACCTATAGGTCCAGGCAGGTTTGATGCAGGACCCTGAAGCACAGGGACATCAGTGACACACTGGTCTCAGTGAGCTGGCAGTAGACATGTGAATCAAGCAGCCTGGTTCCAGAGTCTGAGGTAGAATTCACGACTCCCCACTGCTTCTGGGGCTTTAATAACAGATACGCCACTCAGCAGGCCTGCTCATGTTGCATAAGGCAAAGTATAACTGAATAAAAGGCTCCTGGAAAGACCACATGTTCCCAGAACGATTCCAGGGGTTCAGCAATACTTTTTCTATTAACAGGAGGACCCTGTTCCTGTGACCTCTTTGGGATTCCAGAGGCGACCAACAACTGAGACCTTTCTAGCTTGCAGAATTTCAAGAAACTTTACTGATTACATAACACCCAGCAGCGCCACAGCAGCCAGCAATATCTTCTCAATCCATCTCGGTGAATCTCAGTTTGACAAAGATTCAGGCAGGTCACACTGCTTCCCTACGCTGCCATTTCTTTCACGGTCCCCTCCCAGTCTGGTCCTCTTTCTCATGACTTTAACAACCCATGTCCTGAAGCAACCATAGAGTTAGGAAATGCAAGTCCACAATCACAAACTGGTCTCCACCCCACTACAGAGTGTGCGAACTCCAGTGTTCACAGCTGATGGCTCTGCCCTCCTGTGGACTCTTGGCCAAGTCACATTGCTCTCAAAGTGTCCACAAAGCATCAGACACTCCCCAAACCCTGATGCCACACACTGCCTGGATATATAACATCCTCGCTGTTTCCACAAACATCAAGATGGCACAAACCCTTGAGCATACTGTAGTCATGAGGAGGCCCCTGCCACAGAACATGGGTCGCCACTGGCGAGTTTGCTAGCCACAAGCTCCTTCCCTAGAAGGGGTATATGCTCACTCAACTATTTAACTTGTCCTGTTAAGAACTTCCAGGCATATTTGGACGTGAAAGAGTAAAAATGTCCAGTTTTAATATTATAGGGAGGTTGGGAAACAAAATATGTGATAACAAAATAAAATGAAAAACAGTCTCACATTTTAATAATGGTTCTATGAAGAAGAACTACTGCTGGAAATGGACTTTTCAGAAGACAGCAGGTGTCTTGTGCATGGGGCTGGGCTGGGGCATGTGTGAGGGCTGCAAAGCACACAGGCTGGCACAGCACAGGAGGAGGGCAGCAGCCGGTAGTGAAGCCCTGTCTCTGGGGTCAGCCTGCTCGGGTCTGACCCAAGCTCCTGCCTCCCCAGCCTAGGCTTGTTACAGGGCTGAATGAAGCGATACATGTAAAATGCTCCCGTGAGGGAAGAAACAGAGTGAATGCTATACACATGAAAGGTGGCTAGCATTGCTTCCGTCAAGCAAAACAGCAGTAGATCTAGCGCAGTTTGACCTGAAGAGGAGAAGATAGGGAATGAGGACGTCTGGGAATGGTTGTGGGCGCACCAGTGGGTAGAAAAGGGACAGAGAACAGGAGCCTTTGAGTAGACAGGGAGAGATGAAAGCGAGAGTCTGGCCCTTTTCACTTCCGGTGTCTGGCGAAGAAGGCAATGAGGTCTCAGAAGGATCCCATCCAGAGCTACAGACCCGAGTCACCCACACCAAGCAGCAGGTGACATCTCCAAACCACTGCTCTCACAAGAAAAGATGACTTGGCAGCAGTGTCATGTTTACCAGGAGAGACAGGTGCCGTGGAGGGAAAGTGGCCCTGCCACCTCTCTGAAGCTCAGGTCACACTCACTCGATGCCACGGACACTTGGTAGAATCATCATTAGACCCTAAATGGTGTCCCACTCACTTGAGAGGTAGTGAAATCTCACTTGTAAACATGTTCCCTTCTGGAGCAAGGGTGTATCTTTCCTGCCTCTTATTTCAGCTTTTTGTACACGGCCATCTTTGAGAGGCTGCAGGAACCAGACACCCTTCTGGCATAAGAAGAGATTTTGCAATTACCTTCCTTGTATGCACAACCCAATTACACCAACTGGGTGCGTGGCAGTGACAGCTGCACAATGCCATGAGCAAGGAGAAGCCAGAGTCTATTTTTGGAATCCAAGAGTGAGAGTCAGCATCCAAAACCCAAGGGGTACGGGGTAGAAATAAATCATCAGATACTGCTTGCACTTGGCCTACAGCCCAAGTATGAAATCCATCACTATTAAAAGAGAACGACAACACTGTGAACTGTCTTCCTTATCCACCTCATGGACTAGATGCTGACAGTTCTCATCACACAGACCCTTCCACTGGTTAGAAAGATTGTCATTTCCACATCATATATACTTAATGAGTCAGTTATGAAATGTAATTCTTAGCAGTTGTATAACAATGGTTTTTTTTTAAAACAAATTAATATGGTATATGAATAATATATACCATGTTTGTTTCTCTTGAACAAACTTTAGTGTTGAAATACCTGGATTTACCCAAGCAAAAAAATAAGTATAGGGTATGAGGTACATGGAGCCTTACCTCATACCATATACAAAATTAACTCAAAATAAATCAAAAGCCTAAATATAGGAGTAAAAAATTATAAAACTCTTAAGGGAAAACAAGGGTAAGTCTTTATGACCTTGATTTGGTAATGAAGTCTTAGATATGACAGCAAGAACATGAGCAACAGAAGATATACTGGGTCTAATCAAAATTAAAACCTTTTGTGCATCACAGGACATTATGAAAAAAGTAAACTGATAACATACAGAATGGACGAAAAAACTGGCAAGTCATGTAAAGAATTTATCAAGTGTAATAAAGAACAACTATAACAACTGAAAAGCCACAAACAAAAACAATTTTAAACAGTCATTTCTCTCAAAATATACAAATTGCCAATAAGCACATGAAAAACTGCTCAATATTGTTAGTCATTAGGGAAACGCAAATCTAATTCACAATGAGATAGCGCTTAATACCTACTAAGACAACTATAATCAAAATAACAAGTGTTGGTGAGGGTGTGGAAAATTGGAATCCGTGGGAATGGCAGTGGAATGTAAAATGGCACAGGCACTGTGAAAACAGCTTGGCAGTTCCTCAAAACATTAACCCAGAATTACCATATGACCTAGCAATTCCATTCCTAGCTGTACACTCCAAAGAACTGAGAAGAGGAACTCAGATATGTGTATGTCAGTGCTTACTACATATTCACAATAGCCAAAATACGGCAACAACCCATGACCTAATAATAAACTGATGGGTAAACAAATTGTGGCACATGTATACAATCCCTCCCCCACCCTCACCAAAAAAGGAATAAAGTTCACATGTATGCTACTAGATATACTATCATAGCATGGCTGAACTTTAAAAATACTAGCTAAGTGAAATAAGCCATATATAAAAGAGTATTGTATGACTTCACTTTATACCAGGTACCTGGAATTGGCAAATTCACAGAGATAGAAAGTAGATTAGAGTTTGCCAGAATATGGAAGGGAGGAGAGAATGGGGAGCCATTGCTTAATGGGTGTAGTGTTTCTCTTTGAGATGCTGGAAAAGTTTGGAAATAGTGGTAATAGTTATACAACAAGGAGAACAAAACTGAATGCATTGAATTGTGCCTTTAAAAAAAGGCATATATTAAAAATGTACCTTTAAAATGGCATACTTTAAAAATTTTAAGAAGCAAAAAATGAAACATGAGTTATATCCCTGGATACTGGTTTCTCTGAACTGAACCACCCTTAAGGGTTTAAACCCCTCCCTGTTCCTCCCAATGCCAAAGGGGACAGGCATTTTCATTGAGGGCCACAAGAAGAAAGCAATGTTTCATTCAAAAAATGCTTCCATGATGTGGGAATGGAGATACCAGCAGCCATGTTGGGGCTGAGATTCTTTAGGACAGGTTGTCATACAACAATGACATTGTTGGTCTCTACCAGGCTGACCACAAAGCTGGACCAGAACTGAGGTCTGTCCAGGGCTCTGCCCTCAGCAGGGACCATCTGGCCCTCTGCTGCCTAATTTCCACAGAATGCCCATTAGCCTCTGGACCTGCACAGGGAAGGCATGTCTACTGCCCACAAGGGCCAGTTTACCTCTAAAACCTGGAAAGGGAGCCTCAGCTGTGAAGCACTGGTGTTTCGGCAGGGTTTTACTCCATACCACTACGAGCTGAACAGCTGTGGCTCCACCTGGGTCACTCACAGCCACTGATGCCTTCCAGGGACACCTACGTCAAGGCGGAGTCCCTGCTCTACTCTGGGGCTGCACAAGATGCCCAGCTCAAAAGTAAATTAGCAAATGGTGGCCTGTTAAGCAGGCTTAGTCGAACACACAGTACTTCTCACAATGTTCCCTAAACACATCAGCATTTAGGTTGGGGAGGTGCAAATGTCCCTTTGGTACAATCACTACCCAGGCAGTTGTACCCACAGAATATATGTTGTTGTGATTTACCATAAACAAATGAACACAAATTCAACAGAAAAGATAAAAATACCATTTCTGTCTTTAAAACTGCCATGTCTATGTAGGGGGACACACACAGCCTTCAAAAAGGACCCCGTAATATGCCGTCAAAATGGAGCCATTAATAGTTAAACTGAGAAACAAACCTCCTTAGCAGCTTGGGTTCATTGTGAAAAACAGAGGAAGCCATGCTTATTGCTTTACTTTTAATAGCATGGGTTGTCATGCCAACTAGTGCTGCTGTTTAAATTGAAGGAGAAAAAAGAAGAGTTCCTTCCTACATGAACCTTTCAGCAAGGCTCGCAATTAGTCTTTACAGAACCTTGAAAATGCATAGCACTGGAGAAATGGTAAACATTGTGCTTATATTTAAACCTGTCAGAGAAAGGCCATGGTAAACCTTGGATTTGCACTTCCGCTCGCAGCTCAGTGCTCTGGGCCCAGAACCTGGCCGAACAAGTGCACCAGGAAAGAAAAGCTTGAGGTGGGCACAAGCCAGGACACCCACCCTTGAGCTGGAAGGGCAACCTCTTGTCTTATACAAGAACTGCAGAAGAAAGGGACAGGGACAGAACAGTGTCCCTGTGAATGTGTCTCTTCATGGCTGGCTCTGCCAATACTGCACTGTGCACCCACTGCCCAAGGGGGTGGGAGAGAGAACACGAAGGTGATCACAGCACAGTACCCTCCCCCGCTTCCCTTCAGGTGCTTAGAAACCCAGGTCGGCCAAGGAGAGGAGCCCAGAAGAAAAATGTGCCCTATCCTGATGGGGATGTGTCGATGTTAGTGGGGACAGAGAAGGATGGAAAGTTCAGAGACAGCAGCTCTTCTCTCATGATAGCCTGAAGTTATGACCTCCTGCTTACCAAAGCCTCCAGTAACACAAAGGAAGATATCTGTGTCACTTCTGAGACAGAGAGGACCTGCTCACAGATCAGCCACAGCATAACAGGGCTGAAGGGCCCAAGTAAGGTCTGTGGACAGGCAGTTCTGCTGACAGCCCACAGCGAGACCTTCTTTCTAACATCTCTACCAAACCAGCTGCTTCGGCGGAGCCCTTCACGCCTCTACAATGTGGTGAGGAAGGGTGTCCTATCCTCTGAGACTACAGTATCCTCCCCTTATCCACGGGGGACATGTTCCAAGGCCATCAGTGGAGGCCTGAACAGCAGATAGTACCAAACCCCACATACACTGAGTTTCTTCCTACATGCCCTACGGCACTGCCAGGAAGCACAAGACCTACTGTGCTTCCACATTTAATGACCTCACACCCCCTTTGCAACACTAGTTTTGCACTTCTGGGCCATTATTAGGTAAAATGAGGTTTACCTGAACACAAGCACCATGATGCTAAGCCTGTCACTGTGACAGCCAAAACAGTTACTAAGTGACTAATGGACACGTGTCATGTGGAGCATGGATACATTGCACTTGGGGCTGATTTGCCCTGGTTCCTTTCTGTCTCTCTCCTTTATAGTGGTGACAATGCAAGATTTCATCGAGCCACTCAGAACAGCATGTAATTTTAAACTTGTTTATTTCTACAATTTTCCATTTAATATTTTTAGACCACTGTTGACCACAGAAGCCAACATCACAGAGCACAAAACTGCAGAGACACCGTATTTAATTTCTGTATCAGCGGCTCACACTCTCCGGCCAGTGTTCCCATCTGACACTCTGCTGCAATTGGCCTATTCTGTTCAACTGGGATTTAACATCCTTGCACTGTTAAGTCTTCTCTAGCTGAGTTATCTTTCCGTATCTTTCTGTTTGGTCTCAGTAACTAGACAGGAAAACTTCCTGAAAGCGAAAGAGCTTGTTTTATATACTCCATGGTTTTCCCCGTGCCTGGGAACTCCTTGGTATACAGTGGTAGTAATGGCAGCATCAACAGCATACAGATATTAATTGATGAGCTCTGCATGCTAGGCTCTGTCTGAGTGCTTCACATGTATTAATGAATGTAACCCTCACACTTGCTGAGGTATGCGCAAGTATTATTCCTATTTTACAGTAAAAGAAACTGAAACATACGAGGCTAATTATTTGCCTAGGATCACACAACTGTTAAGTGGCAGGTCTTGAACTCAAATCAAAACCTTTTTGAGATAGGGTTTACAGTGTGGAAAAGCTGGCTGGGGAATGTGACTTGTTAATTACAAAGATCCTGGAACAAGTGTGCAGAACAGTTTCCAAAGTCTTGTACGTGGACTTCTCACGAGAACTCAAGCAGGTTTTCAATGGGACGCCTGGAGCTGACAGCAGCCCGAGGCGCAGTATCTCGGCACTGCCTCTCAGGACCTGCATGTAGAAATTCGCTCGAATTTTCTTGAGATTTGGACAGTACAAAGGACGCAGATCCTGAGAACAGCTTGTTATCATGACTTTTTTTTATGGCAGCCCGTCCTGCTTTCACCAGGATGTCCTTTGAATGATTTTTCTCCTTTTACTTGGCCCAAACTCACTCTGCAGAGTCAGTTTCTCCCTCACTCTTCACTTTTACTTTCTTGAATAAACTTCACCACACTTTTTGTTCATTTTGTTCAATTCTGTGTTTGAGACAAGAAAAACCTGGAATCTTAACTCCAGAGGGAGAGGTGAGCAACCCAGAAACTGGTAACATCTAGTTGGTGAGCCACTTTTAGAAGGAGCTATCTGCTAGCATTCTGATTCTAGAGACTGTGCCCAAGGACACACTAGGTTGGTGATCTGGGTTTTGGGTATGAGAAGACAGAATGGCCAGTGTGCCAACAGAGAGGAGAAGAGAGACTGAGAATATTCACAATGAAATGTGCATGAGTAAGCAACTATACCTATAACCCTAGTCATTTGGGAGGCTGAGGTGGGAGGATCACAAGTTTGAGGTTAGTCTGGGCAATTTACTAAGACCTTGTCTCAAAATTTTAAAAATGAATATTAAAAAGGGCTAGGAATGTAGCTGAGTGATAGAATGTTCGCATAGAATGTGTGAGGCCTTGGGTTCAATCCCCAGCACCACAAAAACAAACATCCATGATATTGTCCCATTCCTTAAAACTCACATATGTTCATACATTTACTCATGAAGATGGGTGAAAAGATAGCTCTAAAATGTCAACTGTCTCAGGACAGCTGGAGTCTAAATGACTTACCATCTTTTGTATATTTGTATATACTATTTGATTCTTCAAGGAGCTTGAAGGACTGTTTGATATGGCAGAAAGAGAAATAATGAAATAAAAGGAAAATAAAAAAGGCGGTGGGGTGGGGAGAAGGGGAGGTCACTGACTGTTTCTGAACAGAAGGGCAGCACGCTGTCCTGGGTTTTTTCACTATCACTTTGGTGACAGTGCAAGAGATGATACAGAAAAATATTCCACAACAAGGATGAAAAAAATGATAATCACTAACATCTGTGGGACGCATGAGTCATTTCTCTTTTGGCTGCTGGGAAACAGTGCTACTGTGAGGGTAACTGGATTTTAAACCCATGTGTCCATCACTGATGAGCAGACAGACAAATTGTTGTATAGACACACAATTGAACATTATTCAGTCATAGAAAAGGTGAAATGCTAATATCAGTAGATGCTGCATTATGGGCAATAACCTTGAAAACACACCAACTGAAAGTTGGATGTAAAAGGTCACAGATTAGATAATTCTATTTATACCAAATATCCCAAATAGATTAAGTACATGGAGACAGAAAACAGATTAGCAGATGACAGGGACTGAGGGCAGAATGTGGAATGGCTACTTAATGGGTATAAAGTTTTCTCTTAGGGTGAAGATGTTTGGGAATTAGACGTGATGGTTGCTGCTATGATTTGGGTGTGGCTTGAGTATCCACTGGGCCACTGGGAGTAACAGCTTGGTCCCTAGGTGGGGCTGTTGAGAGACGGCAGAACCCTTGGGTCCTAAGCTCCCTAGGGTGTGAGGGCTGCTATAAAATGAGCACACCTGGCCCTGCCCATCCTCCCTGCTCCAGGGTTGGGATGTAGTCACTCACTTGTCCCTGAATGCTCTGTCATGAGGTGAAGCAGCCAGTGGGCAGCCCTCTCCATAGAGCCCACACTATGCTGTGTGGACTTTGAGCCTCCAAAACTGTGAGCTAAATACACTTCTTCTGCTTCGTAAGCAGCCTGTGTAAGATATTTCATTATGGTGATACAAAGCTGACTAACACAGCTGCACAACAGTGTGAATGTAATAAATGCCACTGAGTCACACACTTTTAAATGGTTAAGTTTGCTATATGAATTTTGCCTCCACTTAAAAAAAAAATCCAAGTACCCTTTAACTTAAAAGTTCTGAGAAAATGGAAAGGCAAATGATGGGGGCAGAGGCACATGGATTCAGGAAACCCCCAGTAAATGAGGAAAAGAGGAAAGCAGCCAGTCTAAGAAGACGTGGCTTTGGTCAGAGGAGAGAGGGTCCCTGCTCACACAGGGTGGACATGGCCCCCTTGGTGGTAACCTAGATGTCCAAGGTGCATCTGAAGCCTCAAGCTGCTGTGAGCCTTCATCTCTTACCTACAACATCCACCATCTTAGAAGATCTGTGACAGCACGGTTGTCACACATTTGCAGGTGGGTGGGTGGAGGGTTCCAACTGCCTAAAGTAGAAAGGGCAACACAGGCTGAGGCCAAGGTTCGAGGCCCTCATCAATGGACGCAGAGCCTGTGCTAAGCTTTCCCCGGGTCGGCCACACAGGTGGTAACCACTTGGGGCCGGCTGCTGCCCTCTGGATTGGCAGCGACTCATAGGCAGGGCCAGGCCTTGCTCATGGCTATACCCCTGGCCTTACCCACAGTCCCTGGCTCGCAGCAGGTGGCAGCATATATACGTGTTGAAGAAATGCACATTTTCTGTTTTATTTATTTAATCAATTTATATTTTTAATACATAAAACACAGATATGGCACAAAATCGAAAAGACTCCAAGGGTTACACAGTGTTACATTCTCGTTCTTCCACCCTATCACTCCAAGATATTTGGTGCAACCTTTGGCACTGTCTCCATCATTTAAATGTCACTAATGGGTGACAATCTGAACTGCAGAGGCTACTGTGACCAGACTACTCAGTGACCTGGGAGTCAGGTCATCACCACAAGGTGGAAGCCACATGTGACATCAAGATGAAAGTCATCTGAGTGAAAACAAGGTCCTGGGATTCCATGCAGGGAGGAAGCACATGCCACGGAGCTGCCAGCTTGTGGAGGAATCCTGCCAAGGTGACAGCCGTCCCCCACAGCCATTCACGGAATGACAAGCCCACAGGCAGGGGCCCTGCAAGCTGGCCACCTTGGGCTCCTCACATGTCTCAGACATGACAGAAAGGCTACACTGCTGTATAAGGGCACAAAAGCAGACACACAATCCACGCCCACTATGACCTACGGAGGCATCCAGTGGTTTGGTTTGTCTGAAAGGAGGAAGTTCGCCTTAAAAGAACTCAACAGTGAGCTGGTGGCACTGACCCCACAGACAGGCTGCGCAGCAGACATGCTGGTCAGGAGGAGGTGGCCCTGGAAACAAAGGCACCCAGAGAGGGTTTGGACCAATCTGGGCCAACCCATGCCTGCACCAAGTGCTGGGAGTGCAGGCCACGTGTACCAGGGCATCCAGACACATGGCCACATCTAGCCACATGATGAGGGTTTGTGTGTATCGTTTTTTATTTTGTTTTGTTTTATTTTGTTTTTTGGGAAGGCTGAGTAACCACTGCCCCATGTAGTCACCAAACCAAAGACTAAAAAAAGATTCAAGCTACGCAGGCTCATCTGTTCCCAAGGTTCCTGCCTAATGTGGCCATGCACCGGCAGGCTACAGGGTGAGTCGAGCGCTTATCTGATTTCAGCCAATCTGTTACTGTATTTCATTCCCTGTCCTTGTGCCCAGAGGCTGTTGCAATGGGTATAAATTTAGAAAGAGAGAGATGAATAACATGGAAAAGTTCATTTTAACAAAATGGAGTTGCCCTCTTTCTTTCTTTCTGTCTGTCTGTCTGCTTATTTTTCTAAAGAGAAGATAAAATGGTTTCTTTACTTATTCAGCCCTACCAACGTGCAATCTGGTACTCTGGGCAGTAACTTAATAACACATAACCAGAGCCCAGATGAACCAGCTCTGGCTAAAACGGAAACAGTTGAGCTTCCAACCTGAGTGTTTCCTAGAGGGTGGGAGGGTGAGAAGATGGTGGCATCCAGTATAATCTGTAATCTATGGAGTGTCTCATGACCAAGTAAAACCCCCTAAATAAAGACATCATCTACTCACCTGAAATGTCCCTACCAGCTAAGCAGGGCACATGTGCCTCAAACTGCCAAGTCACCAGGAGTTCTACATTGATATTTTAAGTGAAACTTTTAACAGGAAATTAATATCGCAGATGGACGACTTTGGTTAGGAAAGAAATTACATGAGAAGAGAAACTGCCTGAAAAATGCCAGCCTTCCCACCCACACACTCACAGCCTTGGGAATGATGGACCACGTGTAGTGAGGGACTGTTGATCAATCCCACCACCTTATCATTTAGCCTATTTCCTTTTACAGACAGGTAACGAAAGTTAAACGTCACAAGGTTGGCAGTGATAGAGAGGGCCCGGGATCAGATCTCATGGCTCCTGGAGACACGCAGCACCCCCCTACCCGCTGGAAGCCACCCAGGCTCAGCAGTTATACCTCCGACAGCATCTCATACTGGCCCCTTCTTCCAAGAGCAATGGTCAGCAAATCGTAGACCACAGACGCACTCTGCAGACTGATGAGGCGGTCACTTTTGTGCTCAGGTATCCTGCTCAGCACAGCGTCCCGGTTGGCCTGAAAACAACATGGAAGAGAGAAACAGACGGTGAGCCAGCCCACGTTCACCGCCATCACCATGTGGTAGAGAAGCCAGCTAGGCCTCCTGCTCCGCATGATTTGCCTTCTAAGGGACAGAAGCCAGTAAGAGGCCTGTCACCTCGGGTGATGCATTCAAAATCCCTGGAGCATCACGGCACATGTAATGTGAACCTGGCAGTCAGTCTGTGGGGAAGCTTTGGGGGCTGAGGCAGAGCAGGGAGTGTCCCTTGGTCTTAGGCTCACGGAGGTCCTTGTGGCAGACACAACAGTAGGATCCATCAAGTAGGAACTGGCTATGCCTCCTTGTTGTCCTGCTTCTGCTCAACATTCCAGAGTAGAAGAACATTCTCAGCCCTGCATTTCCATGTGGAGTCGCTGAGTTCTGTCTGTCCCATGGAGATATGTCAGACTTTCCCTCTATTACTGAGCACCATTTAAACCCCTATATGGGGTCTTCATGGAAGAGACTTCAAAGACTAATTCAATCTTGTAAAGGGAAGCATGAAACCAATGTGGAAGAGAAGACAAGAAGGAACCTGAGCTTGACTTTACATATTGCCACAGAGGACTGAAGAGAACACCTTGCTACCTTCACATCTCAAGTGCTTAAAGCAGAAATACATCAGGCCCATCCAAGCTCACTCATCGCCTCTTTCCAGAAATCATATGCTCCTCAGAGCAACTTGTTTTTGCTTCTGAAGTTTAATTTCTCCACAGATCTATCCATATATACCACATGTACCAGAAACTCAATGGCCAGCTTACTTTCCCTTTTTTTTTTTTCCTGTAATAGGGAGTTCTAAATCAATATAGTTAAATTTCCCCTTTTGCTAATTAACAGAAGACGTCTCCAGGCCCATTTGTCTCTGGAAGCAGAGAAAGGGCTCCCAGTCTCCTGTGAAAGTTTCCGGAGTCGCTTGTCCCCCAGGCTGATGTTTATCTTCCTCCTGACATTCCCAAAGGCCGGGGGCCTCCCTTCCTCCTGCTAATGAGGCAGAATGCTTTCTTTTTGTGTGAGTCGAAGGCATTGACTTCTAGCCACCCAACAGAAATTACTCACTTTAAAACTCCTGGCTCTTAAATGTCAGAAACAAATGCGAATATCTAAGACAGGCCACTTCCTACAAGGTGAGTCATCACTTATGGAGACAAGCCTGCTTTTGAAGATTTCATTCTACGTTTTTCATTACACGGTGCCCAACAAAAGGCGCCCTCACACACCTGCTGTAAATAGTCTCCCTTTATTCATTTGCTATAAATGTTCCATACTGAGGCTCATGCCTAGAAGAGAACAAAATAAAATACAACAAATACTCTTTAGGAGAGATTTTCAGGTTGTATCAAATGCATCTCTTTTTTTTCATTTTCAGAGGAAGTATTAGTAGATTTTTAATTAAAAAGGTATTCTACCACCTCAAGCAGATCCACAAATAATACATATCCCAAAATGTTGTTTCAGTGGTAGTTGCGCAAACATAGTTCTGATAATCTCTTCTTCTAGGGGAAATTTGCTATGCAGTGAGAAAACAGTACAATTCCAAATGATTTCTTGTATGTGGAGAGCCAATGGATAAATTTGTGCTTCTAAAGTCAGAACCAATGAAGAATGTGATTCTCTCAGCCATTCAAAAAGCATGGAAACTCTCAGTTTGGTTCTGTGATTGAGCACCTTCATTTTTTGCCTAAAAACTGAAAAATCAAACAGTCAAAGGCCATGGAAAAAAGGGTTCCTAAGAACAACTTAATTTTGGAATGAGTTACAGGGAGAACATTATCGTTTCAGTTGGGAACCTAGTTCTTCATATTTACCGATGGTGTCACTGATTTCACCATCCCCTAAAAAGATCTTTGCAGAAATTAAACACCACAGAGCCAAACCCGACTGTTTCAATGGGATCATGAGTATTATTAGTTTCTATCTCTTCCATTAAGGAGCAGGACATCACTCCAAAGCATCTGTACTACATCTAGACCAAGCGTTGTACAGACGTGGCCATGCTTTCAAAATTACACTGGGACACATGACCTGACAATGGAGCAGAATCATCCAGACCTCTAGAAAGTCTGGTCACCAAGTAGTCAGAACTAAGTTGCCCTAAGTTTTAACTGCGAGTTGTGAAAAGTCCAGCCCAGGGTGAGGGGATACTAGCTCGGAGGCCCACAGGAACTGACCCTCATCAATGAACTGGTGGCCAAGTAGGTGAGACTTGTTCACTTGAAAAACAAGGACTGAACACCACCAAGTGCCAGCCTGGCCACCTACATATCTTCCCCGAGTGTGCCAAGGCAGGGCAGAGAATATAGATGACACTGCCCTAAGGTGCAGCTGACAGTCAAGGAAAGAGGAGCCAAGGGGGCAACCTATTTCCTGGGGAGGAAGGGAGCCCACTGACGTCAAGCATGTCCAGGTACAAAGTGCTGGTAACTTAAGGAGTCTGGCTCTTGTAAACATCGCTGTGCCACTTCCCCAAGCAAAAACTCAGTGTTAAACCAAGGCAAGAAAGTTACCCTCTCTGACTGACCCTGGCCTCTGCTGACCCCGCCTTCTCCCAGCACACATGCATTCTTTTGGTATGGCACTTCTAGGGCTTTTTCCCGAGTATTTTCCACACCTCCAATTAAACCACATGCTTGGGCAGGGATCATGGGAGAAGGGAAACACCTTCTCTTGCTTTCCTTACAATTCCCTTTTTGGTCTGCTGCCTGCCTGTCAGGATGAACATTAGGGCAGGGCTGGGAAGGAGCACAATCTATAGAAGGAGCAGCAGACTTCTGTACCACACATGAGTTTTGCCTGCTCTGGGTCTCAGAGTCCTCATCTCTAAAACGAAGTGAATGAATGTGAGCCCCCTGGGTCCTTTCAAGTTCCAGAAGCCCAATACTCTGCTGAGGTGCTCAGCACCCATCATTTGCCTACATTGTTGGGATATTATTCCCATGATTTCAAGCCAAGACTGCAATGCTTAGTGCTGTACGGAGAAGACACCCAGTAAATGGTGAGCAATGCAGTTTTAGATCTCAAACTTCAATATCCTGGCCAAACATTCAGAAAACATTTTGAAAGAATCTAATGGTCGCGGCAAACACAGCAGAGCCCAGGAGCAGGAGTGAGCTCAGGCAGCCTGGGCCCCTGCCGTGCCTCGGAACAAGCAGGAAAGTGCAGAGCCCACCAGCACGTTTCTTCAGGCTCCTGTGATGAAAACTGGAGATTCACACGCCCAGTGAGTGATTTACCCCAGCATTCTTTCCATACCACTGCAACTGAGAAGGCTGGAAAATGTTACCCTTCAAGGGCTTCTCTCCCTTGCAAGGTTCCTTTGTGGTCCTCTTAACTATATAGTCTACTTACATAAATTATGCTAGAGTTACCAATACTTGGTGAATGAATGAATGAACTAAGATATCTGCTAATGGCTAAGAAAGAGAACCCCCAAGCTTCAGGATGACCAAGGGACATTGCCTCCTAGTCCAAGAATTAAGAATCATCCCTCTTTTTAAACTTCTACTGCTACCACCCCTCCCCCCGCCCAACCAGGTACTCCTAGAAAGCATTTTCTCCTGAAGGAAAAAAAAAATCACCATGTTGAGGGACTGACCACAGTTAAAAAGGGACTCTAGGGACAGGGGACAGAACAATGAAAAATACATTCCACTTACCATTGATTCACTAATCAGCAGTAACAACAGGGCCTCTTCAGTATTTTCTTGAGGACAAAAAATGCTGCATAAAGAAAACCAACTTTGATGTACAGCTGCTTCAAAATAAAACAAAATATACAACTACAAGTAGAACAGGATGCTAAAAGTGTCTTGATTTTCAGAAAGCCCAAGAAAAAATACTATATAATTTCAACACTTGAATTAATTTTCTTAGTTTCTCTGCTAATCTATAGAATTAATACATTTTAGCTGTATATTTTAATGGTAGGTGGAGGGTGAAATAGTGCTGTTAAAAAAAAAAAAAACAAGAAAAACCAAGTTAAAAGCCTAAATAACACGTGTACTAATTACTGAGGCAGAAATTTAGATTTCTATAAACTGACATTATGTAAATAATACCAGCTTTTGCTTAAACCCATTATGAAAGCATAAACTGCAGACATTTCACTAAATAGCACCCTTCTCATCTATCACCCACTAACTGGCATATCATATATTATCATTCAGATGAAACAAGAGATTGGAAGCAACATTAGAGTGTTAGTGATTTCTCTAATACTGCAGCATTTGGTGAGCTATCTTAAACACATATTTTCTATTATGGGGTGGCAGGCAAGAGCTGTCTCATTAATTTATTTTATGGAATTTGGCTGAACTCTAAAATCTTGGATTAAAAGAAAAAGCTTTTAAGCTCAATGTTGCTGAGGATTAGAAAAAAATAAAAACCCAAACATAACCCCAATCTACATTCTCTGCATCCTATTTTTTTGTGCTGTGAGCACTTTTAAAGACTTGCATCATTTTTTTTTTCCTCTGCTTCTAAAGCTCTAGAATCCTTTGAGTAGAATCGAGCATGTTATCACCAATTGGGCCAGACTTAACCTTTCTCCAGAGCATACAAAGAGTTTGCAATAAATGACTTAATAACTCATGGATATTTTTAAGACCACTAAATAAAGACTAAATTTTATCTTCCTAGGAATAACATTACAATCATTTAGGAGATTTCTTCCCCCCAAAAGGTGAAGCCACCATATTTTCCAAATAATTATAAATACTTGTTATTTTTGAAATGCTGTCCAGTTTTGTACTGTATCACAAGGCACTTAAGAGTGAGACAGAAAAAGTACAGTGCCTGGTTCTCTTATGGCAACTCTGACATCTCAGGCAGGAAAGCACCCGCGGGATGTTTTTATTGATCTTCCACAGCTATGATCTCACAGCAAGGCTGGCCCAGCCCCTGCGAAGGATTCTGGGGCTTGAGGTTACTTCCTTTGAGAGTTGGCTTGCATTGATCTGTTTTTTTCAGAAGATACATTTCTTTCCTCTTGAATTCAGAAATAGACTCCAAAGGCTTTAAAAGAAGTGTCCCCCATATGTGCACATCCAGCAATTACTTCCTGATATTCTGGCTGTGCCTACATTCAGTGGGGACCTTGTAAATAAATAATACAGTAACCTTAACCATTTTTTTTCATGTATAGCCAGTTCTGCATTGTTCAGACTAATTGCAGAGAGTGCCTGTGCTAATTGTGACTTAACACTAGCCAATTCAGTCCATGGATAATCTCCAAATTCCATTTGAGCCATCCAGCCTGGTTAAACACTGGGTTGTGTTATTTTTACCAGAGTTGCTAACACATAGCGCATTAACTGACTCTAATTCCACTTCCTGGGCCCTCCCTATTGTAACAGCAGGATGGTTACTTGGAGTGCAGCAGCGCTCCCAGGGCTGGCAAGGGGGTAGAAGAAGGGAGAAAGGAAGGTTTTAGGAGATATAACCGAAGATCTATACACTGGATTGTCCTTTCTTTACTTATGAACTCTCTAGTTCCATTTCTGGCCATTTATTCCCTCTTCCTTGCTCAGACAAGAGGAGAGCAGAGGGGAGCCTAGGGTCATGGTCAAAATCATTGAGGCCTTCCTTTTGTGACATTCTCCTTTTTGAGGCCCGAGGGGAGACCCTGGAGTACCCAGCCTCAAATCTGGAATGTGGGAAAACCAGGGCTCTGGTCCTAAAGGAAATTCTGTGAAGAGCGAGGTGTGGACCAAGAAGCAGGGACCAGTGGGTACTAAGGACAAGCTTCCAAAGCAGCCCGGGGGCGGGAGTAAAAGTGTCAGGGCTGCCACTGGCCTAAGAGTGGGAGGGCTGCGTGACAGCCACTCTGGTGGGTCACAGGGTGCCCTTTAGGCAAACTGCCCATTTCCTTACTTTGGATGAACCGGCCAACTTATGATGTGACTCTATAGAAGACACAGGAAACAAGGATGCAAATCCTTATGTGCAAAGAATAAGTATGTTTCAATAACTTTTTCTTGAAATTTTCTCCAAATACGTAAAAAATGTTGCTTGTGGTTAAAAAAAAATCATACCAAAGAAATTAACTCAACCATATCCAGTTGCATTTCATCTCTTCCATCATCTGGAACTACTCCATGATAAATGAGAACGCAGAGGTCTAAATGTCCACAGCACCACCCAGGAGTCAGAGTGACTCCACTTAGGTGCAGGGAAGGCCTTGAGCTCTGCCAGCCCACAAAAAAGGGGATTTCTAATAATGACTCCAAGGCTGCAGACAGAGCTGTGCGATGCCACTAGGACTCCATGAAGGATAGTCCCGAACATGAAGCCCCTGAACTGTAGGAGCCAGATCAGAGCCCAGGAGCCAAGACCCACCACCCTCTTCACACTGTACTAAGGATGTTGAGGCAGAATCCACCATCAGGGTCATATCTGGGTGGAAAGGAAAAGGATTTAAATTACAAATTAAGAGTGCCTGTTATGGTTTATATCTGGATGTCCTCCCAAAGCCTCATGCAGTCATGGGTGGGGAGCTTTTTGGAGGCAGCTGAATCTACAGTGTGTGAATGATTCATAGTGCAATGCTAGGATTAAGGGTGAGAGATTGCTGGATCAGTCCACTGATTGTATTGACACTGCCCTAATCCAGGCCTGAATAAAAGGGGTAGAAAGAGGTTTGCTACTACTCCTTTTGCCCTTGTTGCTTCTGTTATTTTCCACTGCCATGAATTGTTGCCCCTCTGCTGTGCCACCCTGCCTTGTAGCCAGCCAATTATGGACTGAAACCTCTACAAACTGTAAGCTTAATAAACCTTTTCCCCTGTAACATTGGGTATTGGGTATCTGTCTCAGCAATGAGAAAAGTAACCAAGACAGAAAGTTGTACCAGGAGTGGGGTCATTGCTGTGATGTTGCCTGGTCGTGTGGCTTAAAAGCCTTGGGAATTAATTTCAAAAGTTTTTGAGAGACTGGCTGAAAAGGCAGCCCCTGTATGCTGTAAACTATATGGGAGACTCTGTTTGGAGCCTGGAAAATCAAGAGTACTGGTGGAAATGCTGTCAGTTAAGATGAGGCTCTGGAGGCTCCTACTGAGAAAGACTGCATTGGCTGCTGGATCCCAGGTGGTATATGTTGTGCTTTGGCAAGAAATTGGTCTGCATTTTGCTGGTGTTTAGAGATATTGCCTGGGTGGCAGAAAAATTTCAATGTAGGCTACTGTTGGGATAGTGGCATGGTTACTGTTGAGATCTTTTGGCCAGATCTATGTTCAAAATTAAGAGCAAAGAGTCAGCAGGGTGATTTGAAGCATTTGGCCAGAGGGAAGGGTCCATAGAGCTGTGGTTTGCAAGGATGAAACAGGAGAATGTGGTTGTCAAGAAGGAACAGAACAATGGAAAAATGAACTGAAGCCTCTCACTTGAAGGGAAGAGTGTATCTGAAATGCAGGAGATTCCTGATTTTCAGTCTTGCCATGCCCTGTTAAAAAGATAATGGGAAGGAAGGGTTGTGATTTTGATAGCTCTTTTAATATGATTTTAATGTAGTTTTCAGATCCATGTTTGTAATCAGGTTAATTAGTCGAACTATTGTGGTTTTAACCTGGAATTTTGATCATCCTTTGAATATTTTGCTTTTGATGCAGAAATGAGTGTAATAAATATATATATGTATAATTGTTATTTAATGTAACATGTTAACTTTTCACAAATCTGCCACTGGAGACTACGGTTCAAGGAAATGTGCCAGGTTATCAAGTTAACCATGGGTGGATTGTGGTGAATTAACTAATGATCAACTTGTAACACCCAGCTGGACTGTATCAGCATGGTGCTGGGTGTGGAAGGTTCACCTGAGGATTATTGCCAACAGCACAAAAAGAGAGCTGGAGAAGGTGCTATACTGTTGATTCTCCTGGAGAAGCTTGTTGTGATGGCGTCCTGACATGAATTCAGCTGTTCTCATCACTGGAGGAGCTCAGGGCCTGCTGTCACTGAGGATGGCAGTGGTTCTTTTTGGGAGAGCCTGGTCCTTACTTTGAGCATCACTTTCTGGCTCTGATGCAGTCCCTCAGCATGCTGGCATGGATCCTTTACCCTGTTTGTACAGACTTTGTAGTTTCCGCCTTTGACCTTTGGGCCTTTCCAGTGCAGAGCCTTGATACAGACTTGCATGCGACACAGTTGTGGGCTCTAGGCCTCCTGGGCTTGTGGAGGACACTGCCATGGGCTCTAGGTCTTCTGCTGGACTCATGCAGGACACTGCCTTGGGAATCAGGCCCTCAGCTGAATTCTTTGGGTTTCCCGTGTGTGGGTGGATCTTCTGCACTCTTTTGCATTTGACTCTTTGGATGAATATTATAATCTTACAAATTATGTGTCTCATATTAAATCTTTTCACTTGTAAATCCTGACTACAACAGTGCCTCTTGGTTATTAGGAATCACTTGGTCTACTGTGGAGACTGGACCTCTGCATGACCCTTCCCTCTTGGGTCAACCATACAAGTCAATTAACCCCTCGTGACAAAGGACAAACAGCCAAGTGCCCTGAGCTTTGCTTTGAGCAGGAATGGGGTGAGTCCCACACAGTCCACACCCGCTACCCTCGGCATGGCCCCTGTGTCCCTGGGACCCAGAGGTGAGCTGAGCTTGCCCAGGGTGAGAGAAGCCGGTGGTGCAGGTGGTCACTCACATAGCTTTGGGTCTGCCACAGGGCCATCCATCATCCTAATGCTGCACTGCCCTCATCTTCCCACCTGAACCAGCTCCAGCCTTACCAGAAATCTCTGTGTGGGGAACTAGAGCTTCCAACTAGAGTGGGTACCTTCTCCTTGCAGGCCTGCCAGCCACTCGCTGGCATTCTACAGATCTTTTCATCGTCTGCTTCCTGGCACAACACTGGTTTTAAGTCTTCTGCTTTGCTTGTGCTAATCATCCACTCTAATATGCACTTGATTATTTAAGACAACACACGTTTTTATAAGGAGGTGTACAATGAAAGAAAAAACATACTTGACTGAAATACACATGCACACACACTAAGACACATGTCAAGAGCATTCACAGCAGTACTGTTCCTATCAGCTGCAGACAGAAAAAGAAACAACTCAAACAGCCATCGTAAGAGGGATGATGGATCAATGAATGCATTGCAGAACTGATCCATGGAATACTATGTAGCACTGAAAACAAATTACAACTACATGCAAAAATATGACTTACTAATTTTTTTATTTTGAGACAGGGTTTTACTATGTTGCCTAGCCTGGTCGATCCTCTTGCCTCAGCCTTCTGAGTGCTGGGACTATAGGTATGTGCCACTGCACCCATCTTACATAAATTTCAAAAACAAGCCAGACTAATTATCGTGCTACAAGTGAAGCACTTGGACAAAGGTAGTAACTGTGAGAAAGCACAGAGAGCCTCTACAGCCCTAGTGATGTCTAATTCTTGCCCAGGATGCTTATGACATGGATGTGTTCATGTAGCTAAAGCTCAAGTTTTATACTTCTCATTTTATTCTTCCGTTTGCTATGTCTCAATAAAACATCTAAAAATAAGTTACCCAAAGCAAAAAAATTCTCTATACCCAGAAGAAAGGAGGCCTATGACAGGTGATCTCTCCCCTCTTCCTACTCAGCATCTCTCAATTTTATTTCCCTTCAAAATTCAAGAGGTGTAGAGAATGTGCACACTGTTTCAATTCTGCTGTGGCCATGGGACAGGGAGGGAGCTTGCTGGCAGAGCTTGCTTTTTGGGTGCGCCCCATCAGGACCAGTGTTCCGAAGGGTAAGTCCTGTGTCTAAACTGTGCTTCACAGTTACACTGTGAGTAAGGGACTAAGTGGAAGGGAGGACCTAGGACTACTGGCTGAGACAAGGCTTAATTAAGCATTATCCACAGATTCCCTCTTCTTCCTCCCAATCAGCATCACTGATGATACTTTTATGCCCCATTGTTGACCAATCAGATCATCCTGCCTTGGTAATGAGAGAGCTCCAAACAAGAAAGACCCCAACTGGTTTTCTCTTTTTACTAATAGTCCAACTAAGAAACAGGGTTGTGAACACACAAAACTGAAAAGTTGAAAACTTATGAAAGCATAAAGATTAGCATGGAAATTAGAGAATAGAATCTCAACAGAGAAACTAAACAAAACCAAAAGTTAGCTTGTTAAAAAGATCAACAAACTGACAAATCTTTACTTAGGCTAACCATAAAAAAGAGAAAAATCACAAATTACTACAATGAGAAATTGAAGACAAGACATAAAAATCTTGCAGAAAGCAAAAAACATAATGATGATGAACAACTACAGGTAATCAAATTATGGAACTTAGATTTCTAAAAATTTCTAGAAAGACACAAACTACTAAAACTGATTCAAGAAGAAAAAGAGAATATGAATAGACCTATGTCGAGAGATTGCATTAATTTTCAAAAAAATTCCCACTAAGAAAAGCCCAGAGCCAGATAATTTCACTGCTAAACTCTATCAAACATTTAAAGGAGAATTAATACCAATTCTCCATAAATGCTTTTAAAAAAATAAAAGAGGAAAACTACGCCAACTTGTTTTATAAGGCCTGGTATCAAAATCAAAGATACCACAAGAAAACTATACAACAATATCTTTTATGGATATGAGCGTAAAATTCTCCAACAAAATACTAATAGAACCCAGTAATGGAGAAAATAGATTATGTACCACTTCAAGTCTGCTTCTAAATAGTTCACCATAAGGGATCAGCATTTTTGCAGTGAGAGTTTGGGAACTGCTTGAATAGATGGTTTATGAAACCAGATAAGGACAGAGGAGTAAACACAGTCCATGAATTACATGAACTCACGGTTCAACAAGGCCATGGAAAGGGGAGAGTTAAAACGAAATTAAAATAAACCTAAGGAAAAAAAAAACTAGGAATATGCTCCTGTATTAGAATCCACTGAAGAAAGGCAAACTGAACAAGAAGGTGATAAGGGAGAGATGCTAGTGGTCAACTTCGAGGATTAAGAAGCAGCAGCCTGGAGAAAAGCCACCCAGCCGTTTTCAGATGTCACATGCGGATTATCTAGCAGACCCATCTCTCAGCACTTTCTCTGGGTTTCAGAAGCAGCTGTCTGCAGTCTCTCTGCCATTTGTCCACTTCAGTGACACTAAAGAGGTTTTCCACATTCATTCATGTGTGGTCCCCTTTCCTTCATGCACAGTACAGATCTGGAAAGGTCACTGCCTTGTCCTTATTGCTCCAGGAAAAGAAGGAATTCAAGTCTCTGATAGGAGGCACTGGGAACAAGTAACCCAGTGCCCCTCGCCTCCCGCCCTTCCTATTGTTTCTCCCTTCCGCCCTGCCCTGACCTGGGAAAACTGAGGCCTGAGAAGAAGTGGCTCCTGGTCTGTTTTCCCCCAAGTTCCCAGATTTAAAACTTAAAAAAAAATAAAGAAGTTCTAAAGAGACTTTACCTTCTAATCAGTGGCAAACTATGTAACTGTCCTTATAACTAGATTAACTTACAAGATTATTTAAACAAAAACATCAAGGAAGCCGGGCGTGGTGGCGCACGCCTTTAATCCCAGCACTCGGGAGGCTGAGGTAGGTGAAGCGTTGTGAGTTCGAGGCCAGCTTGGGCTACAACGCGAGCGCAAGGCCGGCCTGAGCTACACAGTGCGACCCTGCCTCAAAAAACTAGGGGTAGGGAGTTTGGCTCAGCGGCTTAAGCGCCTGCCCTGGCAAGCGCAAGGTTGTGAGTTCAATCCCTGGTGCCGCAAAAAAAAAAAAAAAAACATCAAGGAATTGCTGAAGAAAAGAAAAAAATGCTTGCTCTGACTACAAAGAGCTGTGCTAGGTTCTTATGCTAAGCAGAATGAGAAACCCTAGGCCATTGATAGGGAATCTTTTAAAAAATGAGCACCCCAACTGTACCCAAAACCCACTTATTTATCACAAGGTCCCAATACTGCAATTAAACCTAAAAATCCAATGCTTGGCTGCTGGGATGATGATGGGGCAACTTGGCTTGTGTGCCAAGAGAGGGGCTCTGCATGTGCGCTGAGGCACGGGTGCCCCAGACCAATGGTGAAGGCTGAGGATGCCAGCAGAACACCGAGGAGAGGGCAGCCTTCTACTTAAAATGTCCCTGTAGTGCACATATTTGCTGAAGTTATGAAATGGGATGACACATCTACTAAACCAGTAAAAAACAAAACAACAACAACAACAAAAGGCTTGTTCATCTGATTTTCTTCTGCCTGTACCCTTCTACTTATCCTTGAATATCTCCTCCCCACTGCCCCCAACTTCCGTACTTCTCTCCTGAGTAGACACGTGGTCTGCGAGTGAGGGTGTAGGTTTTGGTGTTTGCTCCTTTCCGGAGAGGATCGTCCAGAGGGGACTGGCATGGAGGATCCTCCAGGGGGTTCCAGTAGCTCTGCTCACACATACCCCGCAACAAGATCTCCGCCAACTGCCTGGCGATTGTCTGGGAACATAAAGGAGGAAAGGCAGAGCCATGAATCTCGTTTATATTACTCATTCAGTCACTACATATTTATCAGCCATCACTTTGTGCCAGGCACGATTCCAAGATTCATCATTTGATTTTTTTTTTTTTGCTTCAATGATGAAAATTATACTAGTTTATGACAAAAAAGAAAAGAAAATATGATACACTAAGATATTGGAACATTTTTTTTTTTTTAAAGGCTCATGTGCTCGTAGTGCTGCCCTGTCTCTGTTACACCCTGGAACATTAAACATGTTTTCTATCAGAAACAAATGAACTTTTAGTTAAGCCCTTTTCCAAGAGCTCTTATAAATAACAGGTGAACTTCAGATATTTTCATCACATCCCAACAGATGCCTGCTAAAGCTCCAATCTGGCAAAAAGCCAGACTTTACTTAGCTGATGGCTTTCCTGAAAAACATCTCTTCGTTGACCATATGATGCACATGAAGAATTTCAGAATGTCCTCCTTCTCAGAAGTGCCAAGAGCCAGCTGTGCCCAGCCCACCCATGGGGTCCAGCACTCGAGTGCTGTGTTCCAGTATGGCCTGGGAGGCTCCCACCAGTCCTGTGTGACACAGAAGGCAAAGTGGGATGTGTGGCTTCTGACGGGCATATATCACCTTCTCGCCGCAAAAACTCAGGAACACCTGGATGTTGCCCTCTTAAGTTAGTGTCATTTAATGTTTTCCCAAACCCTCTGTAACTCCACTGCCTAGAACAGTACTAAAAATAACCTGTGGGAGGGTGTGTGTGGCATGTGCTAAGAAGTATTTCATTGATTGATGTGTATCAGTTCAATTAGCTCATAATCTTCCAGCACAAAAAAAAAAGGGAAAATGCTCTAAAAAACAGAAGCACCATAATCCAGGGTAGTTCGGGGCCTGTGGTCAGCCAGAGATAACACAATAAAATTTCACCCAGCAGGGTTTCATGTAACAGACAAAGAATGCTGAGCTTCTCTAAGAATGAGCCTTTTTAAATAAATATGTTCCAGAAGAGAACATTGCTAGGCTTTCATCCATGTGAAATCTCTTAATGCTCCCCAAGGAAACTTAAATACCACCAAATCACTAGCTTGGTGGTTTCTGATAACCACTGGGTAAAGGCAAATTTTCTTGATTATTCCCGAGTAAGACCCACTGCTTTTAAATGTCTATAAAAATGTGAAATTAAATGCACTCTGATCATCCCCAACTGAGTCATCTGTAAAGATCTCATAAGAACACAATTTTCAGGACCTAAACAGTTCATGAGCTCTTTTCTTAAACCTTCCATTATAGTTTCATTTTGATCTCACTGCAGTCATATAAGCTAATGAGTTCTGCTGGAAACTTCAACTGACAGAAATACCCACCACTCACTATAACTGAGAAATAAATGTTAAAAGAAAATAAAAAGAGTAGGGAACTTCATTTCTAGCCATATCTGTTGAGATTCTAAAGATACAAAAACTTCTTTTTCTTCTTTTCTGTGTGTCCACTATGAGATATTTTATAGAGTGTACAATCCAGTGGCATTTAGTACATTCACAATATTGGTCAACTATCACCACTATCTAGTTCCAGAATATTTTCATCACCCCAAAAGGAAACACTGTACCCTTCAAACAGTCACTTCTCATTTTTCCTTTCTCCCAGATCCTGGGAACAATTACAATGCTTTCTGTCTGGTAGGTATTTGCCATTTCGAGCATTTTACAGAAATGGAATTATGTAACATGGGTCTTTTATGGCTGGCTTCCTGCGGATAGCATAATGTTTCCAAGATTCATTCAGTTGAGTCTGTTTCAGCATTTTGTCCATTTTTATGGCTGACTGGCACTCCACTGAACAGTCACCCATTCCTCACCTTGCAGGCATTTGGGTTGTTTCTACCCTAGCTGTTGGAAGTGGTGCTAGCCCAAACATTCATGTGCAGTTTGTGTTTGAACACCTGCTTTAATTCTTTGAGGTATAAACCTATGGGTACAATTGAGTACATGTACTTTTAAATCCTTCTCTTCTATGGTCTTACACTGGATCAAGTTTACAAACAATTTTCCCATCTTTCACGAATCTCATAAATGTGCAAACATAAGCTAATCTAAAACTAATCACCAAGTTATTAGTTAAGGTTGATGGACACTGTCTTGTAAGTGGCACTGGCTGGAGAAGCTTTCCGGTGTTCAGTGTACACTGAGACCCCAGTGAACAAGGCCCAGGAAGCGCTTCTCTATTAGGTTGGGTCAGGACTCACTTGGGGAACTTCAGGAACACAGGATCTCAGGTTCTTCCTAGACCCGTTCGATTGGAATTTCTGAGGTCAGCAGTGGGGACATGTATTTGTTCAAAGTCCCTCAGACAGGTCTGGGGACACAGCTCAGTGACAGAGCTCTTGCCTGTATGTGCCAGGCCCTGGGGTCATGCCCATCACATGAAACAAACAAACCAAACCCTGAAGTTCCTCAGATAAGTCTGATACATATCTCTGGTTAAGTGTTCAAGGAATTAGAAATGGTTTAACTTGGGCCACTGGAAGATAATCAGCAGAGACCAAAGTCACACTTGTACCTCGATGTGACACAGAGAGGAAACATAGCTCCCCTTGTTATGGGGTGCTGCCAGCAGAAGGGTCTGGGGGCAGCTCCAGGCCACCACACCTTCAGGAGTCTCTTCCCTGCTTCCCCGATGAACAATGGAAGAGACCTGGTCCATTCCTCGCATACCTCTGTTCAGAATCCTACCTCACAGGACTTTCTTAAAAAGTTAAAATACATTGATTTGATAATCATAAATCTTAGACACCAGTGGAAGATATTCTCTAGTTTAGAAAATTACCATTGAAATAAGCAGCAGATCCCCACAGTGAATTTCACCTTTTAATTGGGAAAACCTCTTTGTTTCTACAATATGTAATATTATAATATCTATTATATAGTATAAAATATTATAGATATACATGTGACAGTCAACATCTGACATAATGTATAATATATGTAATATTATTGTATATTGTGCTGTGATATATATGTTATATTATAATATGTATTTAAGAGTAGGTAATATGAACAAATGTTCCATTTGAGCAATTTTGGAAGACTGGAGTTTTCAATGTGCTTTTAAAGTAATTAAACACTTGCAATTTAATCAGTTACTTTCACTGTGCTTTCAGATCCTGGAAGAAGCTATTCATACTAATCAGTCCAGAAGCTTTATAGAATGTTGAGGGAAGTCAATATGAGACAAAAGACAATCCAGAAACAACTTTTAATCCATATTCTTGCTAGTACTTCTTCCTGAAAGAACCCTAAAAATCAAAAAGCCTTCTTTGAATTCAAGGCACAGGCAAATGGCATCAGTATATAAATACTGAAAACCAGGAGAGTTCTTGGTGAGGGGTGTGTGTGTGTGTGTGTGTGTAAAGGTGTTCATCTTATCGCAACACCATAACTCCATGAAAGCCTAGATTTGCCATCTGGCTAAGTCATGCATCTACTTCCTAAAATCTTTAGTTTCATTCCCTGTGACATGAGTCTTTTAGACTTGCTTAACTGAATACTCCACCAGACACATTTAAAGAATTCTTAACAAAGGAAGGAGAACAGTATGGCTGATAAAAGATAAAAGAAGCAGCAATCTTACGGAAGGTCACTACATCAATTGTGACAAGTGGCGTTTGCTTAGTTTCTAGTAAGCGTCAGGCCTCCACCTAACACCCACTGGCCGAGGCTCTTTGGGGCGAGCTAGAGAGGTTTAATTCATGAATCTCCCAAGAGAAGAAAGTAAAAGGGTTAAAAAAGAAAACGAACAGAATTTAAGTTGACAGGATAGCCAACCTCTTGACCAACCAGATAATTTAATTCTCCTTCATTTCTCTTCTGAGTGTTATAGTCAAAATAATTAGTCAAGCAACCAGGACCCTCCAGGATCTTATTTGCACTGTTCTGTCTGGGTTTTGGTATGAATCATAAGCAGACAACTAACTTCTTCCACACTGGCATTTGGGAGTGCCGACATTCTACTTGCTTTGCAGAATGCAGCTCTTATATTTCAAGGGAGAGCACTGCCAACAAGCACATGAAAAGATGCTCAGCATCACCAGCCATCAAGGAAACACAAGTCAAAACCACAATGAGATAGCACTATTCACCCACAATGGCTACAACTAAAAAGATAATAACAAGTGTTGGTTCAGATATGCAGGAATGTAAAATGGTGCAGCTACTTTGGGAAATAGTATGGCAGTTCCTAAAAATGCTAAACATAGAGTTGCAGATGACCCAGTAATTCTGCTCCCTAGTATATACCCACAAAAAAGGAATGCATATGTCCACTCAAAAACTTGTACATAAGTGTCCATAGTAGCATTATTCATAATAGCCTAGAAAGGAAACAACTCAAATGTCCACCAACTGATAAACAGGTGAATAAAATATGGTATATTCATACAACAGAATATTATTTGACAATTAAAAAAAGAAAGGTTGATAAATGCTGCAACATGAAGGGGAACCTTGAATGTCTCATGCTAAGTAAGGGAAGCTAGTCACAAAAGACCACATATTGTGTAATTCTATTTATATGACATGTCCAGATTAGAGAAATTCATAACAATAGAAAATAAATCAGTGGTGGTCAGGGGCTGCTGGAAGGGGAAAATGGGAACTGATTACTAATGAATATAGGGGTTCCTTTAGGAGTGATTATAATGTTCTGAAATCAAACTCTAATTAGTGATACTAGTGATAGCTGAACAAATGCAACGTTAACCACTTACCAGGTCCAATTATTTAAATACAGAATGACCAAACCACTGCATATTTTCTCATTAATTTTTATAAGACAATATAACCAGAAATATAAAAAAGATAATTTTTATCAAATTTATTCAATGGTTGACTATGACTGGTTGAAATGACAGTATGTAAACAAATGCACTGCGTGAGTGGTTCTCAGGGTAAATTGTTGATTAAAAACTACTGAAATGTATACTTTAAATACGTGAATTGCTATTTATATATATACGTGACATATTTAAGTATATAAATGTATATATACAAGACAAGGGCCCTGGTAGCCACAATTAAGTCATTAGTCACACTTACCATTCGCAGGTTTTGTGTTGTTCTTGTTTCCACTGCTCTCAGAAGCTCTCTAAATCTTCCAACTCCTCTTGTCAAGTTCCTGTGTGCACACACACAATTTGACAAGGTTTCCATCTGGCATATATTAATGTTAAATATTTTATACACATATTTCAATGCATTTTGTCTGCATGAAAGCTGTTGGCTAGATTCTAAGCAAACAATTATTCTGCACATGTCTATCCCATCTTTGGTGCGATCTGAAACATCTGACCTAAGACTGATGGTTCTTTGTGCTTTCTAGCCCCAATCAAATTTTCTCAAGAAAATAAAAACTTGAAAATTAGTTCTGAGGTCAAAAGAACAAGAAGGTACAAAGCAAGATCTCCTGCAAGTGTCTACTATATCTCCAAACAGAGTGGTACTAACTTCAGTATTTTCATTTAAAAAGTAAGTGGCAACCTCGGGCAAAGGGTACAAGAATATCAGAAAGGCACTGTATGTAAGTCAAAGGCTTCTTGTTGCACATGTATGGGTTGGATAAAGATAAAGGGTATGAAAAATGATCAGTCCACCAAGCAACCACTCTGTATCTTTCAGATCATAAATCATTCCCAGGAAATCCATCAAATCAACCCTCTTCCCAATCCTGCACCGACAGAAAGAAGTAAAAGGTCAAAGCTTCCTTTTTCTTTTTCTTTTTCTTTTCGGGGCAATGCCAGAGATCAGACCCTGGGCCTTGCACATGTGAGGCAAGTACTCCCCCAGTGAGCTGTAAACCCAGCCCCAAAGGCCCCTTCTGAGGGCAGAATGGTGCCAACTGGCACCTGGGGCTTCCTGAGTGTGGTCAGAATATACCTGGTCTCACTGTCCCACATATTCCCTCCTTTCACTCTTTAGCGACTTCCTGGTCAATGTACCCACACCCCACTTATCCTCTCTGAACATTGGGCCTAGCCTGGTCAGCTGGGGACTCTTCCTAGCCAGTCCCTTTACACAGAGTGCTGCTGCCACCTATGACATAACTCGGTGATATTTATAACCCGCTCATTAGAACACATCTCAGCCTTCCAAAAAGCCACAGAACAGGTCAGCTGGTGCAGATCTGTCAGTCAGCCTCTGCAGGCTGTGGCAGATGCTCGAGGTATTTGGCTCTCTTCTTGGATGGCATTTTAAATCACACAGAGGTATTAAATCAAAATGTGGGTTCTGTAAGTTATGAGCACTCAGGAGGGCTATTAATCTGCATCTTATACCTACACCTCTTCCTGGCCCTCATTCATAAGATCAGCTCAGGACTTTAAGACAATGGTTTAGGTCCACGAATACTTCCAGACTCTTCTCACCCACACATATCAGATGGTACCAGATGAGAAGCTTGATGGGGGCATAAAAACAGAAGCCTGTGCTCTGGACTCCGAGCAATCTAAAGGATGTGAATAAAAATTTGGCAATAGGCCCTGGGACATGAAATCTACTCTACTTTCTCTTCATTTGTTTTTATGAGATCCATGTTCACAGGCAACAAAGTACATTTCCTTTGGACTGCAGCTCTGTTCTCTTAAGTAACATGGGGGAAGGAAATAGCTATACCTAAAAAAGGGATGAGTATGGCTGTGATAGTCTAATTTTGTTTCAGAATCACTGATTAAGCTCCCAGTATGTACAAAAGACACGACACTTTGAGTGGTGTGAAATCAGGGTGTGTCTCAGTCGGTATCACTTGAGACCCTGAAAAGAGGCCACTTTACCAGGGTGGAAATTAGGCGTAACATCAGCAGTATCAAGCTAAATATTACATGTAATTCAGTCAAGGATACAAATAGGAATTGGCCATTCAGAACACCTCCCATGCCCTCCCTGCAGAATGAGCTATTTATATGTTAGAGAAGCACAGAATTTTCTAGCTATAAGTGATCCAACACAGTCAAGCTCACACAGAAGGAAAAGAGCCTTCTCAGGTCCAAAACTTGGCGAGAGAGCAAGCTGGGAGCATTCCACCATATTCTATTACCTCCTTGGGTAAAAGAAATATAAGCTCTAACTCAGAAACGTAATTCTAGAGGACAGAACAAATATGAATCCAAGAGCTCAGGTGTGTATTTTGTGCTATTAACATGCACATTACCTAAGAGAGAGAAATATAACATAAATCCTGTTAATGAAATGTTCCTAGGTACTTGTTCAAAATTGGAAAGAAAATCTGTTGACCCAGGTGAAGAAATCGGGTGCCTGAGGGTAATGCCCCCAGCTGCCTAAAGAGATAAATAAATGATGGACAGAGAAATTCAACTCCCCGTCAAGGCTCCAGGTGGTTTCTCCCATGCAGGACCGAGGCCCTCTGGTGGAGAAACGGCAGAAAGCCCTGTGACTGAAGGATGCTGCCCATGATCCGGCAAAACCAGCAACCGGGGGCATGTTCCCGAGGAAGCCTCTGCAGCAAATGCAAGCTTTTCTCCAACTTTTTCTAGCTTACTCCTGGATAGAGTTTAGGATTCAGAATCCAATTCTTCCTCAAGCTGGGAAGAATCCTGCTTCTAAACAGAGTCCACATTAGGCACAGAATGGAGGAGGCCCACGGCTGTGCCCTATTCAAATGAATGCAGCTCCCTAAGACAGCCCGGAGGATGGCTCCTGCCCCACCGCCGATCAAGCTGACATAGGAGAGGGGGTAGCAGGTGAAAGACTGCACATCTGAAGTATCAGAAAGGGCCACATGTGCCCCAATGCAAAGACATTATAATTCTAAGCAAATCCTACAGACATTTAAATATAGACATTTAAAAATTACATAACGTGAACCAATCACTTCTACTGTTGCCTCTGAGAGCAGGAAAAAAAAAATAATTTTTTCGAAGCTAGATGGATAACCACAACAGGAACAACAAGAACAACAAAGAAAGAAGAAAACAGCTTATAAGAATTATTTCTATATTATATTCACCCAATTTGAGCAAAGTAAAATTCACATGGTTTCCTTCATAGCTCGAAACTATGTTTGTTCTTAAAATGCTAAGACCCATTAAATTTCTAGAATAACCTGCCTGTTAAAATTTCCACTCTAAAATGAAGACAAGAAAGCCAAGGAATTTCCCTGGTTTTGAGGGTTTCCACAGACCCTTGATGTGAGGTCATTTATTCCATTTCAACACCCTTGACTGAGACAGTGGGATGATGTCAGCATTCATTATGGTAAATCTGTCTCACAAGGAATGTTCTAGCCAGCATTCGAGCAGCGGGCACTCTGGCAGGCTGTCAAAGCTGGGGGTTCATCTTCCGCGCTCTGCTCCGGCAAGCTTCCTAAATGGGGTACACTTCCCTCCAGGTGGGCTGGTTCCTAACAGCTTGGCTGTGACCAAGGCGGGGAGGGGCCTGTGAGTCCCCTGAGGCCAGCTGCTTGCTCAGCCCAACAGGCAAGCAGAACCCTGTGTCCACTCACCAACCTCACTGCTGTGCCAGCCCATCAGGGAGATGCGGGCCGGCATCCCTCGCCTTACTCTGGGAAAAATCCTTGTTTCTCCTCTGCCCGCAAAGTTTACCGCTTTCCACAGGGACACCTTCGGCTCTACCCTTGACCTACTTCCACCCTTTTCTTTTTTCTTTTTTTTTTTTTTTTCCCCATCTTTTTCTTTTTTCATCCTCCTTCTTGATTTCTTCCTTCCAGGGCTTGTCTGGCTGGCCCTTTAAATCAGCATAAACCATAACTTACTGAAGGTCCGTGCCAGCCCTGAAGGCCACTGGGACCCCAGGGAGAGGGTGGACTCGCCTGTACTGGACCTCTGTCTTGACTGTACATGCACAGGACAAGCCTCAGTTCCCCTTGGGCCCTGCAACAGCATTTTTCAAGGCTGTCCTCCAAATATACATTCAAGCTTACAGCAGCACTCAGTTTTGTCCTGTTCTGTTTTATGACCCCAAAGAGTCTCAGCTTTTTGAGATCGTCTCCTGTCCCTCCGCACTGTCAAACCACAGGAGAGATGCTCTCAGGAAGGAAGCCAAGACTCTGGCATCCAAATCACAATGCCAAACCAAGGCTTGGAGAAACTGGGGGACTTAAAAACCTTTTCAGCTTGGAATGGACTAGTTCAATGCTCACCTCGACATATTTTTCTGTCATTTCTCCTTTCACTTTTGAGGGGACAAAGATGGGATAAGACAATTCTCTTCAACATGTCCTTCTAAATATTCTTCTGACCTCCAAGTCTGATCCAGGCCACCAACACACTTAAATTCAGTATCCTCAGCCTTTGTCATGTAAACTCAAAATTGAGATGTCAATAAGACTTGAGAATTGCTATGCATCAAATTTCTGGGTGATAAAGAACAGGTAGCCTGAGTAAATCCAATTTCTCCCCTGGCTGAGAATTGTATCACTAAAAATCAATAACAGAAGGAGTTAGCACACAGATCTCTCAGAGCAAATATGTTGTCTGACTTTTTCCAGGTTTTTTCTTACTGATGGCACTTCTAGAATACTTAAGTGGTTGGTGATTTCAGTAATCACTGAGCAATGTCTCCCTGAGAATACACTGGTAAACAGGGGACAGTGTCCCTCCTCAGGGAGCTGAGGTGGCTTCCCACCCCCACTAAAATGGAAATGTCTCTAAGACAGGCATCTCTGTCTTCTTCACTGCCATATCCCTGGCCCCTCAAACAGAGCCTGGCCAATCAGTGTTTGCTAAACAAATGAGTCAGAACCATTCTGGGCCAAATGAACCAAGACCACAGGAGATACATTTTCTACCAGCTTCTTGTCCTCGTCTTTCTCACTGAGCATGGATTGGCAGGCAGCAGAGCTACGTGCTCTCTTAACTAGAAAGCATCGGTGGTATCCTTGTAGGGTAGGGGCAAACAGAGCTGTCCTCCTGGGCCAAGTGACAGGCCTGGGTGTGCCTTGTCTGATAGTTTTGGAGAGCTGCAAGGATATGAGGATGTCAGGGTAAAGGGGAAAACAAAACAAAACAAAACAAACCTTCCAGGTATTTCAAGAAAAGTCTGTGCTTGTGCCTGCAGATCTTCCTCTCCCTGTCTGCAGGGTCCCAGGGACTCTGTCACCCTTCACAGAGCCCAGGGCCAAGGCTGCTCTTGGAGACTTTCTTGGCTTTTAAATGCTCCCACAAGGCTGCACATATCTTGAACCTAGAAAGTACTCACCACGCTGACTGTCAGTGGTGTCTATGTCTGCCCACCTGCCAATGCAACTGTCTTGAGAGCAAAGCCCTCTTTGTACCTACCCCTCCTCGGCTCAACTGCTTTACAGACCTAGCCAGGCATCCAGTGACAGTAAGCTAGGTACTCCGAAGGAAGGAAAGAGTGAGTACAGCTTGCATTCTGCAACCTTTCCCCCCACCTCCTTGCTGCAGAGAGTTTCTGTGACTGCCAGAGGACAACTGAAACAGATTCTTCTATGCTGTCACCATTTGGATCCTGTCCATACTCACAATGCCTCTAGGTCAACAACTCAGGCTTCCCAGGCTTGAGAACTGCCTCTCCTTAATTTATGTAACCCTTAGTATCTATTCTGAAAAAGTTTGAAATCAAAACCAGATATCCAGACATAGAAAGTGGAAGGAGAAAAAGACATCCTTTGCAGTCCAGAAGGATAGTTCTGGCCGGCTGTCAGAGAGCTGTTTTTCCCAGAATGGATTCCAGCTTCTCCCCCTGCACGCTGTGCCTGGTATCCAATGACATGCATTTGTGAAGACAGATGGCTTGCTGCATTCAGGGGCCAGGGATCAAACCCACAACCTTGGCCTCATTAGCAAAGGACTCTGAGCAACAGAGCAAGCCAGCTGCAGCCCAGATATAGTGGCAGAGGGTGTGACAACCATCCTCGATGGGATGTGAACAAGCAGGCGAAGCTTCCGGAGGTCTCATTTCAAACCTAATGAGAGTTGTACTAGGCTTAACAACATTTTTTGGACTACTTCAGCAACTAAAGCTTCCTCGTGACAAAAGCAGAGTGAATTATACATTTGGCCAGCCAGCCAGGCAGCAAGCAGTACACTGAGCAGGTGTCACGTATCAGGTGGCATAACAGGTACCAGGGATACAAAGTCAAACACGTCACAGAGTGGCTTCTAGGAGTACATATTTAATGGGCCAGGACAGGGACACATAAACAAGTCCTTTCATCATGCATGCAAACAGCCCATAACTGAAAGTAAGCAAATTGCCGTAAGAGCTGGAAAGAGTTGAAAGAACAATTCGCTCTTCTCCTAGCTCATCACTTCCTCAACCCTGTGTCTCTGAGGAACATGAAATATGGAAAAATTTGTCCCATCTCATATCCTTCTTCCTCTTCAACCTCTGGAAAGCAGTCAAAGAATATCAATCTTTATACAGTATTACATACATGGAAAAAGAGGGCAGGGGAGAGGAGAGAGAGAGAGACAGAGAGGGAGAGAGAGAGAGAGAGAGAGAGAGAGAGAGAGAGAGAGAGAGAATGAGTGAGAATGAACTATAAACCAGCCAGGAGTCAGGCACAGGGAGTACAACAGCCTGTCAACAAACAGGTTCCCTCATTGACTTGTATTTTAATGCTGCTCAGTTTAACATGAGAAGCCCACCAGCACCCAGTATGTACTTGGATTCTGCAGTTTGATATGACTTTTACTTTTCTAGTACTGGAACTTGAAACCAGGGCCTCATTCATGGTAGGCAAGAGCTCTACCACCAAGCTACATCCCCATCTCCTTTTAAAATTTTCAGGCAGGGCCAGGCGTGGTGGTGCACACCTTTAATCCCAGCACTTGAGAGGCTGAGGTAGGTGGAGCATTGTCAGTTAGAGGCTGGCTTGGACTACAACGTGAGCAAGGCTGGCCTGAACTACACAGTGCAACCCTACTTCAAAAAACTAGGGCGGGGAGTTTGGCTCAGCGGCTTAAGCGTCTGCCTGGCAGGTGCGAGGTTGAGAGTTCGATCCCAGTACTGACAAAAAAAATAAAAATAAAATTTTCAGGCAAGGTCTCACTTAGTTGCCCAAATTGGAGGTAGAACTTGCAATCCTCCTACCTCATCCTCCAGAGTAGCTGGGATTTCAGGCATATGCCACCATGCCAGGCAAACAGTACTTTTAACAACTAACCAAAAAATTCCTACCCTGTAAGGGTTGGCCTTCAAATATTCACCATTGAATCCATACATTTATCTATCAACTTAAGAGAAACAAAATACAGTGTGGTTGACGACTCTGGAGCCAGACCATGCAGGTTCAAGCAAAGCTTCATCATTTAGTGACTGTTGACCTTGGGCAAATGCCTGTGCCTCAGTTCCCTTACGTATAAAATGTAAATAACAACTGTACCTGCCTCGTGGATTTGCCATAAGAAGTAAATGAGTCAACACATATAGGAAGTGCTGCTTAAGCATTTGCCATTATTAAAGCCATAATTCTGAAAATCCTGCCGTTGCTGAAAAAACTTTAGAATTCTGGAATCTCCCTTCCAGTCAATTTACAACATGGGAAAACCTGCTTTCCTTCTTTAGAAGCATTTAATTTTGAATAAAAAAATGGTACTGCCCAGTCAGATTCACTCATTCACTCTGCTGTTTGTTGAAAGTCACCATGTCCCAGGAATATAGCTACCTAATTCACAGGCTTGGTCCACAAAGACAAAAGACAATAACAGGTATAGGTGAGGACAGTAAAAACTTCTCCTGAAAGAGGATGACATCTCAGAGACTGGGGCAGTGACTCTGCCACAAGCTATGCACAATGGCTTCGTGGACCAAGAGAGGAACTGGGGGAGGGGGGCACATGACTCCTCATTGTGCCATCTCAGTGGGCACAGAAAACATTTGGACAGTGTCAGAATTAATCAAGGAAGGGCCAGACCAAACTAAACACTGGGAACTTGGGTGGTGAACCGCCGAAGTTTGATGAGCCTATAATGCAAAGCCGGAAGGAGAACAGCTCAGCATGCACATCATCTACTGGGGGCTGGGTGGGAGGGTGGGTACAAGATATGCATTTAGCTGGCAGCAGGGCTGAGACCCCAACAAGCCTGTTTCCTAAAATGGGGCTCAGTCAATCACGCAGAACACTGATACACGCCAGGTCAATGTAGTATTCATTTTAAAAGGCGATGAAGCCAGGAACGATGGTGCACACCTGTAATCCCACTTTCTCAAGTGGGTAAAGCAGGAGAACCACAAAGTTTGAGGCCTGGAAACCTTAACAAAGGAGGACCTGTCTCAAAAAAAGATTTTTTTTTAAGGGCTGAGGCTATAACTCAGGGGTAAGGTGGCCCTGGATTCGATCCCTAGTACCCTGATACTGCCAAAAAGAAAAGGAGGGCAATGATAATGCAGAAGAAAGATAGTCTAGAAGGCGAAGGCAGAAATATCGTTCTAACAATATGACTTCAAACATTTATCAATTCCGAGTAGCAAAGTCACATTGAAAAAGGACTTTTGGTCATTCCGTTCATCCAGTCCCTTGGGCTGTAGGGAAGGAGAAAGGCAGGAAGGATGCCAAGAGAGACAAGTCCTCCCAAATGTACCATAAGCACTTGAGCTGAAAGTTTAAGTACCGGGATAAGAGTACGATGTTCACTTCCATTTCAATTAGCAGGAACAGAAGAACTGCATTTCCAAATCAACTCTGGACATGACATTTCAAAACTACGACAAGTGGGAAAAAATCCAAGGGAATTGTTTGAAAGAAAAAAGGCCTTTATGCGTACAGGGGTCAGTGGCCCGAATGGCTATAGGAGTAGAACAGGTAGTGGGTGAGGATGAAGAGAGGCCACCAGAGGACGAGGAGATGACACCTTAAAGGCCCTGCTTATGGCAGCCCACAGGTACTCAGTGCAAAACCAGTAAGGAAGGGAGGATCTTTTGTTGTTCAGTGGATAAACAACAAACCTCACTATTCTCCCTGGGGAAACCAACACAGCCTGTTTGGTTGGAGGCAGCACAGCGCCCTAGGGGATTCTCACACATTCCTCCGAATTGTGCCAGATAACTCGTTGGGCCTGGGAAAGCCTAACAATTTGGGGATACAGAAGAAGACAGGGGCAAAGGCCTAGGAGGATCCTGAGAAGAGGAAGGACAGGAAGGGAGAATGGAATGTGGGACATCTGGAAACATGGCAAAGTGAGTAAGTACTGAAGGCGAGGCAAGCACTGAGAAGGAAGGGAACGGATCTATCGGTTTCACCTTGCCTTTTCCTCATCTACGAAATGGGACTAATGCCACCATCTGATGCCTGCATGAGATGGCACCTGGAAAGCTCCTGACCTGCTGCTCAAAACGTGTCAATCCTCACATTCCCCAGCCATTTGCTACCTCCCACCACCCGCCATCTGGTCCTTCTTGCACATATAAACATTTATTGGGTAGAAGCCAAAGCAGCCACTGGTATGTCTGGGAATCTTTGGTTTAATAGAGAATAGTGCAAAATCATAAATTATTTCTATTATACATTGTATCACAATTTCCTTCTCGATTGTAGTTCTATAAAAGAGAAAATAGAGGTTCAGGAAGATTGGGGTACCATGCTCATGGTCATTCAGCCTATGAACAGAAGGGCTGGGATTTGAACATAGGTCCAATCTAGTTCAAGTGCCCAGAAAGGCTGAAGATGATCCCTGTTATGCAGAAGCCTGCAAACAAGCTGTGAAATGTGGCTGACTCCCAAAACACAACCAGCTGCATTACAAAGGCAGGAGAGCAGCAAGGAATGGCCCAAGGCAGCAGACGCCACAGCAGTTGCTGTACCTGGCCACATTCAGTTCACAGAAGGGGTCCCTTGGTTGGTGACTAAGGGAGAACAGAGAACTCCTGTTGAGCGCTTCAGCTTCATGCAAAAGCTGAACTTGAGAGGAAGATGGCATGAGAAGGAGAGGCTGATACTGACAACATGATGACAGTGTAGAAGCAGGTCTGTCCATGTGTCATCAGGACAACCTTCTAGTAAGTTCTCTCATCCTTCAGTGCCTCATTTATTCAGTTCTTCCCAGGTGGGTTTCATGATCACTCCAGACCACAAGCGCAGATTTCTCTGGGCACTATGTATAGAAGAGAGGCTTTGCTAAGCTCCAAGCGGGGCAAATGCAATCTGTGACAGAATACTGTTTGCTTAAGGGAACAAGCAATTCTCCAGCCCCTCTAAGCTACCCAGAAGAGCTGTCATTTATCCAAACTTTGGCTCCTCCAGGACATAAGACTGGGTCCCCACATGCTGGGAATAAGCACACCCAGCTGCACCCTACCATGGGCTGCTATAAGGATGCCATCAGGTAACAGTTCCTGCTCAGGGACTTTAGCCACCACCATCTTCTTCTCAGATGCCACCAACTCCTTCCAGGCCCCAACCCATTCTTCCAGATGGTTTCCCACCCACCTACTGAGGCAGGCAGGAACTTACCATGCTTAAATAACAGAGAGAGAAAGTGAGCCCCCAAAGGCGAGGGGAGAGCCCAGCTCAGAGCTCAGCAGTGAGAGGCTGAGCCAGTCTCAACTCCTGGCTTCAGGGACCCCTGCCCTGCCCTCCGCAGGGCAGTGTTCTACTCTATCTTCTATTGACCCTTTAGTTCTTTTCTCATCCTTTTACTGTACAAATACAGATACAGCAAGTCATGTAAGGGGATTATTACAGGACAAACACCCTGGGAACCCCTGTCTAAGTAAGGCCAAAAAACAAACAAACTACTCATGCTATCCCAATTAACGGGCCTCTCCACCCAAAAGTGACAAGTACCCTGACTTTTGTTACCATTGCTTCCTTACTTTTCTCTGTGGTTTAATCATTCAAATATATACATCCTTACACTATATGTCAATCTTGTCCACTTTTACTTTTCATGTGATGATTCTTCAAAATCTCTTATTTTACATTTCCCTTCCCTTTCTTTTCCTTAAAAGTGAACTGCTGAAGAATCTTGACCTGTAAAGTCCCCACAAGCTAGAAAACTGCACACTCATGGTGCATTCCTCTGTTCTCTGTATGCCTTGCAATCTGGCAACTGGATCCCGAGGCGTGATCAATGCAGGTCGGATCACGTTGGCAAGGCTGATCTGGTGTGAGCAACACCTGATGCTCAGGATTTGGATGTGTGGGTCCCCTAGGACTGACAAAGCAGTGAGGTTCTAATTCTCTCAGCGTGCTTTCATTTGTGATCTGGAATACTTTTATAAGGAGATGTTTTCCTTTTTTTACTATTTGGCTTGCCAGTGGTTCAGTGCATACAGTAAACTATTTCATTCTTTCCATTTACTTAGCTTTCAAGATACTGAATTAGAACTCATGAATTTAAATATATTTGATGAGTCTATTGCAATTTTTATTCTTCTTCAGATTTAAATTGCTCCACATTTGGCCTGAGTTCCTTTAACATGACTTAGAATCTTCGTTAGTTTATGTGCTATCTGGATGCATATAAAGATGTTGCAGGCTCATTATATATAATTCCTATCCCAAAACTGCAATTAAGTTTTCATATCAGAATATGACATTTCCAGATCACAATCTAGCAGTTAAGGCTGGTCACTGCTCATGGATCGGTGATCCCATGGCCGGCCTGTCTGTCTGTCTGTCTCTGTCTCTGTCTCTGTCTCTCTCTCTCTCTCTCTCTCACACACACACACACACACCAATGTCTTCATGATTTCATACTGCTGTTTCTAATTCAATCATTCAAATTTGGGACTACAATTTTTTCTTGGCTATTTTTGTATTTCTCCCATACCAAGAATCCTGGTTCTCAACAACACAGCAGATGACAGGCTTAGAACACACTATAAATATTCAACTGCCTTATTCTGTTATACCAGAAGTCTCATAATAACAATACTACTATTACCACCACTAATTATGTTTTTGCATATATCAGCATTTTTCTTCCATTTTTATTTATATGTATTTCCATTTTGTTTGTAGCTGAGGCATGCAAGGAAACAGAGTGGTATGGACCACACTCAGAAAAGAAGAGTGGTTCATGAACCAGCTCCAAAATGGGCCCACAGGTCAAAAATCCACATACTGGACTTCAAAGAAGCTACTGTGAGTATAATCAAAGAATTAATGAAACCTATCTTTAAAGATTAAAAGAAAATAGATGACAGTGACTCAACAAACAGGAGCTCTCAATAGATATGTAAAAACTAAGAAAATAAACAAAATGGTGATTATAGTTGAAAAATATCTTAACCAAAATGAAAAATTCCCTAAATGGGCCTAACTGCAGCTTTGAGATGGTAGTGATTACCAAAAAAGATAGATCACTTACCATAAAGATAGATGAATAAAAATTATATAATCTACAGAAAAAAAGACTAAAGAAAAGTGAGCAGAGACAAGTAAGAATAAAATCACTGAAAGATAAAGGCAAACCAAATCTTGAGAGTGACAACCCTAAAATGATCACATACGGGGAATAGCAATAAGATTAACAGTGACTTCTTAACAGATATCAGGGAAAGACATATACAAAGTGCTAAAAGAAAAAAAATTAAAGCCAAAGCTATATATCTAGTAGAACTATTTGTTTGCACCTATAATCTCAGTTACTAGGGGTGGGGGTGCAGCTAAGGCAAGAGAATCACAAGTTCGAGGCCAGCCTGGGCAGTTTAGCAAGACTGTTTCGTTTAAAATAAAATTGAAAAACAGCTGGGGAAGTAGTTCAGCGGTAGAGCACTTGTCTATACTGTGAGGGCTTGGGCTTGATCCCCAGTACTGGGGGGAAAAGAATAGAAAGAAAATTAATGCAAAATAAAGGCATTTCTGAATAAAGAAAAGTGAGAAAACCCATAGTTAATAGACTCACTCAACACAAAATTTTATGTAAGTCCTTTAGGCTGCAAGAAAATGGCGTCAGATGGTGATATGAATCCACAGAAATAAATTAGTAAGAGCACCTGGACTGTCTGTCAATATGTGGGTAAATACAAAAGACTAAACATTTTTTTTATCTTTTTAAATGTTCTATTTTAAAAGATATCATATATAGGACAAATTAGTGTACCGCATTGTTGTATTTATAACATAAAAACATTAATAGCACAAAAAAGGGATGAAATGAAGCTATATGCAAGCAAATTTGCTTTATTTTACTGAAGTAAGTCAGTATTAGTCAGAAATAGACTGTGATAATTTAAAATGTATGTTGTAATCCATAGAGGAAACAGCAAAAAAATTTTTTTAAACTAAAAATGAAAAAGAATTCAAATAGTATACTACAAAGTATTTTTTAATACTAAAGATTAATAGAGCAGGAAAAAAGCATCAAAAAGATATGAGAAACAAACAGTGAAAGAATAAATACAAATCTAGTCACACCAGTAGTTCTATCAATTGCATATAATTAAGTACTTCATTTAAAAGGCAAAAATTTTATGAGATAAAAAAGCAACACCAAAATATGTGCAAGGGACCAAAAGATACTTTAATTCAAAGACATACATAGGTTGAAAGTCAAAGGGCATGAAAGATAGAATACCTTGTAAACAACTACCTTAATAGTAGGTAAAACAGATTTCAAGTCAAGAAATATTACTAGACACAAGAGACATCTATCAAAGTCTTACAGCTAACATCATCCTTAATGCTGAAAGACAATGGATTCTTGCTTAGATCAAGAACAGGAAGGATAAGGACATCTGTTATTAGCACCTCTATTCAACTTTGGTGGTGGGGAGTAAGGTACAAAAGAGAATTAAAGGCATTGAGATTGGAAGGAAGAAGTGAAATTTTATTTTCCCAGATACATAATCCTATCCTTAGAAATCCTAATTGATTAAAAATTTTAAGAACTAATTGATGAGATTGGCAGGGTTACAAGATACAACATCTATATAAAAATCAACAGTATTTCTAAACAGTAATAGAGAATAATTTTTTTTTTTTTTTTTTTTTTGCGGCACCGGGGATTGAACTCACAACCTCGCGCCTGCCAGGACAGGTGCTTAAGGCACTGAGCCAAACTCCCAGCCCAGGTTTTTTTGAGGCAGGGTCGCACTATGTAGCTCAGGCCAGTCTTGCGCTCGCGTTGTAGCCCAAGCCGGCCTCGAACCCACAACGCTCCGCCTACCTCAGCCTCCCGAGTGCCGGGATTAAAGGCGTGCACCACCACGCCCGGCTAATAGAGAATAATTTGAAAACAAAGTTAAAACAAACGTATTGTATTCACTATACATGAAAATGAACAAAACAGAAATGAATTTAACAAAAAAGCAAAGCCTATACAATGAAAGTTGTAAAACGTTTTTGAGAGAAATCAAAGTGAAGCTAAATGGAGAGTCATTGGGTTGGAAGATTTACAGTTCTCTTAAAATTGATCTAGAGATTCACTGTAGTCCTCATCAAATTACTGGCAGATTTTCTAGGGCAGAAATTGACATGCTGATTCTAAAATTTATACAGAAATATCAAAAACTGACCAGATGTCAAAAGCTAGTAAAACTTATTTTGAAAATGAACAAATTGAAGGATTTATACTACTTAATTTTGAAACTTACTATCAACCTACAGTATTCAAGACACTATGGCGCTGGCTTAAGAATAGACATGTATATCAATGAAAAAATAGACTCCAGAAATAAACCTTCACATTTTTATTCAATTAATTTATTTTTTACTAAATTATAAAAGCAATTAATGGGAAAAGAGCGGATTTTTCAACAAAGGGAACTTGAACTACTAGTTATCTATATGCAAAAATATTCACTTTGATCCTTACCTCATACTATATATAAATATTAACTTAAAATAGAGTAGAAACCTAAATATAAAAGCTAAATGTAGCTGGGCATGGTGGCTCATGCCTGTAATCCCAGCACTTGGGAGGCTGAGGCAGGAGGATTGTTGTGAGTTCGAGACCAGCCTGGGCTACAAAGTGAGCTCAAGGCCAGCCTGAACTGCAAAGTGAGACCTTGTCTCAAAAAGACAAAAAAAAAAAAAAAAAAAAAAAAAAAAAAAAAAAAAAAAAAAAAAAAAAAAAAAAAAAAAAAAAAAAAAAAAAAAAAAAAAAAAAAAAAAAAAAAAAAAAAAAAAAAAAAAAAAAAAAACAAAGCTACATGTATAAAACTTCTCAAATAAAATAGGAGAAACATTCTGCCTAGAGTATATTTTTAGATATAACATTAAATGAATGATCTGTAAAAAGAAAAACTGACACATTAAATTTCATTAAAATGAAAAACTTTTAGATGACATCATTTAAAAAATGAAAATATAGGCCAGGCATGGTGGCACATGTTTATACTATAATCCCAGCACTCTGGGAGGCTGAGCTGGGAGGATCACAAGTTCAAGCCCAGTCTGGGCAATTTAGTGAGATCCTGTCTCAAAATAAAAAATAAAGAAGGGCTAGGCATGTAGCTCAGTGAGAAGGCCCTGGTTTCAAGTCCAAGTATGGGTGGGAGGAAGGAAGGAAGGAAGGGAGACAAAGAGGGGAGGGGAAAATTAACAAAACATGTAATTGATGAAATACTTACATCCAAAATATATAAAGAAAAAAATCTAAAAAAAAAAAAAAAAAAAAAAAAAAAAAAAAAAAAAAAAAAAAAAAAAAAAAAAAAAAAAAAATATATATATATATATATATATATATATATATATATATATATAAAGAACTCTTACTACTCAATAAGAAGACAACCCAATTGAAATCAGGACAGACGATCTGAAAAGATCTTTCATCACAGACAAGAAAAGGATAGCTAATAAACACATGAAAAGCTGCTGACATCATAGAAAAATGCACACTAAAATCAAAAGCCGCAGTGAGGAGACAGCCAGACCCCAGCTTTTCCCCGTGAGTCAGCGCCATTTGCAGACTGTGCAGGGAGAGAACAAGGATTCACCAAAACGCAAGTCCTCTCTGCAAACCAGCACCATGCGCAGGCCACTGCCAGCAGGGGGACAGCCAGACCCCATTTCCCCATGAGTCAGCACCATTCATGGACCTCAGCAGGAGAGAACAAGGATTCACCAAGAAGCAAACCCACTCTGCAACCAGCGCCACGTGCAGGCCGCCACTGATGGGGGAACAGCCAGACCCCAACCCCTTCTGGCGTGTGGGCTGGCAAACAAGAGCCAACACCCTGCCACCCCCATAAGTGAACAGCTGATCTGGAGAGGCGAAGCCTGTGATGACAGCTCTTGAGGTGAAATGCCATTTGACGCTTCTGTTTTGGTGTTTCACAGACCTTGCAGGTCTAGGGCCGGTGGTCTGATCATCTATTCAGAGGATAGCAGTATGCAGTGTGGCGTCTAGAGGGGATCTCCTTCTGAAGGTGGTAGCCATTGTTGATTCCATATTATCTTGTTTTAAAGTCCTGTATTATTTTCATTGTTTTATTGGTTGGGTTTTGTTGTTTTGTTTTGTTTGATTTTGTTATATCTGATGGCATGGGTAGCTATTTCAAGGATGGCAAGATATATTATTGTAGCCATTTTGGATTTGCTATTGTCTTGTGTTGGAGTCCTTTATTGCATTCATTGTTTTATTTTTGTTGGTTCTATTCTATTCTGTTCTGTTTGATCTTTGCTGTCTGAGGGTATCTGTACCTATTTTGAAGACAGCAAGAGGCACTATGATAACTATTGCTGATTTTGTTTTGTTTTGAGGTCCTATATCATTTGCACTGGTTTTTTTGATTGGTTTTATTCTGTTTTGTTTTCTTTGGTTTTGACCTCTTTAAAATAAAATTTAAAAAATAATTTATAGTCTAATAACATGAAAAAAATAAGAAAAATAGATTCTGCATTCTGGTGGGAAAAAAAATCAAAAGCCTACTCCAAACGTACTAGAATGGTTCTCATTAAAAAAAATGACAATATCAAGTGTTAAAAAAATGAAAAGAAGCTGGAATCTTCATGTCCTGCTGGTGTTATAGACAGTTTGGAAAACAGTTGGGCAATTTCTTCATAAGTTAAACACAAACTTACCATATGACCTCTCAATTCAGCTCCTATGAATCTATATAAGGGCATAAAAATAAATGTCTATGGAAGAACATGAATGTTCATAGCAGCATTCTGCATAATAGCCAACAAGTGCTAACAATTCAAATGTCCATTAATTGGTGAACAGTAAGTGAAATAGAATAACTACATAACCTGCATAAGGAATGTCATATATAAGACATGATCTACACGCTACCATGTGGGTGAACCTCAAGACCATTTTGTTAAGACCATTATGTTAAGTGAAAGAAGTGAGACACACGTACTCTATCACTGCATTCACATGAAATTTCTAGAAAAGGCAAAATCTATAGACACAGTATATAAATGGTTGCCTGGGGCTAGGATAGGTGTAGAGATTGATTAAAACAGGCATGAAGAACTTTCTAGGGTGATGAAAATACTCCAAACCTGAATCATGAAGATCATGGCACAATTGTGTAAATTTGTTAAAAACAACTGAACTGTATAATTAAAACAGGTAAAGTTTTGATATATAAATTATACCTGAATAAAGCTGTTAAAAGAACATATCTGGTTGTGTCTCCCCACTTTGATCCCTATTTTCTTGCTCTTTTGTTTCACATCACTTCTTACTCAATTTTCATTTCACTTTCAGCAGTGTCTCTTCATAACGCAAGGAGCCTTGCTGGGACAGAGCCAAGCTTTCAGAGGAGCAGGACTGACTGCTCCAGCCCCTTGGACTTTACTGAGTCAAACCCCTCTCATCTTCAGCTGCTAATCTCAAAATGGCCATACTTTCCCGAAACACTTGTTCCTATTTTGGGGTCTTCTGTTGTCAGGTCCTTCCAACACCCTACTGCTTCCTGCTGCTTTCACCCACACAAATGCAAATCATATCCAGCCATGATGCTATCTGCTACTATCTTCCTAGATTTCTGAACTGCCAATTCTTGCTTTTCCTTCTAAGGGCAGTAACAAACCCTCTACTCTGCAGGGTTTTATTTATTCATCTATCAAACCTTTATATAGTGCTTACTATGAGCCAGATGCTGTAATCGCTAACTCACTTAGTTCACCTGCGTATCTAGGGAATAGGTACTGTTGTTATCCTCAGTTGTGCCCAGAGAAACAAAGACAATGCAAAGCAACTTGCCTATGTCACTCTGCTAGTACATGGGTCAAACAGCAAGGATCCAAACCCCGGTAGCTGGACTCAGCCATGAAACACTGCCCCCTTCACTTGCCTAAAATCTCTATGAAATTGTAAATCTTACCCATCCTTTAAGACCAATTTCAATGTCAATTCTTCTGGGGGGGGGGGGGAGAAAGAAAGAAAGAAACAACTCATGAATTTACTTGAGTAGTTAGCTACTTCCCAACAGTGTAATACAAATTTTCAGTGACATTCTTGTCTTCCCCATAAGCTCAGAGAGAACACTTTTTATTATTTTATATCCCCAGAACTTACCCAGTGGGCTTCCAATAAACATTTGTGGAATGTACATTCATGGAATGTTTATTGGAAGTAGTTAGTAGGCTGTAGTCTAAGGTTTTGGTTTTGTTTGTTTGTTTAATTTACCAGCTCAAAATGTACTTGGAAGCAATATAGTTGCCTCTTTAAAAAAAATACATAATTCAGATTTCACTAAGTCTGGTTAATGAGTTTTTTCGGGTATTCTTCAGAAGGAACACAGCTCAGATTCTTCCTGGCATTTTAACTGCTCATGTGTAGAGATTTGCTTCTTTTGATGCTAATGTGCCAGGAAGATTCAAAGAGAACCAGGGACCAGGACCATCAGCCAGGCAGCACAGAGAAATGGGGAGGATGCAAATACGCCAAGGGGCGGCAGAAGGAAGACGAGCTAGCAGGAGAAAGGTACAGTGTGTCCTTGCCAAATCCACAGAATTACCACCAAAGGCACTTGTGAATAAAAAGTAAAAAATTTAAACTTAAAATAGAGAAGAAGGTGGAAAAACCAAATGTCAATTAAAAAAACTAATTCATTGATTTTTAAATCCTAGAATGTAATACAGGATTTACTGTAAGGGCACACAGCCTATTATAGATTTCCTCCTTGGTAGGCAGATCTGTGAGATACTGCCATGCAGAGATATAAAAGTAGAAACATGCATGAAATGTACAGCACCTCTTATTTTCAATAGAACATTCTAGAAATGCCTAGGTCATAAATTCTCCCAAGATGTGTCCATCATTTTGCTGAGTCCTTAGCTCAATCTCTCTCCACAATTGTAAGCGCTGACTAAAAAATATTTCTACAAAACAAGATTGGAGAGAAAAATGATGCTTTTTTAAAAAGATGGGTATGAAATATCTTTGGAAAAGAGCTGGGACCTCCACCCCTCTCCACACCTTTAGCCCTTGACACCTAAGCCAGAGAAAAAGCAGGTCAGTGAGGTTTGCTGCGGGCAACAGCCAGAGAGGGATGCTATGCACGCTGCTTACACTATCCTTCTGGTCTACCCACCTCCCGGGCAGACATCACTAAATCACCATGACAGCTTCCTACAGTCTGATAGGCCCAAAAAATGGTGACAGTTGGCTTCTTTCTTGCCCAGACAGGATGCGGATTCCTCTTTTCCAACACACGAGTCATTTCAAGACTCGCCCTTTAAAGGGTGCCTACAAAGGCCACACTAAACACTCTCACGTGCTTCTCTGTCCAACTTCGCCCCATGTATCAACTGGACAAGATATACTTGAAGTTTTTTTTTTTTTTTTTTTTTTTTTGCGGCACCGGGGATTGAACTCACAGCCTTGCGCCTGCCAGGGCAGGTGCTTAAGCCACTGAGCCAAACTCCCGGCCCTGGTTTTTTGAGGCAGGGTCGCACTATGTAGCTCAGGTCGGCCTTGCGCCGCGTTGTAGCCCAAGCCGGCCTCGAACTCACAACGCTCCGCCTACCTCAGCCTCCAGAGTGCTGGGATTAAAGGCGTGCGCCACCACGCCCGGCTTTACTTGAAGTTTTAAAAACGCAAATCTGGGAGGCTCTGGGAACCAATGTTCTCAGCAATTAAACCCTGGAAGCTCTTTCCTGCTGTGGGAACTCCAGAATCCTACCCAGATGTATACATAGGCTTAAGTACGGAGGCTGACAAGCACCAGAATTCCACCATGCTAGGAATGTCCTCGAGGAATTATAATAAAGCCAGAATATCTACGAATTCCCTCCAACCTCAGAGACAGGACAGAAAGCAAAGTCCCTGTGACCTTTCCAGAAAACATTATTTCTGGCTGGGGTCAAGGAAATGCTTTGTTACCCAGCACCCTCCATCCACTTTGAAAAGAGTGAAATTTGAAGTTGTGTTCCAGAAGACCTAGATGCTCTCAGTATACCTCTCTGTCTACCTCCAAGAAGCAACAACAGAAGTGTAAATTCCACAAAGGTGATCCAACTCCTCTTGTTCACCACTACCCTCAGCACCCAGTACAAAGTTCAGCCCATCTAGTTTTCAATTAGTATGTGTTGCATTGACTAATTTTAAAAGAAAATTGTAATCACTATAAGCCACAGCCAACTCAGTCAAAAATGAGAAGTACATTCACTCATTCACTTATTCATTACAACTTTGGGCACTGCTCAAAGTACAGCTCTGTCCTTAAACAGTTACTGATAAAAATTTCTGCCCAAGTAGAATATATGCTCTAGTGAAAGGAGACAGACAAAAACAAAGTAAGAAAAAGATATAACATGGGCAAAGAGTTAACAAATTCCTTTCTCTTCTGCTTGAGAATCTGACCTTTGGTTAACTTTCTAGCTCGGTTGTCCTGGAAATCTAATAAAGATAACATGTCATCTATGTTACTAGGCTACATTGCTTATGGTAAAAATGACCCTGATTGATAACTTGTATCTGGACTGGAAGGAGCCACAGAAACCCGATGAGGACATCAGCGGTGGCCTTCCATGAGTATGGCACCTCTTAGGACTGAGCACAGCCCTTGTGAGGCTCTAAAAACGGGGTGACACAGTGCAGAGTGCACACCTGCTTAGCGTGAGCTGTATTCCCACCACCTGAGCTGTCACCTGACACCAGAGGGACAGAGAACAGCTCTGGGTAGCTGAATGGACTGCTGAGAGCATGCTTGTATTGGGGCAAACCCTAGACAGTTCCCTTAGGGGTGTGTCCTGCATTTTTATAGACAGAGGGGCACCTGGTGTGGCCTGTGAACTGACCCTGAGAAGATCCCAGGATGCCATTGCTCATAGTGCATTTATTTCTGGTTAAATGCTAAGGAAGAAAACTAAGCAGAAAAAGGAAGATGCCCTGGCTGGACAAGCTGCCGCTCAGAATCCCTGACTGCCTTCCTCACTACCTTGCCTCAACTAGTCACCTGCTCATCCACAATCTACCTGTAGGTTTCTGCACCATCATTTCAGGAAAACTTCCCATAACCACCAAATCTAGGTCATTTCATTTTAAAGTGGATTCTCAGCACTGTCTGAGGAAGTAGGTAGACATCTAAGAGTAAGATGATCTGACTCCTCTCCAAGTCCAGGGGTGGGTCTTGCTGCTCACTATCTTATCCCAGCACCTCCAGAATGCCTGGTACAGAGCAGAAGCTGACACCCGCTAGTGTCACAATGTGTCGCCTGAAAGTAAATGGAGGTGGGTGGCACTCCTTAGAGAGCACCTTGCCCTGCAGCAGTGTTTATCAGACCCACTCCCATCAAGGAGCTGGTCTCTGAACACTGCCATCCCAATACAAAGGTCTTCTATCAGCAGATCCCAGGCGGAATCAATCATCAGTTACATCAGGAGGTATTGGGACGTGCTCCAAAAAATTGAGTTAACGCTGGTTTTTAGATACCATATTATATAACCATGCCTTTAAAGGAAAATCTGCAAGGTGAAAAGCAAAGGTACCAAAGTAAATAAATAAATAACACTGTCTCTTTCCCTTTTCCTAAAAGGCTTAGTGCATTTGTAATTAATTATTTTCTTGCTCGACTGAAAATTCCACAGAGATCATTTGCAGTCCTGATCTAGTTCCTAACACATAAATATTTGACAGATGAATAAATAAGTGAATGAATAAGCAAACAAATGAAGAATCTCTCCCTCTCCTCCTGCCCCCATTAAAGTTAAAACTCACTCCCCTAGATAAATCCTATACCAGTTGATGCTGCTGGGAATTCTAGTTTTTTAGTCATGGTTCAAGAAGCTGCAGGTTGCTTTCCAAGAGAGGCAGCAGAGCCAGGCGGTAAAGGGCCTTAGGAGCTGTAACAATCTGTCAGGAAGCTGACTAGGCCCCTGCCCACTGTGGGACCCTAAAGGAGGCAGCCCACCTCCTGCTGGAGTGAAGGACAGGCCAGTAATGTGCACCTATCCTGGTGAACGCTGCTGAAGCTTTCCAGACCAAAGGCTTCTGATGCTCACTAAGTACCAGCACTTGCAGAGCATCCCGAAAACAATTACGAATATAGCACCTGTCCCCTGTAGGTCATCACAGAGAAAAGCAGTCTTGGTGCTTCATCATTAAAACTGATAAGGATTCCCTTGTTTCTCTGACTAAAGTTTTGATGACAGGAAAGGATGAGCCAGGTGTAGCCCATATTTGAATAGAACAGAGACATGGCCGATGCTTTTTAGTACATAAACAATTATAACCAGGCAAGTTTTGAAAGCCCTCATTTTCTAGTGTGATGTGTCCCTGAGCTATGCTGTCAGGCCACCTCTGCATGTGGGCACTGTGGCCTGAGTAGTGAGGGAACTAGACTGGGAGTGACAGTAGGAGGGCAGGTCCCTGCCGTCCAGTTGTACGAGCTGAATCAATGCACAAACTCCGTCAGGGCAGAGACTGCTCACTGAGAACAGTGCTTGGCACTAGTAAGTACTTCCCAAGGGGCTCAGCAGACACCGCTGGGTGATCAGGGAACAGGACTTCTCCGGAGCACAAACGCTTACTGCAGTCGGGGCTCCAGGATTTTCAGAACCGGTACCTACACCACAATTCCACTATTACCAAAATTCCGCTGGTCTGGAAGATTTGGGTGAGGTGATTTACACACGATGGAAGGTAGTCAACAATTCTCAGACATGTGGATGCCTGAGTGACACACAGCGTCCCCCATGGTGACCCCAGTTGGCCAGGCGGCACGAGAAAGCCACCATCTGAAGTCACTGAAACCCCACTCGCACTCGTCCCTTTCCCTCCCTCCATTCTCGCCCTGGACAAGAGGTTCCTACGGCCACCAAGCTATGTAAAATGAAGCAAGTCCTACTGAATGGGGGACCTGACCTGGTGGCACTAGGCTCCCAACAAATGAACTGCCCTGTCCTCATGATCCAACAGCTCCTCCACACCTGCAGACATTTCATCTTACATTCCTCCTTCCACCACACTTTGATCTGCTTTCCTAATAGCTCAGAGACATTCCGCACAGGAGACTACTTCCTCCCTCCCAGTGTGGGCCCCTATGAAATCCCATGTGGCTTTCACAGTTTCTTACAGCTTGCCCTCCTTTACCCAAGTCCCCCTCTCCCAGGTGTCCAAGTGGCTGCTGGGCTGCTTCTCCTCTCTCTGTCCTCGGCCCCTCACTGACCTCATCTAGGCCTGGGCTTTGAGTTTATTAAACACTGAACATTCACTTTCTAATGAATGCAGACGCACGCATACACATGCACCTTCCTAACGGCCACTTTCACTAGGATGCCTCCTTGGATGGCTCACACGCATCTCTGATAATCAAGGAAAAGCCTTGACTCCCTTTTCCAAACCTCATTTCCTTGTCTCCAGCCCATCTAGCCAACTCCTCAAGTCTGAAACTGGAGCATCATCTCTGATTTCTCCATTTGCCCCCTTCTGCCCCCAATCCCATTCATCAGTTAGTCCTATCACACATCTCAGACCATTTGCTTCTCCTGAGCTGTACTCACACTGCTACCTCTGAGGTGCAACATGTTAGATGCCCACCTGGTATCACCTCCCCTTTACTCTGGTGACTTGGGGATTTTTCTCTGGGCGATCATCGTGCTTCCTAGAATGGCGCCACAGTAGACCTGTTTTTTGAGGGTCAGCCAGACCAGTGACCTACAACTCCCTCCGCCCCACTACTATGCTTCAGCTATGCTGGGCTCCTTTCAGATTCCTGAACACAATAAGATTTCTCGGAGTCATGGCCTTAGCACATACTGGGCTCTCTGCTTAGAAACTCTTTCCTCTGCCCTTGGCCTGGTTGACACCTCTGATCCTTTAGGTCTTAGTCTCATCTCAGTGTCTGCCTCCCTAGACGGTATCATCCCTGAGACCCGGACTATAGTTCTTACATTCACCCATAGATACTGACATTGAGTACAGTACTTGGCACACAGCAGAGTCCAGCAAACACCTGCTAAAATGACTGGTCAAACCCACCACAGGGCAGGCCTTGTGCCAAGAGTTTTAAATAAAAATCCCCACATTCTGACATAAACCTTCCCTCCAGCCAGGCTGGTCACTGAGTAACCTACAGACTACACACAAGACAGTACAGATCTAACTCCTTACTTCTCCCAGCTGCCTGGATGCCCCCAGCTCTCCCAGCCTGTTCACATTGTAGCATTTCAAGAACACTTCTTTAAATCTTTCTTTTTCTAAATCATGTGGCTATCCCAGCAAGGCATTCCTCCTGCTTGCTTTTGTGCCAACCTGGGTTACCCCATCACGACATGAGCAAACCATCATGAAATTGCTTTGCTTCATCCTCAAGTCTCTGAGATTTAATTCCATGAATTCTAGGAGGGCAGAGACTTTGTCCCTCCTTTTTACTACTATATCCCCACTACTAACAAAGGGCCTGGCACCTAACAGGTGCACAATTAATCCTCATTAGATGAAAGAACAAGTGATGTAACTGAATGATGGGTAGATGGACCTGAGAACTTCACCTTATTTAAAGGTGTTCTTTCATTACTTAATCTCTTAAAGAACAACATTATGACCTTTTAAGTACCTAATGTTCATACCTTACCCCCTTTTCTACTATCTCCAGAAGGTAAAGCCCATTTCTTTCTCATCTCTGTGTCTAAGAGTTGTGTGTACAGATTATTGGTACAGGAAACACGTCTGAGTTGTCTCACCTCTATCACATCAGATTTGCAATGTCAAAAGTAGTGTACCATTTGAGAAGTGAACACTTCTTATCGCTGCAAGAGGGAAAATGCCTGAATGCTATGGCACAAAGGCCACGGGGCTCTGCTGCCTGGCTTCCTGGCCAGCTCCCTCCCCACTGTGGCTCCCACAATCACACTGCTGACCCAGGAGCACCTCTCCTCAGCAGCCCACATGACAAGCTGGGCCTCACAGGCTTCTAAATCTAGGCTACACTGAGAAGGAATGAGCAGTTGCAAAATCAACAGGATTATTTGAAAAGATTAAAAACTTCCTAAGTCATTGAATTTGGTGGTAATGAATGGTCTATGTGTTTGCCTGTAAAAATGGAACTCACAAAAGCTCTTCCATACTCTTTTCTTCCTTGGCTTGGCTACAGAGCACCCCCAGGGAACCCCCAAAATCTACCCTGCCTGACCTGTTGTCCTCTCTGAGTCAGAGCCTCCCACCTGGGACTCAGTGATGTACACCAGCAAACGGTACAACCCAGCGATCATGTGCTGGCCACCATGTGCTTCTTCCTGAAGTACCCTCCCTGAATTAAAACCAATCAGAGCCAGGAGAAAAGCATGCTTCCCACCACCTTGCTCATACAATATACCCAATGTGGCTGACAAGCAACAGAGTTACTTGAAATGTCCTTTGTTTACAAAGATGGTTAAATATTCCTAAAACAAAACGCAGTAGATAAGTGGTTGCCCCAAGACTCTCTGGCAAATCTGGCTGTAATCACTGAAGTGGTGGGGGAGAGCGTGTTAACATTTCTCTTCTCAGAAGGTGGAAAGTGATTAGGGATGAGGGGGATGCTCTGCCATTAGCTTTGCTGCCCATTGAAGACCCCAAGCCTACTGCAGCCTGACCAGTGGGCCCTGCACACTTTCCCAAATCCATGGGTCCATCAGAGAGTGTGTGTCACCCAAACTAATTGCAATGCATCCCAAGTAGAGTTCACTGCAGCAGCTGTCACTGGAAATCAATGCCCTTCCTCCAAGCCCAGGCTTGGAGTTCACTCTGCCTGGACTTTGACCTTAATCTGGTCTCTTCTCCAACTGATAAGTCAGCCCAGCATCATCAGCAGCAGAAGGTACAATCTGTCACGTGCTGTTTGAACCATACGGTCAAAGGACTGAAGGCAGAAACCTGGAACCCAGGGCACCATGTGACCTTCACAAAGTCACATCACCTCTGAGTTTGGACTCCTCTCTAAAATTGGGCAATACTACTAATACTGCCAAGTTCACAGGTGGGCAGTGGATGTGGAAGAGAGAAGGCCATGAGGCTCAATAAAGATGAAGAAAACACACATGGTAGACATAAAAGTGTCACTGAGGTCTGAGGCCTCAGAGAGACCTAGGAACTGGTCCTGGCATCAGGTTTTCTCAAAGATGCCCAAGGTCACCAGTTTGGTGATCAGTTCTGGAAAAGATAGAAGATAAAAGAGTAAGATTCATTCCCATAACTTAGATAAGCCCTCAAGAATGACAACCCCAAAACTGAGTATATATTCAAGTATATTTCTAAAGAAATAAGTTGCATCTTATCTATTTCCACCTCTTATTGCCAAACTCTTCTGTGTTGCATTTTCCTACCATGAAAAATCAATCAGCTCTGGTCACTGTATTCTTCCAGACACAGGTAGAAAAAGTGTTTAAAAAAACAATATGGAGCAAATCCATCAGAAGACAGAAGTATGGGAAAGTGTGGAGGGACAGCACACTTCCATTCTGCTGTTGGTGTCCCCAGACAAATGACCCCCATGTGTAGTTCTCTGAATAACTAGAATAACTCAGTTGCGTGAGTCAAGGAGCCCAGCGGCACTTGGCACGTCCAAACTTCCCACTGGGCTCCCTCCTTCTGCCCACATTGGTCTCAGCACCAACCCTTACTTCCTCCTCCCCAAGAGTAATTGCTCACTACAGCTGCCAACCCTGCCTTTTGATTGCTGTAGCTAGCAGGGCACTTTGAGAGTACCTGGTCTTTAGAGCAAAGAGGGAAGGCAAAAGGACAAGGAAAGGAGAGGAAGGCATTTAAAGATAAGCAGTGGGCATTTCCTTGAACTTAGGTAAAGTAAAATAAAATGAGAAATGAGTCAGGAAAGCCATCCATGGCATGTAATCCATCATCAGTGCAAACCTCTCATTATTATATTTTAGTTGGATTCCAGTGCACAACCAACATTTGAGAAGATGAGGTTAGAGCCCAACAGTCCTGCTTCTTTCTCCCCAAGGAACAAGCTTCAAAGATAAAAATAAGTTATCCAACCTACCCGCTGGTCAATCTCACAGAAAGCATTCTCAATAGAAAATATGGGTTTGGCCCCCCTGACACCCCCAAATGAACTGATTCCTGTCTCTGGATTTCCGTATCAATACGTCTCCCACAGGTTGGAGGGAGGGAGAGCAAAGGTTGAGGGTCCCTCTGTGATGACCATCATTTACTGTGAAAAGGGAGAGGAAACAGCTCACAGGAAAAGTATTCCATGTTCCTCCCACCAGCTCTATCTATACCAGCAAAGAGAACACAATCGCAGCCTACGGGACACGCACCATGGCTCAGATGACCTTGGCAGCAGTAGATGAGATCATACTCGAGAGCATCCTTGTGCCAAAGCCACCAAGCCACTCCAAACCTTGAGGTGTTTATTGTGGCCTTTCATGGGCCATAGTCAGTTGAACCAGTGGCCTCCAGAACAAAGCAGGCCTTTTTTTCCCAAACAGTTTAATACAATTGGAAAACTAAGCATTTAGTTTCAACTAACACAGAATAGATACATGCAGCACTGGGTCACCAGATGAAGGAAATCCCACTTGTGTGAGCTACACACCAAGGTTTGAAGTTCTTAAAAACAAAGAGGGAATAGTTTTAGTTTTTGTTTTTGCTAGAGGCTGGGTCTGTGCGCCCTCTGCCATTCGAAGCACTACTGGATTGCTGCTGATCCTTGAGGAAGGGGACAGGCCTCTAAGTGCCTCCTATGCAAAGCCTAGAAAGGAGCTAAGAGGAACCAAATACCTACTGTTGGTCTTCATGCACGTCTATCCTGCAGCACAAGGTCAAACAAAACAAGGACAACTGAAGAGATGTGGAACAGAATCAGCACATTTCTCACAAGAGCAACACAAAAGGAAAATAAGACATCAAATGTATGATGGATGCTGCCCTCCAGTCATGTTCTTCAACCCTTTTCAAAGGCAGCTCCCATGAAAAATGTTCTCACAGTCATAAAATCCCCTGGGTTTGGCAGATCCAATGTTCGGAATGGATCAGCCACTGAAAGGGAGATACTTTTGCATGCCAGGCTTTTGACCTCATTGTTTTCCTGGACAAAGTGGGAAGGTCTGTGCAGTGCTAGTCACAAGGAGGAAGGGCGCCCAAAGCATGGCCACACCCACCCGGTCTTGGTACTCCTTGGGGCTCACAGACAGACAGGTACCCTCCTCCCTACCTCCCTCAAAATCTCACAGGAAAGCAAGAGAGCCAAGTGGAGAGGAGACCAAAAAATAATAATAATAATAAAAATAAATAAATAAATAAAGAGCCAATGCTCATTCTTTCTAAAACTATTCTAGTTGTAGTTCATGGTTAGAATTGCTGTATGATAATAACTAAACTGGAGACGGCAGATAAGGCTTTCTACTTTCCTTTTTTAGGAAGTGGATTGAAAAAATGAAGACGCTTACCCATTTTTGAAATAGAGGACATGGGCTCTCTGAAGTCCTGTTTCTAGGAAAAAACCTAGTTCTTGATCGTGGGGAGCAGGGCCAGGCTTAGGGCTTCTGTTTTGAATATTAGTAAGGATTACCTAGAAGGGGAGAAAATCGGAAAACTAATCAGATGCACATCCACGCCTACTTCCTTCAAACCCTTGCTCTAAATGTACTGCACAGTTCGAAAACCCGACTTCCTTTTACAAAGATCAGTACATGGGCACAGGTGCAGGAGTCCAAGCCTTGGGACAGCAGGGGATGCCTTCTGCTAGGAGAGGGCAGCCAGGGAACCCAGGTGGGCAGGGTTCTCCTGGCACACAGAGTAGAGGATCAAGGGTCACTGTTGAGTGGACATGCAGGAAATACATGAGAGGTGGCACACTGCATGACAGGATATTGTCAAGAAGGCTGCGACATGGAAGCAGATCCCAGCATAGGGCAAAAAGCCAAGGTCATCAACAGGTAGGCTGTGGTTTAGCCCTGCCTGAGCAGGAGGAGTTCCACTGAGAGCTGAGAAGCAATGAGATCAGTGCTCACGGTGGGTACTAAGAGAACCACCTACACTCCATTCTCCCCAGACTTGGCCTCCTTTCAACAGCAAACATGGTTTAAAAGGTTTACATTTTTAGCTCTGCAAGAAAGGCTACCAACTAATCAGAAGAAAGACTTGCAAGTTGAGTTTGTTACAGTGAAGAGTAAACACATATCTGCTAATCTCTTTAAACTTGCTAGTTAAATAAAGCATTTCTCAAAGAGAAACTTCCCTGTGGCCCACACAAAAACCATACAAATGCTCTTCAAACATGCTGTCCCTATTTGCTACAAGTCAGCAGCTTTTCAAAAGACTTGGTTGTTGGCCAAACCCCAAATATCTTAGAGGTCTTGTTCTTTAAAAGGAGTTGAAGCAAATCACTAGGTCCTCTAATCTATGGGCTTTGGGGAAAAGAAAGTAGGAGGTCCCACAATGCATGCCTCACCAAGGAAGGAAATCCAGGCGGGCAACCCTTGCATCTGGACTAAGTGCAGCTGGGCACCTTATCAACAGTCCCTGGCTTCTTCCAACCTGGGCATTCAGCTCTGCCCACAATGTGTGCTGGGGCTCCCCCTCTTGGGACCCTCGTTTCCTCTCCTCTGCACTGCAGGAGCTTCCTCCACGCATGTGCTAAGCGTCAGAGATGCACCGGCTGACGTCGTGGGCACTTTTCTGTCTTGAGTTGTCTTCAGATGACTTTATTTATATTCCTGTGAGCTTCAAAAACTGTCAATACACTGCCATTCCCAAATTTAAGCCCAAATATTCTCTCGTGCAGCCAACTACCCTATTGAGACCCAAAACTGAAACTTGTAAAATTGCCTTTCATTTGCCTCCACGCATGTTTTTTAATTTTGAGATGCCGTGATTACTTTAAAGCAAAACAATTCAGCACAGCACAAAAAAATTTTTTAAATCACCTCAAAATTCTACCACACAGAAATAACCATAGTCAAACATTTGTGTGCATATATATCAAGCAGAGAAAAGTAAAAATCATTTTACAAGAAAAGGTCATGTTATATACACTAGTTTTAAATTTGAATCGTTATATTTAATTTAGTTAAATTTGGCAGAAGAAACTAAATTCTGACCAAAGTAATCATTCAACTTCGAAAAACCATTTTAACTCATATAGTTCATTTTAAGTTAAAAATGTGTGCATATATGTAAGTGTGCCTCCATAATACACAGAGTTAAAGTACACCATTATTTTTTACCTACATATTTCAATTTACACAATATTTATTGGCACATAATACAGATGGAGAAATTAATATGTGCATTCTTCCTACTGTACCTTCTCCTCAGTCCTCCATTTTTATTTTTATTTTTTTTATTTTTATTTAAGCGAAAAAAAAAAGACACATATAACAAAGACAAAAAACAAAACAAACAAACATCCATTTTCATTTTTATATTTCACCTTCCCATTTATATTATTTTATATATATATATACATATACACACCATACTCACACACCTGTATATACCCATATACAAGGGTGTGTGTATGCACAGTTGTTTTGTGTTCACTTTCAAGAATACTAGCGTGGTGGCGCACGCCTTTAATCCCAGCACTTGGGAGGCTGAGGTAGGAGAAACATTGTAAATTCGAGCCTGGTTTGGGCTACAACAGGAGCACAAGGCCAGCCTGAACTACATAGTGTGACCCTGCCTCAAAAAACTAGGGCTGGGAGTTTGGCTCATTGGCTTAAGCGCCTTCCTGGCAGATGCAAGGCTGTGAGTTTGAAAAAAAAGAATACTAATTGTGTACACTACCTTTTCTTTCTGTAGTTCTGGGGCTCAAACCCAGAGCCTTGCTCATGCTAGGTAAACGCTCTACTAATGAGCTACTCCCAAACCTGTGTACTGTCATGACAATTCTAGAGGCTGGAAAGTATGAGTCCTTCAGTTTTATTCTTTCAGTTCAAGACTCTTTGGCCAGTTCTGGGTCACGAGAATTTCCACACAAATTCTTGAACCAGCTTGTCAATTTTTGCAAAAAGTACATCTCATATTTTGAAGGGCAATGGGTTGAATTTCAAGATGAATTTAGGGAATACTATCATTTTTATAAATTAAGTATTTCAATCCATGAACATGGGTTGTCTTTCCATTTATCTAGATCTTCCTTAATTTCTTTTAACAGTTGTGTAGTTTTTAGTGTACCTGTTTTTATTAAATTTATTCCCTTGTATTTTATTCTTTTGATTCTATTATAAATGAAATTGTTTTCTTAAATTTATTTTGGATTATTCACTGCTGGTGTATAGAAATGCGATTTTTATACACTGACTGTATATCCTATACCCTTGCTGAACTTATTAGTTCTAACTTTTTTTAAACAGATTCCTTAGAATTTTCTATACACAATATCACCTCACAACTAGAGTTTTACTTTCCCTTTTTCAATCTGGATACCTTTTTTTTTTTTTTCCTAATTGCACTGGTTACAACACCATCTGCAATACTGAGTAACAGTGACAAGAGCAGAAATCCTTTCTTGTTCCTGATGCTAAGGGGAAAACATCCAGCCTTTTAGCAATAAATATGTTGCTAGATGTAGGCTTTTGATATATGCCCTATATCAGGCTGAGGCAGTTCCCTTCTATTTCTAGTTTATTGAGTGTTTTGTTTGTCAAGAAAAGAGGTTGAATTTTACCAAATGCTTTTTCTGCATCTACTGAGACGTTCATGTCTTTTTTTTTTTTTTTTTTTTTTTTTTTTCTGGTGGCACCAGGGCTTGAACTCACAACCTTGCTCCTGCCAGACAGGCACTTAAGTCACTGAGCCAAACTCCCGGCTCATGTGATAGATATGGACACAGATATAAAGAAAGACCTATATCTATATAAAGATAGAGATATCTATATATAGATATGTTCACCATATTAACTGGTTTTCAGATGTTAAATCACCTTTAATTTCTGAAATGAGTCTTTCTTGGTCATGACATATAATCCTTTTTACAGATGCTCCTTGATTTACAATGGGGTTAATTCTGCTGGTCACCAAATACAGTAAATTGGAAATTCATTTGATACTCTAATCTACTAAACTTCATAACTTAGTCTGGCCTACCTTAAACATGCTCAGAACATTCACAACAACCTACAGTTGGGTAAAGCCATCTAACACAAAGGTTACTTTCTAATAAAGAGCTGAATAACTTATATGATTCACTAAATGCCTGTATCCAGAAATGCTGGCAACATAGAGCGCTATTCAGCATAGGCTGTTTCCCCTCAGATTGTATGGCTAACTGGCAGCTACAACTAACTTTCCTTACCCAGAACAGGGACTAGCCCACGAAAAGGTCAAAATTCAACATTCAAAGTACAGCTTTTCCATCTGACCTAAAAAGCTCTGCCTTTTAATTGGGGTGTTAAGGTCATTTACATGTAATGATTTATTTTTGTTTAGTTTTTAAAAAATGTTTTAGATTGTTTTTCTAGTACTTTAAAGATACTATAGTTTGGATCTTAATTGCCCCTCCCCCAAAAGGTTTATGGTTTGGTCATCAGCTGATGGCATTATCTGAAACTGGTGGAACCTTTCAAGAAGTGGGACCTAGTGGAAGGAAATTAGGTCGCGCAAATACAGTTTCTACTAAATGTGTATTGCTTCTGCACATTGAGGCTAGGGGAAATATATATGTATATGTATCACATATTTCATTTTGTTGGTATTTCTGTTAAGGATATTTACATCTATATTCAGAAGAAATACTGGCCTCACAAAAGTGTTTCCTCATCTCCTATCTTCTGGAACTCTGAGTAATGTTCGTATCATTTCTTCCTCAAATATTGGAATTCATCAATGAACCCAAATGAACCTATGGTTTTCTTTATGGAGAGGTTTTTAATTAAAAATCCAATTTTTAAAATAGATACAGGGTAGCCGAATGTGGTGGTGCACACATGTAATCCCAGCACTTGGGAGGCTGAGACAGGAGGATTGTTGCAAATTCAAGATCAGCCTGGACTACAAAATGAGCTCAAGTCCAGCCTAAACTGCATAGCAAGACCCTGTCTCAAAAAGACAAAAAAAAAAAAAAAAAAAAGACATAGGGATATTCAAGTTAGCTCTTCAATCTTGGGTAAGCTTTGGTAGTCTGTGTCTTTCAAAGAATTTTTCTATTTTTCTAAAAGTGATCAAATTTATTGGCACAAGTTGGTTATAATTTTTCTTTACAACCTCTCAAAGTCTATGGATCAAGAGCAGTATGTCATTATTACTTCTTATGTCTTCTTTCTTTCATTCTTGCTCAGTGTCTTAGTTACTTTTTCGCTCGTTGCCAAGACAAAATACCTGATGCCCAAAATTAGGGAAGGAAAGGTTTATTCTTACAGTTTCTCGGGAGTTTCAGTCCATAAAGTTGGCTCCAAGGCAGCATGGCATGGCGGCTGCAAGCTGCAAGCCGTGCTGGCGAGAGAGAGAGAGAGAGAGAGAGAGAGAGAGAGAGAGAGAGAGAGAGAGAGGGAGGGAGGGAGGGAGGGAGGGAGGGAGGGAGAGAGAGAGAGAGAGAGAGAGAGAGAGACACGCAGAAGAGGAAGCGAATAAGAGGAAGACCCGCCTTCCCTTACACTGTATGTCAGCTCCACCCCTGGGTGGGCACAGCGCTCACATTGTCAATCAACAAACCAATAACAAACCAATAACTCAGCCCCATCAAAATTATATGAGGACTTGGGGGGACATAGCATACCCCATACACTCAGTCTTGCTTTTTCTTGATCTTTTATTGATCTCTTCAAAAAGCAGTTTTTTAATATTAGTGATTTTTCTCTGCTATTTACTTGTTTTCTGCTTTACTGATTTCTGGTCCCTATGATTTCCTCTCTTCTGCTTTTTCTGGTTTTAATCTGTTCTTTTTCTAGTTTCTTGAGTTGGGGACTATTGATTTGAGCATTTTCTTCCTTTCTAACATAAGCATTTCATGTTAGAAGTTCTTCTGTGTATTTTGTTTTACATATCTCACAACTGTCTTATCAGATTTCTCATCAGGATTATAATGTCTTGCTGATAAATTTCATTATGTGGCACTTTACTTCTTGCATTTCCTTGTACCTAAGTTTCCATTACAATACAAAAATTCTAGCTTTCTTTTGATGGCATATACCTTTACTACTAGCCTCCTTATATATTAAAGTGGTTTTTAATGTACAGCATATAGTTATGTTTACTTTTCTGTCCAATATGAAAAATCTCTGCCTTTTAATTGGAGACCATTTACATTTAATGGCTTGTTTTGTCTAGTTGTTGAAAAATATTTTAGATCATTTTTCTTCCAGTACTTAAAAGGTGTTACAGTTTGATCCTAAGTGTCCCTGCCACAGGGTTATGTGTTACAGGTTTTGTCTCCAGCTGATGGTACTATCTGGAACTGGTGGAACCCTTTAGGAGGTGGAGTCAACTGGAAGGAAATTAGGTCATCAGGGACAGGGGATAGTGGAATCCTTGACCCTTCCTGTCTCTCTCTTCCCTTCCTAGCTACAATGAGGTGAGCAGCTTTTGTTTCACCAGGTACTTCCCACCATGATGTTCTGCCTTGCCATAGTCCGAAAGTGACGGGGCTGAGTGACCAGGGACTGAAATCTCTGACACTGTGAGCCAAGTTAAATCTTTTCTTCTTTCAAATTGTCTGCCTAAAGTATTCTGTCACAACAGAAAGCTTACTAACACAAAACTCACCTAGTGTATCTGACTTACAGAGTTTCAGGTAAGTCTGCTGTAAATCTGAACTTCATTCTCTGTATTTAAGGTTTTCTTTTTCTTGGTTGCCTTCAAGATTTGGACTTTGGTTTTCAAGAGTTTGACTATAATGTGTCCAAGTGTATGTATTTAGCCTGATTCAGATTCTCTCAAATTCTGTTAAATATGGTTTTGCTGTGGTTTAGTAATTTTGAAAAACTTTCAGCCATATCCTCTTCATATATTTCTTTTGTACCAGTTTCTCTTTGTTTTCGACTTTCGGAATTCCCAAGACACACATGATATTCTCCCACATCTATAACCACATTCTCCTTTGAAAAAAGCATCCACCCAACAAATGAGATAGCATGATAGCACCAAAGGAAGGCATCAGAGATTCCGGGTAGAAAGAAACAGTCTCAAGGTCTAGTTCCGACACTTCACGCTATTTATGGAGCTATATACTCTAAACTTGCAGATCTTCACTGTCCTATCTATCCAAAGGGAATAACACCTGCTCCACATGGTTGTTTCTAATTGCAAATGAGTGAGTACACAAATATTGCAATTTGTAGTGGAGATGTACTAAAGAGTTGCCTTCAGATAAAAACAAAATAAAGATATTCACCATCGTCCTATCTTAACATTGCTTTAAGGACTCTGGCAAAGATATGAAGGAGATATAAAATGGAAAATATTAAAAAAGAAAAAATAACAACAATGAAAATTCATTTGCCATAGACTCATTCTTAGAAATATAAAAAGAATCAACTTCTTTCCTTTCCTAAAGAAGACTTTTCAGTACCACCACAGTCAATGATCCTATACTGCTATGCTTGCTAGTCTTCAAAGTTCTGCTGTCATCTCTTCTAGAAGCTGTCCTTGAACTTCCACACTGGCCCAAGACCTGTCTCTGGCTTTAAAGCTCTGACTATTCACCACCAAACTACTCCCATGCTGGTTATGGGCCTGTGTCCTTGTGAGGCAGGATGCTTAAAGGGCATGTGCTGTGGCCTTTTTACTCTAGTGCCGCTGGTGTCAATAAATGTTTGTGTAAGGTGAATTAAAAAATTGTTACGAGTGTGTGCAAATACAATGAAAATGGAAAAGATGTGGGAATAAAACAAACCTATTTAAATTTGTAAAGCAAAAAGTATTGATGGTATGGAGAAAAGGTCACAGATGAGAGAAGACTAAATATAATTCTCTAATGTAATTAATTAATTAATACAAATTCAACCAAACCCCTATAAGGTTTTTTTTTTTTTTTTTGGTACTGGGGATCGAACTCACAACTCACAACCTCGCGCCTGCCAGGCAGGTGCTTATGCCACTGAGTTAAAACTCCGGCCCTTAAGACTTTTCTTGAGTTCAACAAAATTATTCTAAAACTTCTCTGAAAGTATAAAGAGAAAAGAACAATGAACACTCTGAAACCTAAAAGTACTATGTAATTACTAATCTTTCAGATGTTAAAACCCATCCTAAATAGACAGCATCATAACAGAGCAATACAAGATTAGTATGACAAAACAGGGAATCCAGAAATTAGGTAAAATTGTAGAAAATATGGAAAAGAAATATAAAATCCGCTAACAATGGCACTGCATTTTGAGGAAAAATAATTTAGAGTCATATATAATATCATATACCAAAATAAATCCCAAGGATTTGGGGTTTTTTTCACAACTGGAAATAATCAGAACTTTTCAAATCCTAGAAGGAATTTATCCCAATTTTCAAGCTTTAAAAGCAATAAAATGTAATTTAAAAACCAGATTCAACTATATATAGATTCAAAATTTAGGAACAATTTAAAAATGGTAAATTACTGATTGGGAAATTATTTAAACCAAATATGATAAAGGTATAACATATTTATGATATAATTTATTTAAATTATAAGAAAATAAGTACTTCCAAAAGCTAGACACAAAGTATAAGAGACAAAAACAATACATCAAGGTCTAACATACTTGTAAGTTACCATATGACCGAGCAATTATATTCCTGGGAATATATCCAAGAAAAATGAGAATATTTGTCCACATAAGAACTTGTACATGAATATTTATAGCAGCATTACTCATAATATCCTAGAAGTGAAAACAATCCAAATGTCTATCCAATAATGAATGAATAAACACATGATAGTGCATCCATATAACAGAAGATTATTTCACAATAAAAAGAAAGGAAGTACTGATAAATGCTACAACATGGACTAATCTTGAGAACATTGAACCACAGGAGCCTATCATTAAAGGTCACGTTTTTTATTCTATTTATAGATAATGTCCACAAATATGCAAATCTATAAAGCAGAAAATAGATAAGTAGGTTTTAGAACTAGAGAGATTCACTGGACATTCATGGAGTGTGACTGCTAATGGGTAAAGGGTTTCTTTTGGGGATGATGAAAATGTTGAATATCAGTTACAGAATTAAATGCCAGTAATGGTTACACATTACAAATACATTAAAAACCACTGACAAACAGGCACAGTGGCGCGAACCTATAGTCCCAACTCTTCAAGAGACTGAGGCAGGAAAATCACTTGGGCTTAAGAGTTCCAGGCCAGCCTAGACAACAGAAGACCTCACCTCAAAGAAAGAAAGAAAGAGAACACAGAAAATGTCAACCTCATTAATATTCAAAAATGCAAACCAAACTTCCAAGGTACTATTTACACCTAGCAAATAACTCTGAAACAATTTACTAAGCTTACAAAGCAAAACCACTAGTTTCCTGTACTGCCAAAGTTCAAAGATATCAGGAAGATGTGCAGAAAGCAACTGGATATTGTAATAAGAATGGTAGAACTACTTGAACTTCTGAGAATTTGCCCTTAGGAAATAATGCAAAGCAAAAAAACCTAGCTGAGGGAAGTGGGCATGACCACAGTATTCACAAGTCAGACATAACAATAAGTTAATTATATTACAGAGGGCATCCCCTTGAAATAGTATACATCCATGAAAATCATGTGAAGTTTGATGTTAAGTGAAAAAAGACAGATATAAAACTTTCTAATGATATTAATTTATGAAGGCAAAGACTGACAAGAAATATACAAAAATGACAATAAGTGAGCACTCTTTCCTGGTTACCAGACTTTGCTGACTCAGTGGTAAGAATGTTGTAGCCTCCTGTTCCAGTCGGTCAGAGGTACTGGAGCAGAGACACACCACCCAGCTGGGCAGCGTCTGGGCAGTTCTGTGAGGAAGCACAGGTTCAGCTGGTTTAACTTAAACTTTAGCTTGAATGAAAAGGTGTCTCACATTTTACAGCCACAGTGAATGCCACTTGGACCTCTAGACTCACACCCTGCCTTTCTCAGCAGTGGCACTGACTGCTTGGACACTTACTTGGTTTGAATTCGAGACACACAGTGACCTTAATCTAATCCAGCTCTGGATCCCACCCCCAAAGCGATGTCATCACAAGTTTCGCCTGCAAGAAGACAGCAGAAACTCAAGTGTGACCCTGCTGCCTAAAAGCGACGAACTCACAATGAGCAGGGGAACCCTGGACAGGACCCTGCAATACATGGGGACCTGGGGTTTCTTCTCAGAACTTCAGCACCAATACAGCCAATTAAAAGTCACGGATGCCTCATAATTGAACATGAACTTCCTTTCTAAAATAGGGTGTAAAGAAATGAACTGTCAGCAGAAGGTAAAGTTCCACCCTGGCACTGCTCCTGCTCAAGAAAGTCATAACCAGCTGGTTGGTTGATGCGTGCAAAGGACAGAGACAGGATAATTTCATTTGCCAAAAGCAGGGCTCAGACTGTGATATCCAAGGATGAAGTCATCTTTATTTCTATCATTGCAACACAAGTTCCTTGCAGTGCAGAAAATCTTATTTACTACTGGCATAATGCCACTATCTGGAGATAAACTAATCAAGGCCACCCTGCACCACTGCTAATTCTATCTGCTCTGATTTGATTTCTTTGATTGAATTATTTTATGCACACAATATTAGGGTTATATTTTATTCCCCTTCAGAAAACAAACTATCAGAGAAGATTATTGGTCAATGTCTCTGTAACCTAATATAATAAGGACAACACTAAGAAAACGTTTAATCACAGGGCTTTCACTTCCTCTCATCTCCTCTGGCCCTGCCTCCACACTGGACCAGGGGAAGAGCCACGCAGGAGGAGCTCCTAGCATCCTGCCTAGACATAGCGCTTCACAGTAAATGCTGGTTCTCTGCCACTGAAATGAGACAAGCCAGGCAGAATTAGCTCCACCATGAAGATGGAAAGCTGAAGCAGCCATAAAGAAACAAAAGGTCTACACCAAATAATTAAGAACCTGGAAATAGGGACTCCAGACAAAATGTTGTTCCAGTAGCTGAGCACAAGATAAGGAGCCAAATTCTCCAGAAAACATTACTTCCTAAACAGTCCCCTAAAATTCTTTAACATTCCTAATAAAGGAGCAGGTATATGATACTTCAGATTTTTATCTAAATATCTGAAATTTTAAAAGGCTAAGAAAGATTGCACAGCCGGGTGACCCAGGAGCAGATAATGACAACAAAGCTAACATCTGCAGTGCACTAAGAGTGTACTGGGAGTATGTGAGTTCTCTACCCTATAGACAGGGTTTGAGGTGCAAGAGAGGCTAAGTGCCCCAAGTTCCACAGCTAAGAGGTGGCAAGGCCAGTATTCCAACACCGAGTGCCTTTCCTCTGGTGCTCAGCTGCCTCTCCTAGCTGGGCCAGCTGCCTCGATGGGAGGGAGGCCAAGGTCAGCCCCCTTTCTGAAAGGCCACTCCCCGGGAAGAAACCAACAACTGGGACACAGCTGAGCAAACACACTGTGGAGAGGCTCAGGGAGTGGCGCAGCCTCAGAAACCTGATGCCGTGGCTCCAGATGTGAGAAACCATTAACCACACTACTCTAAAAACGTCCTTAAATTAGGCTCCACCCAAATTATATTCTTGCTAATGAATGAATTTAAGAGTCAACTCTAAATGCCAAAAGGTCCTTGCAGACAGTTGTTTTTTCACTAAGGAAGGAGAGAAAGGCGGGAGAAACCACTACAATGTAGACAACCGTGAAACAGCATGTGGGATTTTCTACTCACTGGGGCTGCTAAGAAAGCAAAGCACTATTTGCCTAGGCTTTCCCAAGGCTTTTACTTCTTTCAAATCCTATTTCTCTAATGTGTCTATTTTCAATACAACATAATTCCTACTACATTGAAAAATTAAGCTCAAATTTAAAAGAAAAAGGTCTACTAGGCACCTTCAGCATAGCCCACAATTCTCTTGTCATATACAAATCCTTGAACTTCCACCAAGCCCACTGGCCACTAAAGGAGGTCATTTTCCCCTAGCCTTTGGACGGACCGACACTTAATTTCTCAAGTGTCCACTACAGTCAAAACAGGTATTTGGCTCATTCAATCTGCCTCACTGCTAATAGCGGCTGGTTGAAATCTGGGGAGGGCCATAGTGGTTTCCATAAAGGAAACTCCTACTGAAGAATCAGAGTCTAAAGTAGACAGCAGTCTCCTAGATGTGCTGAGAGTTAACCCCAGACCCAGGAAGCTGCTTCCTCACACAACTGAATGCCAAGGCTCCACTGGCCCAATACTTCTGGAGCACATGGCAAAGGACGCAATCCAGTATTTGTCTGCAGTGGCTTGGGCGAATTAATGGAGTGAGCATTGAAGCAGGTGTTAAGAAAGAGTGGAGTCTTCACATTAGCTTTGGCCTAATGCCTTGTGTGTCCTTGGGTCCCAGTTTTCTCTTTGAAATTTAATTCTTATGATCACTGTGCCCTCAAACCAAAAAAAAAAAAAAAAAAAGATTTCTTTTGGGTTCTATGGTTATCCAGGTCTCTTTGAAAGTTGCACTGAAGAGCCCAGAAGTGGGGGAATTAGGAATAAATGCAACAGGAAGTATATCCAGATCGGCCAATTCTTGCATTGCTAAAACACAGAACAGATAAGCCTCCTTCCTCCTAGTTAGGCGGAGGCAGCCCCAACATGACTGGACAATTGGAGAGTAAGCTGCAAAATAAGAGCCCTTCAGTGCCCAGGACTGTGCGGTCAACAAGAACAGTTCACCTGGGATTAAACAAACTTCTCTTCTGCAAGCTCTGACCATAGTAGCCAGACAATAGAAAAAAGTATGGATATTGAAAACAGCCTGCATTTCTCTAAAGACATATCCTAAATTCTAAATAACAACAAGAAAACTTCCCTCATAAGAACCTTCTGATAGCCGGGCGTGGTGGCGCATGCCTTTAATCCCAGCACTCGGGAGGCTGAGGTAGGTGGAGCGTTGTGAGTTCGAGGCCAGCTTGGGCTACAACGCGAGCGTAAGGCTGGCCTGAGCTACATAGTGCAACCCTGCCTCAAAAAAACCAGGGCTGGGGAGTTTGGCTCAGCAGCTTAAGCGCCTGCCCTGGCAAGCGCAAGGTTGTGAGTTCAATCCCCAGTGCCGCAAAAAAAAAAAAAAAAAAAAAAAGAACCTTCTGATAGAACGACATTTTGGCATGACAGTCAAAACAGCTTTCTGAGTTCCCAGCCATCATGAACTATGACTTACAATCCATTCTGGTTATGGGCAGGTCAAATGCTATTCCATCATTCCCTGCAGCCCCACATCCTCTGTGAGTCTCACGCTATCTACTCTCCCTGCAGGCAATGCTGGTCCTCATGAGCTATACCAACACATTATAAAATGATTTTTTAAACAAATTACTTCCAGTCAGTACACAGATAAAATAACGAAAGCTAGCAAGACTTGGTCCCTCTCTAATCTTTACAGAAATACCCACAAAATTGATGGAAACGAAGTCTGATCATTTTCAAGCTCTCACAAGACTTCTAATCACTTCAAATATCGCACAGATGCATCTCTGAGGCTGAGAGGGTCAAGGTCAGTGTCCAGGCTTGGTTAGAGCACCAGGAAACTGTGCTGCGGTAAAGACTGCTAGGAACGGCTGTTATTAAAAATAAGTGACATCTACCAAGAAGCCAATGTGCTCCCGGAATCTAGGCTAAGTGCTTGCCTCCACACGACTTTATATAATCCCAAGAATTCCATGAAGCAGGAACTATTATTACACACTTTTTTCAAGATGGGAAAATCAAGGCTCATAGGTAAAGAAATTTAGTAACGAGAACCAAAAGACAAGTGTCCTTCTAAACAGACAAGTTGCCTACATCTGCCTGGCCCTGTCTATTCTCAGCCTCCTCTGCACAGAGCTCACTCATTCTCTGTTAAGTGGCCTTCTTTTCAGCTTCTGGTTTCCATTCCCCACACACCAGAGAACCACTGCCTGCTGGAGAAGGCCATCCCAGACGGCCTCAAAGACATACAACCTGCTCCGAGCAGGGAGGCTGAAGTCCCCAGCAGAAATTGCCATACCTATCAAGGTGAAGCCTCCCAAGAGCAGATAAGCAGATGTGCCCACAGACCACATGAAGATGAAGGAAGTCAACTCATTTTGCTCAGTGGAACAAGAATGATTCACCACTTCAGTGGGTATAAAGAGCAAGCTGCAAACTGTCATTTCTGCTCAGAGGATCTTAAAATACTTTGCATACACTGAATGATCTACTTTATTTTCACAAGGTACCACCATCACTACCATCATTTCTATAGTATTCAGAAATAAGTAAAGCTTTGTAGCCTGAGGCAGACAAGTCAAAGGCTTTCTAGTGGTTGACTGCAGTAGTCTGTAATACAATTTGGAAACAAAATGATCAGATGGAATAAATGCTCGGTCCTCACTTACCCTTTCTATCTCTTGGAGGTACAAGAGTGCGATGTCCCCTGCTTTCTCATAACAGGTGATGACATCCTGTTCCCGGTCCACATGAAGATTACTGGTAGAAGATGAAATAGGCAGCTTCTCTAAACAAAGTCCTTAAAAAAAAAAAAAAGAAGAAGAAGAAGAAGAAGAAGCAAACACACAAAAACTGGATAACGTGTTTTTCATGGAGCCTAAGTTAAATATTGCTCTAGCGGGCCACAATGGTCATAGGATATCACAGGCTATTCATGAAGCAGATTCCCTGCCCTCTGTCCTCTCTCCTTAAGGACAAAATGAGACATCAAAATAGAGTACCGAAAGGAGTATCTGCAACTTACAGAAGAGGCCATTAAAAACAGATTCTTTTGACTTTGAAGTTCAGGTTGAGAACTTGGCCAGGCACTTCACCACGAATTCATTCAGACCTAAGAGAGGGTGGTAGTTAATTCGGTGTGTCAACTTCACCGGGCCACAGGGTACCCGGGCACTTGGGCAATAACTCTGTGTGTCTATGTGGGTGTTTCTGGCTGAGATTAACACCTGAATTGGTGGGCTGTGTATGCAGTTCACCCTCCCTAATGTGGGTCTCATCCAATCAGCAGAAGGACTAAACAAAAAGGCCAAGTGAGATAGAAGCCAGCCCACCTGTAGAGCTGGGCTGTGGTCTTTTCCTGCCTTTGTCCTTGAACTGAAACTCTGGCTCCTCTTGGACCCTGAGCCTGCAGCTTTTGGACCAGAATTTATACTACTGGATTATCTGATTTTCAGGCCTCCAGACTCAAACTGGAACTATATCATCATCCCTCCTGGATCTCTACTTGCCTAATGCAGGTTTTATCTTCTTCGGGTCCTGTTTCTATGAAGAACCCTGAATAATATAGAGAGATCATCACTTGAATATGCTTCGGGTCCTTGAATTTTTAAAAGTAAGTAAAGCAGGCTGTGATAGTGCGGATCTTAAATGTCCCCGAAAGACCTATCTGTTCCAGTATCATGTCCAGAGTAGTACCACTGGGAGGCTTCAGAGCCTTGAAGAGGGGGAGAGGCCTCAAAGGGGCACATAGGACTCAGCCCTTTGTCTGGGGGCCCAGGTAAGTGATTTTGTTCCCCTAAGCACTCCAGTCATGATTTGCTTTTGTTGCCCAAAAGCAACATGGCTATTCCATTGTAAACTGCAGCCTCCAGAACATGCAGCCAAAATAAAACTGCTTATAAGCTGATTATCTCAGATATTTTGTTAGAATAACATACTGGCTCAGAGGACCATACTACCTAAAGGGGATCTTCTACCCTAAAATGCCCAGTTAACCAACTGAACATAAAAAGATTGTTTAACATTCTCAGGAGTCCTAGCATTTTGACCAACTCTCAGCCCTAGAGTTTAGAGTCAACACAACAGCTGTGAACTGAGAACTTTCTTAGTGGGCATTTCTTTAGAGATGAAGTAGATACTCTATGACAAGAGAGATTCAGGCTTGCGATGTATAAAAGCACCAAACGCTGAAACTCACTAAGTGAGAGAAGCCAATCTGAAAAGTCTATGTACTGTGAGAATATTCTGGAAAAGGCAAAACTATAGAGACAGTAAGATGAGTGGCTGCTAGGGGAAGAGTGTCATCCTTATGTTTGATTGTGTACACCTTTTCCGCTAGCTATTTTTAAGATTTTCTCTTTGGAATTGGTTATAACCAATTTATGTGATGAAGTACCTGGGCTTCACTGAGCTTCCTGAAACTGAAGGTCTATAGTTTTTATAAAAATGTCAAAATATTTGTACATTTCTACAAAAATACCTGTATCATCCTCTTGCTCCTGAGGAAGCTCCAATATACACATATTAGGCCACCTAAGTGGTCATACTTATGTTTGTTCCATTTATTTCAAATCTATTTTTTTCTCTTTCATGCTAGATAATCTCTTTGGCTATATCTTCAAATCTTTTCTTCTGCAATGCCATTAATCACATTCAGTGTAATTGTTTTAATCTCTAACATTACAATTTTCATCTGTAGAATTTCTGTAGAAATTTGATTTGGGTCTATTTTTATCTTCCATATCCCTACTGAATTTCTTGAACATAAGGAATATAGTGCTAATAGCTGCTTTAGTGTCCCTCAAATCCTAAGTGTTCAGTATCCATTCTCTTCTCATTTACAGCCAAAGTTGTTTAAGTAGTTGCAAAAAAAAGAATATCTAAGTACTCTCTCCGCAGTGGTGTGAGCTGTGTTATAAGCTCTTGACATTTTCTTTAGTGAGGAACATGAGACAAACTGAACAAACTCACCATTTAGCATAATAGTTCCAGAACTACTTAAAAGCCAGCACTTGATTAGAGTTTCTTAAGTGTGCTTATAAGTATTGTAAATACTTATACAAAATTAAAATCACCAGGAAAAATACAGAGAGAGAAAATGAGTTTCATAATGTGCCCTCTCCTTGGATGAGAGGCAACCAAACAATGTGCAAGTTGGTACCAGTGATTTAATTGAGGAAAACTAATTCCCCAGAGGATGTCAAAAGGTCAGGTAAAATCAGAACTGCCCCTTACCCTGCAGACTGGTTCTGACCACGGATACCCACAAAGATGACCAAGATCCTCAGAGACTTGCCAAGGCCACTGAATCAAAGAAAGGCCAAACCAACTTGACACAATTTGACTATCATCTGTATTTTACTGGGTCCTGAAATATTTGAAAACTAGTCATGTAGGGCTCAACAACTTAGTAAGACCCTGTTTCAAAGTTGAAATTAAAGGAGGACAGAGGTAGGGAGGCTGGGCATCTAGCTCAGTGTGAAGGCCTTGGGTTCAATCTCTAGTACTGAAAAAATATTACAAAAAATAATAATAATTTCATCTCCAGGATCAAAACTGTATACATAAAAGATAGAAATTAAGTGCATCTGTTTTCTATTACTATAATAAAATACTCAAGGCTGGGTACTTTATAAAGAAAAGAGGTTTATGTAGCCATTGGTTCAGTAGCATGGTACAAGCATCTGCTCAGCTCTGGTAAGGGACTCTGGCTACATCACAACATGGTGGATGGTACCATGGCAGGAACATGTGCAAGAGAGAGAGACCACATGGTGGAACAGGAAGCAAGAGAAATACAGGACCCAGGTTCACTCTTTTGATAATAACTCACACTCACAGGAAATGGGAAGGTTTCCTTGAGAACTACTAATCCCCTCCGAGGGCAGTGCCCCAACCACCTGAACACTCCCTATCATCTCTCAGTGCCACCACACTGGAGACCAAGCTTCTGGCATATGTACTTTTGCGGGGCACCACACACCATATCTACACTATAGCAAAGTGCTTCTTCACAATCAAGGCGGCTTTAAAGTACGGGTGATAAAGTGTCTGGCTATCATATGATTTGAAGAACACAGAACACCCACAAAAATAACAGCAACGAAACACTGCAACAGCAATGAAACACTGTGTTTTCTGGTGGTATTACTAGGGATTGAACTCAGGGCCTTCACACTGAGCTAAATCCCTAGCCTTTTTTTTTTTTCAATGTTTTGAGACAGGATCTTTTTAAATCCCTAAATTAGCCAGGAAGGGCTCAAACTTGCGATTTTCTGGCCTCAGCCTCCCAGAGAGCTGGTATTACATGTGTGTGCCACCACCCCCAACTGAAAGATAACAAATTTTTTAAAAAATTGATGATGATCAAATTGACTGCATTTAACAGCTTTCAAAGCTCTTGCATGTACATTGACCTGTTTGGTCCTATTCAATAGGTACCCTCCTCTTCTCAAACTTGTGGGAAAAGTGATTTGACTGGTCTGGGCTATATAGTGACTTCAAGGCCAGCTCGCACTACATAGCAAGACCCCACTCCCCAAAAATGTGATTTGGACAGGGTCTGTGCAGGTTGAAAAGTAGAAATTATGAGGGAGCTGTTACCTGTGGCCAATGCAGCCTGCCCTAGGTCACCTCCTCCCAGCGGCAACATGGACTACCAAGGCTGTGCGGGGTACAGCACTGAAAGAAGGTGCCATACAGAGGCTGGTGGACCAGTGCAACATCAGAGTGTGTGTGTGTGTGTGTGGAGGGGCTGCTGAGTAGGCCCAAAACAGCTTGAGGCTCCTCTGCACTTTTAAAAGCTCAAAATTCCCTAGACTCTGAACTGCTCTATGTCAGGGTGACCCACAGAACATAACAGGACCAACTGGATGCTCCACTGCGTGTTTCCTCCAGTATCAAGGTTTCGACACCTCTGACAGGGAGCTCCTGTTTATCTTCCCCAGGCTTAGTTTCCCCAGTGGTTTGGTTGTTTGAGTGAAGAACTATACATCTCATTGCCAGAAAATCCAGTGACCACTGAGGAGTTAATACCCAAATTCTTCCAGTTATGTTTAAAATCGAGATCCCTCAGATAGGCGCCTTGTCTGGGTGTAAGATGAAACAGTCTCAATACTAACAAAGATTCAATTAGTAAAGCCTTACTCGGCACCAGGCATTGTGTCTGGGGTCTGGCACGCGCCACTTCTAATCCCCATGGCACTGAGACAATTTCCAGGGATCTTAATTTCCAAACTGCAAAGAAACTCAGGAAAAGTGAATCAAAGCTACATGGAACTTCTAATCCCCATGGCACCCTACAGGGAAGGTGTTAACAGACTCTTATGAATGAGACTGAACTTAGGGCTCCCCAGCTAAAAGATGAAAGCCAGGTTTCAACCCCTGGTCTGTCTGATTACAAAGACCTGCTCACAACATCCTTTAACATAGGCTGGTGATACCAGCATATTCGGTGTCTTATAATATCAATGGCAATAAAGTGAGTCTCAAGTTGTAAAGGCACGCAAATCAAAGTCCACAGCCTTGGTGTCCTCATCCCCTCTCCCAATTCCTGGGGTCACAGGGCCACTTATTCCCACTCGGCATCATGAAGGACCAAACTGCCAAGGTATCACCTTGAACTATATGACTCTGAAAGACAGCTAAAACAAATATTCTCAATTTTTAAAATCACTTTAAATGAACAGGAAATTAATTGCTTATACGATTAAGCAATCGAAGACTATAAAATATTATGATATGAACTATGCACTCTTACACTAGCCACTGTTTCCTCATTTGTTATAACCACATCAAAGGAAGTCAAGCCCAGGACAGGTACATCCTGATGCCTGCTGTACCACAACGCCGGGGGAGTTTATAATCAGGAGTTCCAGGAAAACCTTATTATAATAGCACACCTCTGATAACCAAGTCCTGCAGGATGGGCTTTGCAGGCACTGAGACAATTTCCAGGGATCTTAATTTCCAAACTGCAAAGAAACTCAGGAAAAGTGAATCAAAGCTACATGGAACAAAGCCCTGGCAAAGGCAGCCCCAGGTTCCTGCTCTTGGGTTCTTACCTCCAGAATGGCTGGGCTCCCACAGGTGTCAGATGTACTCAGCTCAATGCAGGCATGCAGAGAGCAGGGGAAGCCAATGGAACCACACGGATGCTGGGGACAGAGAGAGGAGCTGGCCTGGATCCCTTGTGAGGGCTCTATCAGTGCCTTTAGTGGATTCTGGGCTGGGAGCCATGGTTGGTCCCTCCTGGGTGCTTTCATGCATTGTTTGCCATCTGGATACAGCATATCCTTGTTAGGAAGGTGCACATGCACGCATGCATGTGCACGCGCGCGCACACACACAGACACACACACACACTTCATAAAAGAGAATGCCAAGCCCTGGATTAGAGATTTACCTGGCTCTAGCCAGCACACTTCCAGCTCTTTAAGTCTGCGAGCAAATGAGCTGCTAATTTAACTTGAAATGTTACAATCTGAATTTATGCTCCTCGGTTCCCATTTGTAACCATATAGCAGTAATAATAGGATACAGTGAGCAGTAACTATAAGCTAGACTCTGTTCTCAGAGTCTCATGCAATTTATCTGACTCTTGGGGGTGGGAGGGCTGTGATAGAGGATTGACACTCTTCTCCATGTTAGATATGAGGGAATTGGGGTTCTGAGCTGCTAAGTAATTCACTCACAATTACACAAAGGAGGCAGAGCCAGGAGCCAACCCGGATGCTCAAACTCCTGAGTTCTTATTCTGAGGCTCCAAGTCGTACTTTTGTACTTTCGTATCTTTGATGGGTCTGATTGTATGGAAACAGCAAGCAGTACAGGGGCCAAGAGTGTGGGCTTAGAAGCCAGACTCCATAGTTTGTACTCCAGCTGAATACTACCAAGTACTTAGAACAGTGCCTGGCATGTAGTAAGCACTCAAAAAAAGAATAACTCTGATGATTATTATTTGTATCATTCTTATTTTCAGGTAACAGTGGACTGGAAAGTATCCAAATAGGAGCATTTTATTCATTTGTTCTGTTATTTTTAAATGCATTTAAATAAGTTTCATTGAGATATTATTCACATACCATTAAATTCACTATTTATATAGTGTATGATTCAGTAGTTCAGGATATTCATTTGCATAGTTGAAACCATCACCATTAATTCCAGAACATTTTCATCACTCTAAAAAGAAGTCCCATACTCACTAGGAGTTACTTTGCATAACATCCACCTAGCAACTCTGATTGACTTTCCATCTCTTTAGATTTGCCTATTCTAGATGTTTCATATAAATGAAATCATATAGAATGCAATCTGGCTTCTTTGGCTTAGCAAAATGTTTTCAAGGTTCACAGCTAGTGTAACAAATACCAAAAGTTCTTTCTTTTTTTTTTTCTTTTTTAAAAATTGAAGTATAAAGTCATACAACAAAATTAATTTTAAAGTTAATTCAACAGCATTCAGTGCATTTACATTATTGTACAAGCACCAATATTTAGTTCAGAAACATCATTCCTTTTTATTGCAAAATAATATTCCATTAGATGGAGAGCACACATTTTATTCACCCATTCATCAGCTGTTAAACGTCTGGGCTGTTTCCACTTCTTTGACAGCTGGAGAACATTGCTATCAACATTCCTATCCTGTTTTTGGGGGGTACATACATTTTCAGTTCTCTTAAATATAAACCAAAGAATGGAAATGATGGATCATGTGGTAACTCTATTTTTTGCTGTGTTTTTTTTTTATCTTTGTTCAAAAAATCACATCTGCTACCTAATGATCAAACTGCTTGGTGAAACACTAAAAAGTAGAAATCTGGGCTTCCAGCACACACATCTGGACTCAAAGCCTTGCTACCTAATGATCAAACTGCTTGGTGAAACACTAAAAAGTAGAAATGGGGACTTCCAGCACACACACCTGGACTCAAAGCCTTGCTTCTCCACTTCTCTGCTCTGGGACTTGGCACAAGCCACTTACATCTTGGAGCCCTGCCCCCTCATCAAGCAGGTCCACATAACAGCACTCGGTTCAGCTGATTACAGTGAGGCTTACACAGTGCCTGGGAAACAGAAAATACTCAATAAATAATAACTATTCTTTTCTACATACACTTTTCCTGAGGGCCATGACAATCCTCTTTTGTTTTTTAGTTTGTTTTGTTTTTGAGGAATATCTGAAAAATGCAGCAAATGTCAAAGAGAAAATAGCAATCTTTTATATCACACCACTCAGAATTAAACACACTTAACATGCCATACAAATCCTCTACCCTAACACATGATGTCGTGTCACTCTAATCTTGGTTTTAGGTTACACAGGGACTCCTCACACGGGGAGGTGAGGTTTGCAGCCCCTGCACATCCCACTACAGCAGGGGTGAGAACAGCCTGTGAACAGGAGAATCTGTCCCACAAAATCCCACTGAGCACCACCTGAGCTAGGGAAGGACCTAGCAGAATAGCACATGGTCTTCCCCCTTAAGAAGTGCTACCTCTAGTGGACGGGAGGAGAAAGGCAGTCTTGAGGCACTAATGCAGTGACTGCATCACATATGGTATCATGGAACAGGTGCCTCAGCCTACCTTCTCCTAAAGCTCTGGTTTCCCAAACTTCCTCTGGACCCTTTCAGTCTCTGCTGCTTCCAAAATAAGAACTGAGGAGAAGACTATTAACATAAATGTTAAATATGAATATGGGACAGGGGCAGGGAAAGGATTTATATTCTTCTTTTGCCATCTAAATACAAACAGGAAGTGCTGACTGGCAACCTGAGATGAGTGGCCCATGCAATCAGCAGCCTCCCACCATGGACAGAATCATTCCCTCTAGAGTAGGGAGGGCGAGAGAGACCACAGAGTCAGAGATAAACAGCCAGCAGAAGGCTCACTGGCAGACTTCCACCAGACCACAGCCCACTGCGCCTCCTCCCACAACCTCCTCACCCTTGCCTGGGTTTCACACATGGGCAAAGCCAGCACTCGGTAAGGGCTCTATGACCCCCTTCTGCCAGTCCAACCTTCCACACATCAAATTACATTTTCACTGAACCCAAAGAGATCGCAAAGCTTCAAAAAGTGAAAAGTAGCTTCTCAAAGAAAAACAATGGAGTCCTATCATCTTTCTGGCCCTCTCTTTGCAAGTGGGAAAACGTAAGCTCAGAGAGGGTTCATGATGTGCACAGGGTCGCAGAGCAGGTATTGGCAGAGCCTACCTGGCTCTGGATCCAAATAACTTTCTATTGGGGCAGCTCCTCAGTTGCTAGGAGACAGCCTCCAATAGACTGGAGGGTTTTTCTGTGAGGGAAAAAGCATCATCAGTTGATCTTTCCCATGGCTTCCGGATGACACCTACAAGGTCATGGTCATAAGCAAACATCCATTTCATAAAGGCTGGGTGAGATGCTATCACTTAAAGATTTGAACAATGAATCTACAAGAAATACTCCAGGAAACTCAGTAGGGTTCTGCAGTCCTTACTATCAGGGATTTTCTCTCTATGAAGGAAAAGGGCCCACTTCAACTCCTGCTAAATTCCAGGCTCAGAAAACACAATCACCTGTCCTTTCTCTTTGCAAATGAGCCATGTGCCAAATGTCTGCAAGTGTGTTAGACGCTGCTCCAGAGAAACATCAGCGCACTGCTGGACAGTCAGTTCAGGATGCGCTCTGGGTGCCCGGGTGCCTCACAGATTCAAGCTCAGTGAGGAGGGCGGGCCAGCCCGCCTTTCCTCTCAGATCCCTGAACTCGAGCCAAACCACGGCATGAACCAAAACGCAGGGACTGCAAGTGGTAGTGAAGGCAACTGTCTCGGAAGCACGGATTGACCTGTCCTGAGGCACAGGGGGCCGCGCGTGCAGGAGCCCAGGTGACTCAGAGATCCTGGGGTGGGGCGGGAGGCGCGCGGTTGGACGCCTGGCCAGCTCTGCGCAGGCGTAGTGTGGCGCACTCGGCAGTAAGGACAAGGCTCCCACGACACCTGGCGGCGGTCGCCGGGACGACCTAGCACGGCTGCTAGCAGCAAGTCCTGGCTGATGTGGGCCCAGGCAGAGCTTTTGGCTTGTCCATTCGCCCAGAAGCCTTCTGTGGAATCCCAGGTTTTGAACGTGATCAGCATTCCAAAGTACCTTGTTCAATAAAGAAGCCCAAGCAAATGCTGTCTATGCTGTTTAGGGAAAAGGTGCTTTCCAACTCCTGCAGGGCCCATGGTGGAGCTGCTAAAACTGCTAAACCTCAAGGAAGATCAATCTGAAGTTGAAATTATCTGTACTACAAAATGACTGGACAGCCCTTGACAGCAAAGATCTGGTGGGGGGAGGCCTCGTAGCCCCCCTCTTACATAGGGACCCTCTCTGGGGTTTTGTGAGGAGTAAGAGGGAGAAGGGGCAAGGGCTTAGAAGAAATTTCTAAATGCCATAATCACCGTTACTTACTACTAATATTCCAGAGCCTGGCACACAGGAGCCAACCCATAACCCCGAGCCCTTGTCTTGAGAGGCTGCAGAGTGCCTGGCCAGGCAGCTGCTGGCCTCTGCTGGTTCCTGGTCAGGGTGCTGCGCGGGGAGGCCCAGCCAAGGCAAACCCACAGCTTCCTGCTCTTGCTTACCCTCCCAGCCCACTCGGGAGCCACACTGAGCCACATTCTGACACCCCCTTCTCCACAGAACAGTCTGTGCTCTGCTCCCGCCCCCAAGAGAGCTCAGAGCTTTCCAAATATGGATGCTTTTTCCATTCCTAAAGCATCACGAACATTTGGGGGAAGAAATGAACACCAGACATGGTTTGGAAACCTTGGAAGCCAAGAGACCGGTGGTGACAGAACAAGCACTGCATGAGGAGTCACAAGTCCTGGGTGTAAAACATAAAACGAGAGTTGGGACTAGGTGATCTTCATACTGTGGCCAGCTTTGTGGGAGCCTGGGCCCTAAGGAGATCCCAAATTCTAAGAATAAAACCCCAAGGGCCTGAAGACAGCAACTTAGCAGAATGCAGGAAAAGAAACGGCAATAAGGAGACAGGGAGAGGTCCTGGCTTTCAAAGAGGGGCAGCCCCAGCTGAGCAATCACCCCTAGAGGTGAGTGTGGGCAGGAGAGGAGCCAGAGACAAGATTATCTGCTTCATGTCATGCCCAAACCAAAATCTTTTCTCATCTAAAACGGAGAGGATTTCAGAAAATACCGTAAGGTTTGCACTTTTGCTTAAGGGACTGGTGTGTCATTTGGGCAGACTGCATCTTCAGTAGTTAATGACAGGGCCCGATGTCTTAAGAACAGTCCCGCTACAAGCACCCTGCGTAGCAGGCACTGCCCTGGTGCCAGTGCAGGAGACAAAGCAGGCAGCTTAGACATGACACAGCTTCAGTTCCCAGCCCACAGCAGGCGCCCACACAGTTGCTGATTTAATGAATTAATTAATTATGCAGTCTAGTTTGAGAGAGGCAAGTGGCAGATGTGAAATAATGAACAAAAACTGAATACCAAACTAGATGGTACCAACTATAAATAGAGGTAGAATCAGAGGAAAGATGTTGGCTTAGACACACAGAGCTGGTGAGGTTTGTACACAACAACAGGCGTCACTAAGGATGAACCCAGCACAGAGGAAAGGGGACAACTCCAAGTTGGAGGGGGGGCACAAGCAGAGGTGGGGAGCAGGCCTGGTAGTGGTAGGGACAGGTGGGTGGGCGGGTGGGCAGCTTGGGTGGGACACAGCAGGACATGTGGCCTGCCCAGCAAGGATAGGACATATTATCCAAAGCTCTAGAGAAATGCGTGGCCATGCCTAGACTTGCTCTGTTTAGTGGGAAGACTCACTGGGAACCTGAGCCTCAAGCAATAAGGGAAAAGATGACTTTTTAGTCAGTTCTTGATTATTTCAGTGTGAGTTTCCCCGTGGTACTTTTAAAACTCAGTCTGATGTGTCCTGACATTCAGGCCACATTTGAATGTCACCCTCCCTGAGAATACACACCTGCCACAGTGTACAAATACACAAAGGTTTCAGGCACTGTAAACTCAGAGAGTAGGGCAGGCTGTGTCACCTGTCTGCCTCCTGCCCATCAGGAGCCTGGAGCCCTGGCAGGGCCTCTGCCTGCAGGTAGCAGGCCCTGTCACTAGCCAAGTCTTGTGGGCTCCAGGGTCAGTCCTCGCCTCTTCACTCTGTGGTCTCTGCGCGTAAGCTTCAGCCTTTCTGCAGAGAATCCCTGAGTCCTGGACCAGTAGACTAGAAACCCTTGGGCTGACCAGCAGCCCTAGAATTCTACCAGTTCCCTGAACAGCACCCCCTGGTGGACGCAGATTTCACCATGTTCAACTTCAATCCAGCATTCACCTCTTGATCCCCAAGGAAAGCTGGCGCCTCCTCCTAAGCCTCATCTGGTTTAACATCATTACCTGTCCTGTGAGATAAACTTAAAACCTCACAGTCATCTCCATTCCTCCCTCGAAAACTTCCTACACAAATTCGCTCAACACACACAGCTTGTCTCTTCAAATGCCTCTTGATTCGAACTTGTCTGCCCCCAGAATCCTTGCAATCCGGGTTTTTGCTATATCACTGATATCTGTCAGAATCTAATGAGGCCAAAGGAAGAACTTTAGTTCTTTCAAATAAAGGGAGTTTAGTGCAAGGAACTGTCTGCACAGGGGATATGAGAGACAAGCGGAAAAGGAGATAGTTTGACATCCCGGCACCCCACAATGCCCTGAAGCCGATACCACAGTGAGGGCTGGAAAGGAGAGGGAGGCGGGGAGCGTGATGTGCCCAGGAGCCTGGGCCATGTGGTGGGAGTTAAACTCCCAGAGTGCAGTTTCGTCTGACGGGAACTCAACATAATTCTGTCCAAAGAGACACAGCTGCTGCCAAAGGTGCTGTGTGAAACAGAGAGAGAAACACCCTGCTTCTCTCTCCTCCTGCACTCCGGCTTCCTGCTGGTGCTTCCTCCCTGGCCAAACCCATGCACACATCACCTGAGAAACAGCCTGCAGAAGAACACAGAGGAAGGCCCCAAGCCAGCTCGCCATCTCCTGCCAGGCACTTTCCTTATAATCTTTAATTCCTTCTAATCTATTCTCCATTCTGTGCCAGAAGATCATTCCTGCTTATAAATTTAATTAAGTCATTCCTCCTGCATAAAACCTAGCAGTGGCTGACAGTTTCCTGGCAGGAAAAAAACAGGTTTTGTCCACCAGGCTGATTCTGTCAATCAACTCCATGTATAGGAAGTGTGGCTTCCTTTGACTATGACATGCATCGGGTTTGCTTTATGACTCAGGATGAGCTACTGCTCAAAATATTACTGAAGAACAGAACAGAGACAGCTCTACAAAGCCATCAACCCTGAAAGTAGGAAAAGCTATTCTTTTGATCATGGTTTGCCATAATTTGCATAATTCTGACCATTGTTTGCCATAATAGGCTCAGGGTTCCAACAAAAAGATACCACATAGAAGAATGTGGACAGCAAGCAAAGGTTATTAAAATCTATCAAATGATACAGTAATAAGAGATTGAATTAGTAATCCAAAAATCTTCTACAAGGAAAAGTTGAGGCTCAGACAACTTTGCTGATGAACTCAATCAAATGTCCAAAAAAGAATTAAGACCAAAGCTTCACAAACTTTTCCAAAAAGCAGAAGAGGAGGGAACACTTTGCATCACATTACACTGATAGCAAAACCAAAGATATCACAAGAAAATCATCAACATTTATCACATACACGTAAAAATCCTCAACAAGACATTAGCACAAAGAACCACCAACATCTAAAAGGGATTGTATACTATGACCAAATGTGATCTATCCCAGGAATGCAAGATTGGTTTAACATATAAAAGTCAATAAATTTAACATGCTATACTAAAAGAATAAAGCACAAAAACTGCATGAACATCTCAACAGAAAAAAGCACTCGACAATCATTAACACATTTTAATAAAAAAAAAACCATTCAACAAACTAGAAATATACAAGAACATCTTCAAGCTAATAAAGGCCTGTATGAAAAAAATCAGCAGGTAACATCATACTTATGTTGAAAGTGTGAAAGCTTGCCCCTAAAACACAGATGTCTACTTTGGTCTCTTCTACCCACACTGAAATAGGAGGTACTAGACAACACAAGGAGGTGATAAAAAGAAACAAAGGCATCCAGACTGAAAAGGAAAAAGTAGAACTATCTTTATTTGCAAATGGTATTATCTTATACATAGAAAACTCTTTAGTTATCTTACATATACATATATACAGGTTTATATCTTTTCCTCTTCCCTTTTCTCTTTCCACCTATTCCCTTCCCGATTATCTTTGCTCTTTGAGCTGTTTTTTACCCTTCCATAGTATCTATTATAGATTTTGAATCACATATACTTTTCCATTTCTTACACTAGGGAGACAATACGGTATTTACACATGTGGGTTTGATTTATCTCGATTATGAGTATGGTCTCAAGTCATGACCATTTACTTATAAAAGTCTCAATACAATCTTTCTTAATAGCTGAGTAGTACTCCATTGTATAAAAATACATCTTTTTTATCCATTCTTTGATTGATGGGCACTTGGGTTGTTTCCAAGATCTGGCTATTACACTGCTGAATGTATTCGTTATTGAGAAAGAACAATTAATACTCATATGATTAGATCAATCTTGCATGTCTATATCTGTTAATGTAAGAAACCATTTTAAAGATAACGATGCGCAATATTGCAACCATTGTCAAGCTTCTATCTTCCGGTTGTGTAAACCTGCAATGTTGTGTATTTACTCTAGTCATTTGCTTGTCTCTTCTGCTTGTTGTTTTTACTATATATGTCGTCTTTTTGTTGTTGTTGTTGTTTTTGTTTATTTTGTTTTTCTTCGCTCAAATAAAAAAAAAATACATAGAAAACTCAAAAAAAATCCTTTATAAAACCCCAAAACAGCAATTGAAAAAACCATTCAAGCTGATAAACGAGTTCAGAAAGGCTGCAAGATAGACCAGCACTAAACAAAAGTCAGTTGTATTTCTACAGCAATAAGCAAACTCAAAATAAAATTAGGGAGATGATTCTACATACAGATAACATTAAAAATTAAATACTTAGATGAAAGGTAACTAAAGTAAGATTTATACACCCCAAAAAACTGCAAAACACTTTTTAAACTGAAAGAAGACATTCTATGTTCAGGGATTGGAAGACCTAATATTGCTAAAATGATAGTACTACTTAAATTAAACTACAGATTCAATATAATCTCTCTCAAAATTTTTCCACTATTTATAATCTATCTTAAAAATTTATATAGAAATGTAAGAGATCCAAAAAAGCCAAAACAATCTTGAAAAAGTGGATTGGATATGGTGTTGCATGCCAGTAAACCTAGCACCTGCGACGACTGTGAGTTTGAGGGCAGTCTGGTTTACATAGCAAGACCCTGTCTCAAAAGACAAAGAGAGGCAGAGAAAGGAAGAGAAGGAGGGAGGGAGGGACTGACAGACAGAAAAACAAGACAGATGGTGACTGGAGAAATCACACTTCTCAAAGTCAAAACTTACTACAATATAGACCAATGAAATACAATTGAGATTCCAGATATAAATATTTACATTTTTATTCAATTGATTTTCAACAAGGATGACAAGATAATTCAACTGGGAAAGAACATATTTTTCAACAATGCTATTAGAAAACTGGAGTTTCACATGCAAATGAATGAATATAGATCCTGATTTCATAAAATAAGTAAAAGTTAACTCAAAATGGACCACAGGCCTAAATTTAAGAGTTAAAACTATAAAACTCTTAGAATGAACCATAAGAATAAATCTTTATATCTTTGATTAGGCAATGGCTTCTTGACACAAAACCAAAAGCATAAAAATAATAAAAGAAAAAAAGAGATAGCTGGACTAAATCAAAATTAAGAAAGTTTGTGTTTCAAAAAAAAAAAAAAAAAGGATACCACTAAGAAAAGAAGGATGACCCAGATTGGGACAAAACATTTATAAACTATAACTGTATTTTGTTGTTGCTATTGTTGTTGCTACTGCTTTGTTTTGTTTTGTTCTTTTTGAGACAGAGTCTCACTATGCAGTTCAGACTGGCCTCAAACTTGCAGTGATCTTCCTGCCTCAGCCTCCTGAGTGCTGGGGTTACAAGCATGTGCCACCACACCTGGCTATACACTGTAACTGTAAAAGGATTAGAATATATAAAAAACTATTACAACTAGCTAGAGTGTGTAAAGAACTACTACAACTCAACAGTAAAGAGATAATCCTATTTTAAAATGGGCAAAGAATCAGAGTAGAAATCTCTACAAGAAGATATGTAATAAGTACATAAAATTGCTCAATATAATTAGTTATGAGGGAAATGCAAATAAAAAACACAAGGAGATACCACTTTACATATTTTAGAAAAGCTTTACATATTTTAGAATAGCTAAAAGGGCAGACATTAACAAATGCTGACAAAGATGTGGGGAACCTGGAAACTTTGCACCAATGAAATTTCTTTGGAAAAGAGTTTTCAGTTCCTCAAACGAAACTCAGAGTTACCCTATGACCTAGTGTGTCAGTTGGCTTTCCATAGATGTGCCAAAATACATGAGAACAGCACAAGAAGCAAAAATTTATTTTGGCTCACAATTTCAGAGGGTTCTGTGTACACTCATCTGGCTGAGACTGTACATCAGGTGGGAAGCACACGGCACCGCAAAGCTGCTCATGTGGGAACGGCAAGTCAGCAGAAAAGAAGGGGACGGAAGGGTAACAACCACCTCCATGGCCTACTTTCTCCAGTGAGGCCCCATCCACTAAAGGATTCCACCACCTCCCAAGAGTACCACTAGATGGGGAACAAGACTTCAACACACAGCCACTGGGAGACAGTACAGACCTAAATCATAACATCTAGTAGTTCTACTAAGCATATACCCAAGAGAAATTAAAATACATGTTCACCATAAATCTTGTACCTTAATGTTTATAGCAGAACTATTCATAATACCCCCAAATGGAAATCATGTCAATCAACCAATGAAGACATTAATAAAATATACAAAATGTGGTACATCCATAAAGAGAATATTATTTAGCTATAAAAAGGAATGCTACATGCTCTAACATGTAAGATCCTTGAAAATATGCAAAGTGAAAAAAATCATATACCGAAAATCTAAAAAAAAGAAAGTCTAATGTTATTCCATTTATATAAAATATTTAAAATAGGCAAATCTACAGAGAAAGAATGTGGATTAGTGGTTGACCAGGGCTGTGGAGTAGGGATTGGGCTTGGGAAATGGGAAGTGACTACTAATAAGTACAAGGCTCTTGTGGGTATGATAAAAATTTTCTGAAATTGATTATGGTAATTAATGGTTGCAAAACTCCAAATATACTAAAAACCACTCAACTGTATGACTTAAAAGGCTGAAATTCATGGTATAATATGTACCATGTATAGTATATGTCAGTAAGTCTGTTATTTAAAAAAAAACCTGCAATCAGAGGATCCTTTTAAGGCGGTGGAGTAGAAAGCCCCAGGAACCTGTCTTCCCACTTAGACAACAAAGGGCAAGGCACAAGCTGTTGGATGTAACTGCTTGGAACTTGAATGTTTTAAAGCTTCCAGCTTCCAGAGGAGGCTTAATGGTGAATCACATTAATTTTAGCTCTCAGTATAGTAGCAGCTATGCATTTGTTGTCCCCAGAGCAGCAATGATGCTGGTCCAGGAGCCAGGGCAGGCAAAGAGTACCCTTCAGTGACTGCAAAACTCTCTAATTTATTGCAAGATTTTAACACAAACATCCAAGAAGGTCATCAACCTCTAAGTCAGACAATTAAGAGACACCAAGATGCATTATCATCAAACTTACAAAAGACAGAACCTTAAAAGTAACAAAAGTGAAGTGACTCACCACATATGAATGACCCACAACAAGAATATCAGATTTCCCATCTAAAACGCAGTAGGCCAACAGCAGTGCTAAAAGAAAGAAACCGTCAAACAAGAATCCTACATTTGACAAGCTCTGCCCAGGCAAATGAGCTGATTACTACTCTATCTGCCTCAAAGAAATGCTCAAGAGAGTCCTGCAGGGTGAAATATAAAGCACACTGGATAGAAACTTGATGCTGTATGAAAAGATAAAGATCTCAACAAAGATGAATGCTTGTGCAATTAAATTCTCCAATTAAAAAGAAACTGGCAGAATTTATTTAATATATGACCCAAGTATATGCTGTCCATAAGAGACTCTAGATTCACAGACACAACAGGTATGCAAGGAGAGAAAATTATATTCCATTCAAATAGTAACAAAAGGAGAAAGGAATAGCTATACCAGTATCTGACAAAACAGATTTTAAATCAGAAAAGGGCACAAGAAACAAAGGATATTGTATGTCAATAAAAGCTTCAGTACAACAAGAAGATATGATAATTATTAAACATTTACACATGTAATAATAGAGCATCACAATATAAAAGGCAAAACTTGACAGAAATAAGAGGGAAATAGACCATTCTATAATTAGGGGAAGACTTCAATACACCTCTCTCAATAATGGATAGAATAACCAAACAGAAGAAAATAGAGGACTTAACACAATAAACCAACAGTTGTGACAGACATATTCAGTCACTCTACTAATAGCAGAATACCTTCTATCACACATTTCTAGGATGAACCTTACATCAGCTCACAAATTAAGTCAAAATATAATAGATGAAATATTATGTGTCTTTAAAAGAAAGGAAATCCTGGCATAAACCACAAAGTGGGCAAACCTTGAGGATATTATGCTAAGTGAAATAAGTGAGTCACAAAAAGCCAATACTGCAGCCAGACGTGATGCAAACCTGTAATTTCAGCACTCTGGAAGGCTGAAGTAGGAGGATCCCAGGTTGGAACTTGGCCTGGGCAACTTAGCAAGACCAGGTCTCGAAACACCAAAAGGGGTGGGGCTTGGGGAATGTAGCTCATTATGCACACTCTGGGTTCAATTCTCAGTACTGGAGGAAGAAACAGACAAAATATTGCATGACTGTACTTACATGAAGCACCTACAGTAGTCAAAATCTTAGAGAAAACAGAATGATGGTTGTCAGGGGCTGGGAGGAGTGGGGAATGGAAACTTCATTTATTGGAACAGTTTCAGTTTAAAAGATGGAAAGAGTAATGAAGATGGGCAGTGGTAGTGATTGCACAACACTGTTAGTGTATTTAATATCACTGAACTGTACTCTTAAAAATGCCCACAATCATAAATTTTATGTTATATGTGTTTTATCATAAGAAAAAAATTGGGGGAAAAGGGCTTACACAGCTTATCTGTAATGTGAAACCTAAAACGACTTAGATGTTCTACAGGCAACAGCTTCAAAAATAACCATAGGGCACACCACTGTGCAGATATCGAAAACTGTTTCTGGAAATATTTAATGATATGGAAAAATAACTGTATCACATACATATGCATATAGTCAAATAGTGAAAAAAACATAAAATGTACATATAGCATAGTCCTAAGTGTGTATAAAATTTTATATGTATATAGATTACATTTTTACATGTAAACTTAATAGTTAACTATCTCAAGTGGCAATACGGAACCTGATTTTATGTATAAATATTTTTGAATAAATATAAATATACAGGTACACAGAGATATACATAAAGGTTACATTTTTATTTATGTTCCAAGCAGTCTTACTTAGCACAACTGAAAAGAATAAACGTTCATTTTTAAAACAAAGGGATTCCATCCAGTGTTAGCCAGAATGCGAGGGCAAGCCCCACACTATAGGAAGACAGGCATACAGGTCCAGCCCTCGTAGGACAATCTGGAAATGCTTCTCTTCTGACCCAGAAACTCCACTCTGGAAAGCTCTCCTAGGGAAATCACGAGGAACAAGGAGAAAGACCAGGCTAGGAAGGAGCTCATCCTAGTTCTGAGTGTGACAGTAATAGCTGGAAACAACCTACAGGTCCAAAGATAGAGGACTTTTGTTAAATAAATTATTCCTCATTCGTATAATCAAGTTATACAGTGCTAAAAGTTGTATAAATGTAGCTGGAAAGTGTTTATGATTTCTAGTGAAGTGGAAAGTACAGGTCTCAAAGCAGTGTATGAGTTCCCTTTCAATTAAAAACCTTCACACATATAGCAAGGGCAGGGAACATCTAGGAGGAAATACACTAATGTGATACTGCACCTGCCTCTGGGGAGATGGGTAATGGATGTTTTTATGTTTAGTACATTCCCAACACAAATGAGCTCCATTACAGGAGAGCTGTTCATAAGTCGGATTCCTTCCTAAGTGGACAAAGTGAGTCTTATAGAGTACACCTGTGAAAGTTCGCAACTCGGATGTTTACGATTTGGGGTTGTATTTGACTTGTCTGCATGTCTGGATTTCATATAAGGTACATGTGTTTGATATACCTTAGGAGTAATAAAATATCACTGTGGGGGAAGGCACAGGAGATCAATCCTCAGAACAGTGAGAAGGACCACTCGCCATCCAACCAAAGGAGCATGATGGGAGGGCCCCGGGAGTAGGGTGGGGTCAGGTGGGGACCAGAGGATCTGGGAGCCACCAGCTGTTCAAAACCTCAGGGTGCTGAGGTCACACTATACAAAGCCCCTTAAACTGATCTCCAGTTATTTATTTCAAAGCACCTTCCTGTTTTATATTTAGTCTTCTCAGTATCCTTGTTAAGGTACTGTTAGTCTCATTTTGCAGATTAAAAAAAAAAAGTGAGACTTAGATTTAATTACTTGCAAATCAGAGAATAGAATCAGCATAGAACAGCAGCTGTCTGACACCCAGTGGAGTCCCATCAACGTCCCCACCCCAAAAGAGCAGCTACTGAGGGGCAGCCCAACAAAATGGAAAAAGCATGGACTTATACATTTACATGCACTTACATTCATCTTAAAATATCTACACATTAACTCAGGTACCACACTGCTGTGGGTCTCTTGGCCCCCTGCAGGGAATGATAACCCCATGACACAGGACTGTCCTCAGGCCAGGGCACTCACACAGGTAGGAAAGTCATGTAGCCCAATGTGGCTATGATGCTGGAGAGACTTCTAGGCACAGGCTGCTGTTGGGACATCAGGCTGCTTCCACCGCACACTCTGCCCTATCACTGAGGCCAGAAGAGATGAGGCTTTCTTCCTCCAGGGCCCTCTGAGCACGTGAGCCAGGTCCTCCACCTCAGCAGACGACTGTGCCCCCAAAGTCCCCTCCTGGGGTTTCCTTTATCTTTTTTCCCTGCAGTGCCCACTTCAAAGGCAAAAGGGAATAAAGGGCTCTGGCTTCCTCTGAGTCCCCAATGGGACCATCCCTCTTCATCATAGGCTTCATGCTGGGCTAAGTCAGCCATGACACATGTCACTGGTAACTACTTCAAGAGTGAGAGTGTCATGCAGTCAGAGCCGAGGGGACATACTGAGAACCTGGCTGAGCCCTGGAGAGAATCTCACACCTAAGAGAATCAGGGCCGGAAGCTACCCCACTTTCCTGGAATCGGAGATGAGAACCAGCAGGAGGGAAGGTAATGACTTGAGAATTACAAAGAGGCTGCTACTGCAGTTCGTTGGGGTCAGAATCTTGGCGGAACTTCAAAGTGAGCCTCTGTCCCGGGTTGGGGTGAACTCCTTGAGTACTATTTGCCCCCTCCCATATACCCACAGAAGGAGCTGTGGCCCCACACCCAGAAAACCCTGCAGGATGGAGTTTCAATTGCTGACTTGGATTTGTACTGTCTCCTTCGCCTCTCTGGGACAGAACACACCTATTCCCTCTACCAGCTAAGGCAAGATACCCTGCCACCACTCCACTCGCTCTTAAGTCCACAGCAGGGCCATCACACTGTACGCATCCCCACCAAACCCAAAAGTGACTCAGATCCCCAGGCAGCTGAGCAAAGCAACCACCTGGCCCAGAAGCCGTTAGCCCATGGCCTGGAGAGGGCAGCATGAAAGTGGACCTGCACTGCCCAATCTGGATGGTTTGGGCACAAGTGGCCTGGAGCCTACCCACCATATCCATGCTTTCCTGGGATCCAAGGAAGAAGCCCCAGTCAGTGACCTAAGAGTCCCTAGGAACATGTTTCCATTTTCCTGGGAAAGAAAGTTGCTCCTAGAGACAACATTCCAGGATGGAAAATTAGCTTTGAAGTAGAAAAGTAAACCAGCTATTAGGAGACACATTCCCCAAGTCTCCCCTCCCTGACATCCAGTGTTGTTAGAATCGCCCTAGGGAGAAAGATACAGCCTCATGCTTTGGCTTTTTCATATTTCATGGGAGGAAAACTCTAAAGATACATGCTTCTTCTGTGGTCTCAATATGTGATAGGCTTTTGAGAGTATGACATAACTGTTTATTAAGAAAAACTTCTAATATAACTTGTTTCAAGCATTTTCTGACACACCACAACCACCACCACCAAAGTGTACTGGAAAAACACACACATTAGCAATGCTTAATAAATGCCATGATCAGTGCATTGCCTCCCTGGTGCTGAGTTTTCTGCATTTTGCTCTGAGAGCAGGCACACAGAAGACAGTGAACAACTCCAAAAAATGTTCTGTTAGTAAAGGCAAAAGATTTTCTGGACTAAACATGAATCATGTTAGGCTGAGGTCTGATATGAAGACACTATGTTTTCAGGCTAGGGAGAAGAGGGCTGAGATCAAAATCTTTTTGGAGGTAGATGGGTTCTTTGTTTAAAGACTAGTGCTTAAAAGCTTTGAGGAAACTGGCAGACTGCTGAAAAGCCTGGCCTCCTGCAGGCTGCTCCTCACTCGACTCTCAGAAACATGAGGTATGTGAGCTCCACTGTCTATAGGAGACCATTCCCAAACACTGGCCCCTGGCTCCTGGCCAGTAAGGGAAGCCCTCCTCCCTGAGATGGCTCCTCCTCTCCTGAAGTCCCCTTTCATCAGCCACCACACTTAGCATGTGCCCTATAAAGACAGGGTTATGTGACTGCTGTTGCCCCTCAAAGCAACACTACTTGAGTAAAATGATCCATGCCAACATGAAAGGTCTTTTAAGGTTAAAGTATTCATGCAGGTCCGACTCCAAAACCTTCTAACCTTCCAGTCAGCCATGAGCAAGGCTGGTGACATCTGGAACACACACCTAAGCCATACCTTCAAGTAATGCCATTAGGATAACCTCTCCAGCTGCCCTGAGCACTGGGTATTCTTCATCCTCCAACATCAGCCTTCTGAGCTTCCCATTGTCCCCTGAAGATTTCTCTCTGAAAATACTGACCCCAGGTCCCATATCCAGACAAAGTAGATCCACTGAGCCACCAGTGTTGATGGAAAAAAGCCAACCTCTCCTGCACCCCACATCTGGAGGCTACCGGGACATCTGAAGAGGTCCATCTACTTGGGGTCAAGCCCAAGGATACATAAAAACAGAAACAGGGAACATTTGTAGACCTGCCAGGCACTGTGATAAGTGCTTTACATGTACTCATTCCCTACAATAACCCTATTATATAGATACTATCATTATTTCCATTTTATGGATGAGAAAACTAGGACCCAGTGAAGTCGTACTTTGCCCAAGATACTTTAGCTAATAAGTGACAAAACCAGAGATCAAACCAGGGCAGATGGACTCCAAAACCCCACGCTCTTACTCACCGCACCAGTAGAGAGATGTCAAACCCAGGAGCAAAGGAGAAACAAGTAAGATGAAGGGGTCTCTGTACAGCCCTCTGACGTGGGTGCCATCTTCTCTCCCCAGGCACAAAGAGCATGCAACTTGGCAGAGAAGTTTCCTACCAGGGAGCAGCACCTTGTCTGCATCCCCTCACCCTGGCCTTGTCCCCTGTTCAAGCACAACACGGGGCAAGTCCCTGCCCCTCTCTGGAAGAGTCTCCCTCACTGGAAACAAAGCATTTGTAGGAGAGAAGATCCCATGTACTCTTTGTTTAAAGTCAGTCCCCTGCTTTGGCACCACGCAACCTGGGAAAGAGGTTGAGCACCACCTGCTGTTTCCAGGTCCCTCATCTTGCTCCTCTTAGGCACCAGCCCCCCACATCCCATGACCCTGCTCTGCCCTTTCTTCCTCCTGGAATTCTCTAGCAGTTCCAACTGAGTCAAAGAGACTGAACTCTGATGAACACGTTTAACCAGAGGCTTACATGCCCCACCCCAACCTTTTTCCTTTGTTCCAGGGGCCTGGCAGCTCTAGTCCTACAAGTAACTTCTCACCAGTGAACTGGCAGCAGACCTGGCAGGTGGTGCTTCCACTCATCCTAGGCCTCTCTTTTCCCCTTGCTATGAGCTGCAACATGTTAGCAACCCAGCTTCAATCTCACATATGAGGACTGTGTCCTATGGGTGATACAGAAACGTGACCTCAGACAGTAGAGCAGCCTACAAGCCTGGACTAGTTGGTCAGTTAGAGACCTCCCCCACCAGAGTGACAGATGTTTGGTGTCAGTGTTACAGCACGGTATATACCAAGTCTATTTAGAAAGGTCAACCCTAAGAAGTTGTGCACTACCACCTTCTGCCCTAGCTTTAGAAAGTTACTCCATGTCCAGCAGATCCAAGACCCAGCACAGACAGCAACCACTTTCTACTGTTCCCAGCCTCCCCCTTGGGAGAACAACATCTGTAGCCACTCTGTGTCCTGGGGACTCCCTCAGTGTCTATCCCAGAGACAAGTCCTCCATGTACTTGTTTCACCCAACGTTGGAAGTTAAAGAGTTTCTCCACTTCTTTCATTCTCATTCTTGGCTTTTCTCACTAGGTCTAAGAAATGGGAGGAACGGGGGCAGGGAGAGTTGAGATGTCTTAGCAGCTCCCTGATGAAAGGCAAAGTGAATGTGCAGCCTCCAGAAAAGTGGGCAGCACCTGACTATGGAGGTGCCGTGTGAACAGGCTTTCCACAGGTGCAGCCACTGTTACTGTCTATATCTAGATGTCCCTGTGAAGCCTCATGAGATCATAGGCAGGACCTCTGGAAGGTGACTGGATTATATGATCATTATAGCTGAGTTGCTATTAGAAGTGAGGGCCTGGTCAAAAGAGGCAGGGCTCTGTGGGTACGACCTGGAAGGTTCTATCTCGCTTCCTGGCTCTTCCCTTGACTTTCTCTGCTTGCTGGCTGCTGTACAATGAGCAGCTGTTCCTTCGGCATGCCCCTGTGCCACACCATACTGCCTCAGAGCCAGTCAGCTATGGATTGAATCCTCTACATACTGTGAGCCAAAATAAACCCTTCCTCTAACTTCTAGGAGTTGGATACTGTGTCTCGGTGACAAGGAATTGATGAAGATTTTGGTAGGAAGAATGGGGTCTTTGCAGAGACACTGCCTGACCATGTGCTCCAGAACATTTGGAAATGGTTCATGGAAGGAGTTTTAAAAGGGCTGGAGATGCCTGTTGGTGAAACAACCCTAGAACACAATAAGCTAAGTCTGAAGGGAGACTCTGGTTGGCATACAGATGATCAGAAGGCTGTTAGAAATGCAGATGAAAGACCAGGCTCAGAAAGTTTTAGTTGTGAACAAGGATTCTACTGGCAGTTGGACACTAGTGTGTTACACTGGCAGAAAAGTTTCCTACATTTTGCTAATGTCCTAAGACTTTGCAGGAGACTTGAGATGAAGGGCTAACTAATCTGGTAGAGGAAATTTTGAGGCAGCCTAACATTCAGTCATAGCATGGATACTGCTTGCTGTTTTTAGTCAGGTTTATACTGAAAATCAAAAGCAAAAAGCTCATTTAAAAAGTTTTTGCCAGAAAGAAATCTCCCATGAAGATGGAGCACAGGACAGCTTGATTGCTAAAAAGATTAGCATTAAAAAGAATCCAAATACTTTTTAACAGGACAATAGGGAACATGGCTTGAGGGTACATGAGGCCCCAGGAAGTCCCACCCACTGCAGGCTCAACATTGCAAAAGTGAAAGACTTTTCTCTGAGAAGAGAACTCCAACACCCCATGCTCTAGAATGGCTGCCTAGGAAATTTGCTGCTTGGAATCCAGTTCACAGTGCTCAGCCATCCAGCCATTCAGAGGCTTCTGCAGTGACAGTTCAAGTGGGCTCGGCGACCACTGGAGGTGGCAGCAGACCTTAACGTTATCCATTTGGTGCTGGTTTTACCGGCATGCAAAACGTAAAGTTGTATGGTCAGGGAGGTTTCCACCCAGATTTTAGAAATGGTCCTAGGAGGCCAGGAAGTACGCCGATGACAGCACAGTGTGTAAAGCTATGAGAATAAAACCAAAAGTGGAGTGGAGACCTGTTGAGGATCATTCCATATGATTGTTGGGGGAAAATCATTCTATAATTAAATTGTGATTAGAGCTTGTCTGAGGCCTATTGCCTTGCCATGTGTTATGATATACAGGGAACATAATTCTGTGTGCCTCCAGTTACAGCTGTGATGCCCCAGGGCAAGACTGCACCAGCTGGAGACATCCTGGTTCCTTGAGAACCCAATAGTAACAAAAAGAGGGGCTCATCATGGGAAAAGGACAAGCTCTCCCTTAACTTGCCATCTTTCTCCACCATCCCCTTCAACATAAAGATCCTCATCACTATAAAGTTGAAGCTGCCTTCTGAGTCATCTGATAATCCCTCCAATTATTATATACACCCAATAATAGTAGCTTGGGGTATCTTTGTGTCTGGCCATCCTGAGGCACTGACCTCCCAGGCCCCCGTCAAGCATTACTAAATTTCTCTTTCTTATTTCATCCTTTTGCCATACCCCTTATGCAGGCAGTTGGGGATCTTGGCCAGGTCCCCAGTAGAGACCCCAAGAATCTTGAGAAGTCAGGAACATGGAACATCTGAGGAAAGCTGCAAGGAATAAACAAAGCCACCAGAAGAGAGAAGCCATAAGGGGTATGACCATTGACAACCCTATAGTGGGAGGGACACCCAAGTTCTTCATAGTTCACATGTTGCCACGGTTTGCCCTGGACACTGGACATGGAACTTGGGATTTAAGGTTAGCCCTGCTGGATTTCAGTCTTGTTTGGCCCCATTCCTTCCTATTCTCCTTTCAGAATGGGAAGGTTTATCCTGGGTCATTGTATATTGGAAGTGTTTGACTTCTTTTTGATATTCACAGGGGCTCACACCTAAAAGCCTGCCCTAAGTCTCAGAAGAGACTTTAGAATTGGACTTGGACTTTCAGCAATACTGAAACTACTAAGACTTTAGCAACTCTTACAGGTGGACTAAATGCAGTTGGCATAAAGAGATATGAATGAGTCTTTTGAGGCCAAGAGTAGACTGTTATGGTTTATACCTTGATGTCCCTCTAGAGTGTTGAGGATCATAAGTGGAATCTTTGGAAGGTAGTTGAATTATAGCGTCTTTATAGTAGGATGTGCACAAAGGCTCCCAGAATCACCCAAATTATAAGAACTCCAAGCAAGGGAACATCTACAAATGGCATCAATAATTGAGCTGCAAGTAAGTACCAGATACAGTGCTATGCCCTGAGCATAGTAAGTCAGCAAGAAAGAATCCTTCCTTTGGAGGAATCACAGTTAAGGAGGGGCATCCGATGATGGTACAACTCATTCCACTACATTTCCCACACAATCCTAACCCACTGAGCTATGATGGCATTGAAATATGGCCACCTCTAAATGAGTGAGTACTAGATGGCATTGAAATATGGCCACCTCTAAATGAGTGAGTACTAGATGGCTTCAGAGATGACGGGACACAGAGCTTGGAGAAAACATCTAGGAGGACAAGGGCAGGGTTCAGGTGGAAAAACCAGGGTAAGAATGAGAAGGAAAATGGGTACAGATCATGATGTTTCCTAGAGGTCTGAATGTCTTTTTCTCTGAGGAAACCTTAGCTGGCCAAGGGAGACCCAGAGTATGTAAGAGGTGAGAGCAATGAGAACTAAACTCTCCACCAATACTTATTTCTAAGCATCCCACCTGCTACCCAAAGGGAGGGCTCAGCTGTGAACCAGTCTCTGAGGTCAAGTCCTAGCCTGACCTTTTTCTAGCCATAGGATCCTAACCAAGTTTCTCTAACCTCTCTGTGCCACGGTTTCCTCACCTGTAAAGTGGAAAAAATAATGACATTTACATCAAGGGGTGGTAGTGAAGACTGCATGAGATACCCAAATAAGGGCACAGCACCTGGCACACAGGAATCTCAGTATAGCTGACAACTGACGTTCTTCCTAGTGACCTCACTCAGTCTCCTTTCTCTTACTGTCAACTCAGCATTTGGAGAAATAAAGAGACAGGAAAGATACAGTGCTGCCCACTGGAGGTCCTCAGTAACTGAGTGACACCAGCTCTGAGTTCTAATCAGGGAAGGCTGAGAATCCTTGCCAGGGGCAAGAGCTCCCAGCCAATGATGAAAGACTAAATGTGTGGGCTCAATGGCATTTCCAGGCTCTAGCTAGAGCTCTGGTCATGTCAGACCCCACGTCACCACGGAAAACTCTGCAGGTCAGTTCTGTTGCATAAGTGTGTGCAGGCTGTGGGCTCAGGGCATGCCACCCAAGGGGAGGCTGTCACTCAGCCCCAGCCTGGTCTTGTCATGGAGGATGAAGGGACTGCTCAACCCTCCTTTCCATAATGCCAGAAAACCAAACACTGAAGTGGAATGTACGGCCTCAGTTTTGAAATGTTAATAATTAACTCAAAAGTGTTGGAAACACAGCACTGATGAAACAAAGCCCAACTTAGGCAGCTTGCAGGCCAGTGTGGCACAAGCCATGAGTCTAGGGGACTTTGTACACTGACACTTGTGGACTCCTTGAAAATTCTCTAGAAGTCTGGTGAAAAAACAGACTTCAAGGACCACTGGGTTCTTGAGTTCCTTGAACAACCTCCTGTCATTGACAATTTCCACAAATTAGGCTAGCTAGTCATGTCTCTGTTATTACATGTCACTTCTAATCCCCACTCTCCACCAATACTTATTCCTAAGCAAGCATTTATATCATGCTATTTGTTGGGCTTGTTTGAAATATTTTATATACTATCATATATAATCCCCTTAGAGCTTGATAAATGGGGAAATGAGAACTTGCACAAGGTCACGCAGTCAGACAATGAATAAGATGGGAGCTGGCCCCATGCAGAGACTTCAGAGTTTGTGCTCATAATCATCACTCTTCACTGCTTCTCACCAGCCATTTCCTCTGGGAAAGAAATTAGACAGAGCTAGGACTCTCAGGAACCAGCCAGGGTTCTCAGGGCCAAGAGCTACATTAATGGCTTGGGGTCCACTGCTAACTACAGATTACCCAGGACCAGACCCAGGGTCCGAGTCTCCTGTCTTCTTCTCCCTACTTGCATAGAAGCCACACACTGAGCTGGGGGTGCTACATGCAGACAGTCTGCCTCTGCTCTACTGTCCCAGGGCCAATCCAAAGCCCTGAGCTCTGGTGCTCAGCAGACCCCAGCACCACATCCCACTCCTAACCAACAAACCAACTCCTGGTTACAATCCACTGGTACCCAGGTCAACCCAGGGCCTGGAAAATGCCAGATGATGCTTGCTCTCATTCCAGAACACATGTACACGGCTCCCAGCAGCCCAAGGCACGTGGGGAGACAGTGAGCAGAGAGAGAGGGCAGCTGTGGTACAGACCCCAGTGCCTCCCACAGCTCAGACAGATGCAAAGCAGATGCTTTGGGGACCCCAGAGACAGCCACAGGGACCCTGTCCATTAAGCCACCCAAGCGCCCTGTCAAAAGCAATGGCATCTTTTCCCAACCCACGGGCACATTTAGAAGATTAATTATATGAGCCCAGTAGTCCTTGAGGCTCCCCAGGGAACTGGGTAAATACATCACACCTGTCACAAGCTCTGAAGGCTGTGCCTCTGGTCAGGTCTTTGATCAATGCTGCACAGGACAAATGAGTCACACAGACTGGACCACTGCAGCCCATGCATCTCAGTCAGACAGCGCTGACGGTACATAAGTGGCCAGGGCACCACGGTTCCAGCCGCAGTCAGCCATGATACGTGGTCTGGCCAGCAGGGTCAGGAGGCAGAGGAGCTGCTCCAGATGGTCCACTTCCTGCCATAGCTTAGGAGTCCAGTTCCGAATGTCCCTTGTCCTAGAAGCCCACTTGGCCCTGCTGGCCCATGGTGAGCTCTCTTGCCTCCAAAAAGGTGTTACCTACTCCTGGCTCTCACCATGTGCTGTCTTGTTTGAGGCTGAAATTTTAAAGTACTGTTGACTAAGCACTGAGTATGTGCCAAGTACTACAGTAAGTGCTTCACATATATTTCTTGACTCCATCCTCATCAGTCTCTGAAGTGGGTATGATTATACCCATTACAAAGGAGGAATTGGCAGCCTGGTAATAATAACCTGTGCTGAGCAGCAGCATGTCCTGCCTTTGCATCCTTTTCCTTTCCATGGGACCGCATCCTCTCATGAGATTACAAGCTCCTTCCTGACTGTAAAGATGTGTACACTTTCTTCTATCCCCTGAATAGGGACCTGTTAACTGTCAGAGGACTGTTATCATGTTTCAAGCGACTGACCTTAATTAACCCAGAGGTGCCATTAATGAGTAAAAACGTGGTCAGCCAAGTGGGCAGCTGACCATATAATATGAATCCCTGTATGTGCTGTGCAATAACTTAATTACCAAGAAAAGTTAGAAAAGTTCCTGGTTACACTGCAGGTTAATTATCAAGAAAGTTTACCAAAATATTTTCCTTCATTCCCTTCAGTGATAACTGAAGAACTGAAGCTCTGAGGAAACAGTGTGTTGGGCTTAAAATGACCCAGAACATGTAGTGGGGCTGAGCTGGGAATTGGCAAGTTAATCACCAGCCGAGGGCGCAGGGGTTACACGGAGGGCTCCAGAGAAAGTGACCCGAGGGAAAAGCACGTGGGTCTCACCTTTGGTAGCGTAGGCTTCGGCAATCATGCGCAACCTGTACGGAGAGACGGCCATCAGGGGCAGGTCATCGAGGCCCACCCGGGCATAAATGTTCAGAGCTTCTTTACAATCTCCTTCCACATAATTCAACTTGGCCATGATCAGATTGGATTCTTGTAGGAATTCTGACTAGAAGGAAAAGGAGAAAAAGCATTTTCCTACAATATTATGCATGATATTCCCTCAGGACCCAGCCATCTGCTGTTATACAACCCATAACGCTCGCCGAGAGAAGGTAGACAGGAATGCTCCTAGCACTGTTTTCACAATAGCCGAATAGCCCAGACAACCCAAAGGTTCGTCAGAATGTAGCACAGCCATAAAACAGAATATCACTCAGTCATAATAAAAGATGAAGAACTAATATATGCTATACCATGGATGAACCCCCAAAACACTTCCAAGTGAAACAGCTAGTCAGAAAAGGCCATAAGTTATCTGACTCCGTTTATATGAAATGCCCAGAACAGTCAGATCTATAGAACCAGGAAGTAGATTAGTGAGAGCCTAGGGCCAGGGGCTGAGGAAGTGATAGGTAACTTCTACTGGTTACAAGGTTTCTTTTTGGAGTAATAAAAATGTTCTAGACTTGACCATGGTGATGTTTGTACAACTTCATGAATATAGTAAAAGCCACTAAAGTGAAAGGGTGAATAGCAGCTACTGAGCAGCAATTCAAGCATGGGAAGCCAATGTTACAGACCAGGGATCCCTTTTCTAAGGCTGAGGACTCTGCCAGGTCCGAGACAGCTCACCTTCGCCCCATCCCTCGGTCAGCCCTGCCAGCCTCATCTTCCACTCTCCCTTCCTCGTGCTTCGTCGGCTAGAGACAGAAGAGATGACCCAGCCACCTAGACACAGAAGCACAGCCAGCACCCTGCCAAGGCCTTCTCCAGGGAGTGCAAGCTACTGAAGTGCGCTGCGAAGCTGTACTACTATGTAATCGGCAGCATGGACAGGTGGGCGACAAGATGCAGCGGCCCAGGCGGAGCATCCACACGGGCCACGGTGGTCACTTCCCAGGCATTTCCTGGAAGGGAGCAGGGACACCAGGCAGCCCTGCCTGTTGCTCAAAGGGAACGAAGCGCAGCAAAAGGGCTGAGGCCAAGGGAGACGACACCATGCAACGAATCAGAATGATATTTGGAGACGGAGCAACCAAAACAGACGAGAGAAAGGAGAAGAGGAGCCATGAAAAAAAGCACCACAGGACCTCTCCACCACTGTGGGACAGGCCCAGCTTAGGAGCTTTGAAAAGGCTTCTTAAGAGACTACAGCGTCTCCCTGCTTCCCTGAGCCCTCGAGCATCTAAGAACCACAGCCTCAAGCAAGCTGAAGAGAAGAGGAGAACGTGGGTCAGTGCTGACTGGGGATGGAGCTTCAGTTTGGGAAGATAAGAGTTCTGGAGATGGAGGGTGGGGATGGCTGCACAAGTGTGAACGTGATTAACACCGCCAAGATGGTTAAAATGGTCAGTTTTACACCATGTACCTTTTACCCTAAGAAAAAATGAAAGGTAAAAAAATAGAAAAGGAAACAATGTCCAGATGGAAAATCAGTCTGGAGAAAATTGCAAGTCCAGAGGCACAGGATGGAGCCCTGGGAGGAACCTGCTGGGCGAGTCCATCCGCAGCCGCACAGTAGCGAGGAAACAGCTTGGCAGGACCAAGGCCACCGGGCTCCAGGGAGGGGGAGGGAGGAGCCCCACACAGAGCCCAGGGCTGTCCTGCTCCTGATGAGCAGGGTCTTCAGTCCTGAGTCATGAGCCAGATCTCCCTTCTAGTCTGGGGCCACACTGCCCTCCCCAGGCTCAGTTCGCTTAAGACAGAAGGTCAAGGAAACAGGAAGTTTCATATTAGCCAGTGTGAATGGGGCAACACACTTGTGCAAAAGCTGTGCAACTCTGGGACATTCTTCATAAAGCAGAGGAAACTAGAAAACAGCAGCTGGAGTAAAACTTAGGTAGGCGCAATAAAATAGCAGTGAGTGAAGGTGTCTGGTGTGTTTCAGTTTGAGGTCAAAACTACCTTGAGCTACGCAGATCTACAGTTGAGAAACACGAAGTTCAGAGGTTAAGTAACTTACCAAGATCACAAAGTTTATCAAGCCAGAACTGGGACTCAAACTCCAGAATCTGAACTTGAAATCCAATGCTCTCGCTACCACACTGAGGATGGAGAGTGGAGAATGGTGAAATAAATGACAATTTTTCAAGATGAAAGTGGGGGTTAGGAGTGGGAGAGAGCTGAGCTAGATCTCACACAGTCAAGCCTCACTCCTTCCAGGACCGTTGGGTCTGACTGGCTGTCACTGAACTGTGGCCACCTGGGCCCCCATCTCTCACCCATCTCCTGCTGACCAAGACCCACCAAAAGCGTCACCAGAAGATCCTGGGTGGAGAACCGCTGACATGCAGATAATGGCTCCCAAACTCTGACCCAGCGTGGCCTGGCCCTTGAGAAGGAAGAGCAGGAAGATGAAGACCTGGGCTTTAGGGTCTAAATGTGGCTCAAGGCCTCGTGAAAATGGGCTTCTCTTGAGCCAGGCTTTAGGGCTGTGTCCATCACAAGCAGACAAAGAGGACCATCTTCATAGGAGTCTGTGTCAGGGATTCCAGAAGCCTGCACCAGACAACTCACAAGCATCCACAGTAGCTTAGTCCAACAGTGCCCAAGCCCTCGGCCACAACAGGGCTAAAGAGGTGGCCAGAGGAAAAACACCTCAGAATGAAAGCTCACAGGCACCCCTCCAGAGCTCACCCAATTCAAACCTATAGAAATGAGCCACAGAGAGGAAAGGTACCTCCTCCCCAAGGTCACATAGCAAGTTAGGACCAAGCGTACATTTCTAAAACAGATGCAAAATGTAAAGCCAAGGAAAATATGGCTTCAAAGGGGGAAGGAAATACGTACCAACAGACAAGAGAAAAGGCCCAAGAAGTAGCCCCAGAGGATTCTGAGATAAGATAAGAAAAATGGAAAGAGAACTCATCAATGAAAAAGCAAGTCGGAGCTTCAAAAGTTCACCAGAGACTATCTGTGCTCCACGGAAAATATATCCTAGGGAAAAGCAGGGGTTCTAGAGAAGATGAGCAGGACAGGACTGGGGTGCAGCAGCCACCTCAGCGAGAGTGACCTTAGAAAGCCGCAAGGGCCAGACTTCAGGGTGGGAAGCTCCCAGAGGCAGGAAGTGTGAGCTAACAGAGCAGGGAAAAGGGACAGACAAGCAAAGGTCAGAGGTTCCATACAAAAGGCAAAGCGGGGCGGGACTCACAAGTAGCAAAGGAGAAGAAGGAGCGGAAAGGGAGCAGAGTATAAACAGAGACGGAGACAGAGACGGAAACCAGAGCAGACAGCAGAAGGACACAGTCTGAGATGCCCCGTGCTGGCTGCCGAGGTCCCTGCTCAGGCAGCGGGAGTTCCTGGTTCCCACCCACACTGAGGCAGTGCCAGGCCTGTTGGCACCAGGATGAAACCCCCACTGCTCTGAGTCACAGCAGCGTGTTACACTAATGAGTTATGTGATTCGGGAGGAAACTGTATTAGTGACACTCACATCCAACGTCTCTTTCCTAGAAGGTCAAAGTATCAGGTTGAGCTCTGGGCCGTACACGAAGCTTTATCTTGAGCACTGCATGAGACCAGTGCTCCTGCTGGGGAGGATGTGTCACTAAGGACCCTCATCATGGAGCCCCCGCCTGGAAGCCCCACAGCCTAGGGGTTGCCACAATAGTTGTAGAGACTAAGAAGATGGTCATGGTGGGGTGTGCAGATGTACCTCAAACCTGGCCACTTTATCTCTGGGCATCTTCTCCAATCGTACACCATCGAGAAGATGATGACACCACCCCACACTGTCCCCATGTCACCTCGGAGACCCACGGTACCTTGAGGTTTCCTCGGTCCAGGGCGGCAGTCAGATGCTTGCGGACCTCAGTCAGCTGGGGCCTGGGGCCTCGGGGACTGGCACCCTGCCGTAAGGGGTGCTCCTTCAGGTACTGCTCCAGCTTCGACTCCCCGAGAAGAAGTTCTGCCATGTCATCTGCAAAACAGAGTAAGAGGCTAAAAGGGAAGCCCCAAGAACCTCAGGGTTCCCACATCCCAAGGCTCTGGCCCCCAGTGAGGTTTCTGGGGCCTCATAACCTTAGACAGGGTTTGCATGGGTCCCAGCTTACAGCAGACCAGGTTCACTACATAGGCTGTTCCAGCAGCGCTGGCTCAAGCCCTCAGTCATTCCATTGTCACACACTGACTGACCCCCAAAGTTGGGTACTTAGTGGCATGGAAAGAGTTCAAATGATACTAAGTCATACCATGACCTCACAAAGCATACATAAACCCTGATGCAACACATTCCCAAGCGTTTGGTGTTAAGATCCCCTGGCTCTTCTGTATTCTATGGCCACCTACACAGACAGGAGCTGGTGGAACCTCTGTAAGGTCAGACTCCTAAAGCAGGTGTATGTCGAAACCATACAGACACACCTGGAATGTCTATAGGAAGTGTTTACTCCTAAGACAACATACTTAAAGTGTTACAATTTTCCTATTGTCTGTGTTGGCTTGTGAGTTAGAATATAAAGTTCACTCTAGGAGTAGGTCATGGGAATCCACATACCCAGAAAATTCTGAACGAATGCAGAACTGTTCAAACAGTAGCCTGAACATAGTTTATTTTTTCTGTAGTTCAGAACATAACTGTAATTAAAATATAAAATCGGTTTTTAATGGTTAAGAAGGGTATGTCTCAAGCCCATGATAGCAGCTACTCTGGGGTACAGGAGAGACTGCAACAGGAGCTAGTGACCAAAACAGACATTAGCTTTATCTATAGCAACGGTGGTGAACTTATGGCACGCATGTTACACTATTTTTCTTTGACGATGAAAGATGTTAATGTATGAGTTGTTTTTTTCTAAACTAAAACCTTCAGGTTTAATCACAATGTTGGTGTTTTGCAATAAATAAGAGGGCTTGGGGTTGCAGTTTGGGTGCTCATCACTAAAAGTTCACCATCACTGCTCTATAGTAACATTCTGGTCCTAGAAAAGAGGACAGATTTGCCTATGATGTTTGCGATTTAAAATGAATTCAAACAGCAATCATGAGGACTTGCTGAGATTCTGGGCCGAGAGCCCATCAAAGGCACCGGAAGAGCCTTTTCCAAGGCTTCATGTGAGTCGACCCAAACTGCAGTCCAGCGGCCTCAGCAGCGCTTTGTCTGTGGACAGTGAAGCTAAAATAATCTCTTGGAGATAAGACCTAGATTCCTGAGAAGAGCAAACTACACCTGGGCAAGGCTGTGGCAAGCTACTATGCTTAAGACTTCTTTAGATGGTCAAGAGAAAATGGCAAATTTCCTGTAAGATGGAAAGAAAACAAAGTGGCCTGAAGCAGCATCCAACAACCGAGGACGATGAAGCGGTGACCCCTGAGGGTGCTGGGTACAGGGCGTAGTCCACACAAATGGAACCAGCCGAGACACCAGGCAGGCAGGGAAGCACCGAACAACATCCCTCAAAGACACAGCCCTCCTGGAGAAAGGAACTCTTTTCTCATATTACGTTTTCTAAAGCCGGGGTGTGTTTCATTCTGAGCACCTCCCAGTTTAAACCCACCACACGTCAAGTGGTCTACAGCCCCCCATGGATACGGCTATCACACTGGACAAGAGTATGGCTGTTGTTTATACAAGAATGTCTAAACATTTATCTCTACATCTGCCTGACCCAAAAAGAGGTCTAAAATAAGTATCATCGAGGATAAGCAAGAGGAATTTCTGAATAATAGAACTGGGAATATTTTAAAAAGTTTATACCTCTGTAGTTTTAATTATTTATATGGAGCAGAACCATTTTTTATTACATTTAGGAAGAACAAGGTGACTCTTCCTTAAAAGCTGAGAGTTTGGAGGTCAGAATATTAATTGTGGCTATTTCTAAGTAGTAAGATTGTCAATCCATGCTGAACTTTTTTCCCTGTTCATTTTAAATTTTTTAAAAAATAAAATAGAACACGGGATTCCAAGTTCTAGGTGTGAAGGCCAGTCTGTCCCTCTCTGTCTTTGGCCCAATACCTCAGTGTTTGGGGGCACCTCTTAGAAAATACCCATCTCTCCCTGAGCTGAAGATTCCCCTCCTTGCTGCTCCCCATGATCTCACCCCATGTCTTGCCTCCCCAGTTCAGGACCCCACAGCCCCTCTGAACCACATCTAAAGGCTACAGAATCCTCTTGCCTAGAAGAAAAAAAAAAACAGGTCAGGATCCCTGCTGTGTTTGAGCCCTGGGACCCTAGGCACTGTTGATAAAATGGGAGCCACAGCACTGTGCATCTTAGAGAAATGTGATGACTTCCCCGAGGTAAATGCTGCGGCCCAAGTGAGCACAGCTGCGCCGGGACTGGCGCACACAGAGGGAAGGGCTCACCAGGCTGAGGAGCGGCACAAGCTAAGCAGCAGTGCAAAGTCCTGGAAAGTGGCAGGCAATCTTTGGACGAGGCTGGAGAACCAAGCTGGGGTCATGGCAAGGAGACATGGATGGTCCCCTGTCGCCCCACCTCCACAGGATTATGTTCATAGTGCCTGGCATGGAAAACAGGTCCTGGCCAAGTCCTCACATGGCCCAGCCAGCTCGCTCCCCACAGCCTTCAGAATGCCTGGGCATCCTGGGGCACCATCCACCATGCCTCAGCAAGCACCTGCGGAGGTGCTGCAGCCCCCTCTCTCCACACGGCCCAGCCCAAGTACCCCAGCTGTGCCCAACCTGGGTGTTTGTTCATCTGCCTGCTCCTTCTAGACTATCGGGTCTAGGCCTGAAGGAAAAACCTGCGTGTGACTCTGTCAGAATCCCAGGCTGAGCGCAAGGTCTGGCACAGAGTCACTGCCCAATAAACAGGGAATTAATCCAATGCCAGGCGAAGGCATTTGGACCACGTCCTCCGAGGTTGGACCTGATGCTGCCTGTAGCACTCTGCTACTGTCATCCCTGAATATCTATTCCCCCTCTTCCTCTAGCATTACAATCCCTACATGGCTGCCCAGCTAAAGACCAGCCTTCCACAGGCTCCCTGGTGGTAGATGCCACATTTGACTAACTTGCAGCCAACAGGATGTAAAAGGTAGTGCAGCCCCTGGGCCACACCCTTGCAGGAAGTGGGTGCATCCTCTGGGTCCTCTTACACTACACCCGGGGCCGGAATGAGTGCACTCACTGACCTCGGCACAACCATCTCAGACCAGGAGATGGAAGCTGCTGAAGGTGAAGAACAGCATAACAAAGGGGCCTCAGTCCCCAACACCCAGGAGCTGCCACCGTGCCCTGGGCTGCTTATGATGAATTACACGCAGGACATTAACTTCTGTCTTGTTCTTGAGAAGTTACTGCTATTCTGACCTTTGTTATAAGTGATCTAACTGCTGTCCTCACCAGACCTTCCAAAGAAGAAGCAAGCTTCCTGTAGAGAGCCTCTGTCTGACAACATCTTAACAACACCCCTCCCCAAGTTCATTGGCTTCCAAACAGCTCTGCAGAACACAGTTGAGATCTTCTGGTTGTTCTGTGACACTGCTGTTACATCCTAGGTATGCACATTTTTTTTTTATTTAGACAAAGGGTTGCATGGTTAAAAAGAAATGTAAAAACTACTACCCAAGTGCTAGGCAAGATTTCTGTCCCTTGCGTTTCTCTGATCTCCTGGCACGGGGGAAAGGCACCAGATTCTTGATGCCACGATGATAAAGGGAGCCTGGCTCCAGCTGGAACAAAAAAGGAGCAGAGAGGGCTGGACATGTTTCAGATGGGAGACAGAGGTTTTACTCAGAATTAGGAGGCAGTCTCATAGAGGTCCCTGTCTCTCAGGACCATTCAACATAACATCAGCACTAAGGCAGGTGTGTGCTGCACTGAATGGATTGGAAAGAAGGAGACAAAGCTCTCATCAGGCATGTGCCAGCTGTGCATCTGCAAGGTAGGAAATGTAGGGAAAGGCATTCCAGGCGGGAGGAATGGAATATGAAAGGCACAATGTAGCCTAGTTATTTGCATGACTCCAAGCACTTGGTCAGAGCCAAACCCCAGAGTGCTCGGTAAGGATAAGGGGGACAGTTGGGGGCTTCCTGCCAGATGGGTAAGGATCAGCTCCCTGGTTCCAGAGTGCTGCACACTCCATGCAAAGAGCTTATGATCTAACTTGAAATATAGCATGCGGGCTTCAAAGTAATTTTTGAAATTTTTTAAATTTCTGGGCTCCAACTTAATCTCTCGAATACATTATGTCACCTTTGTGCCCCTTCACAGGAGGTGAACTGCTTACCACTCACACTTGGAACCAAGCAGGCAGATATAAAAACATCCTGAGCTCAGGCTGGAGCTCAGTCAGAGGCTGCAAGGCAGTGCTAGTGACGAGGGTGCTGGGTGGCTGGACCTCCACTCCATGAGCTCGGCCTGCACTTGTCCACACCTCACAGGTTCCTGGTGCGCAATCCACCAGCAACAGGAAGAAACAGGTGCCACCTAACCAGCTTTCACTGCCCAGTCATGGGTCCGGCTATATGCTAGGACAGAGAGATAGGAGGGAGAAAGGGCACCCTGGGGCATACCAGGAAATCAATTCCAGATGGATTAAAATAAAATATAAAATACAAAATAACAGAGGATCTGAGTGTTAAAACAGACTGTCACTTCCTTCCAAGATGGAGTCATACAGGCCGAATTTACGCTCCCATTTGAAACCACCAGAAACAAGACAGATGAGGTAAAAAATCAATTTTCATGACACTGGGCATCCGGCAGCATAGATCAGAGATGCCTGAGAGAGTGAAAAACATGGTGAGCCCATGAATGCCTAGAGAGCTTCCACATGTGACACAAGGACAGGGACCTTCCATTGGAATTCTGCACACAAAGCCTTCCCATCCAACGATGCTCCCCACTCACCCACGCACACAGGAAACACAGCTGGGCTTTTCCCAGCTGCATAAGGAGCAGCCACCCTGCAAAGCAGGCCAGGCAGGCAGGAGGTTTGCAGAATGAGAAGCCCCCACAGCACAGTATGGAGCAGGGCTTTGGCCTCAGGCAGCCTGAAGTTTGAATCCCGGCTCCCTCACTAACCAGCTGTGCATCACTGGGCAAGACATCTGACCTCTCTGAGCCTTAGTTTCCTCAGCTGGCTGGTGTGAGGGTAGATAATATATGCAATAAATACAGTATGAAGCAGGTGCTGAATAAACATTAGATACTACCACAAACATTTTCTTTATTTAGAATCTACTATTTCCCAGAAAAGTTGTTAGACACTGTGGGACCAGAGAGCTCTATGAGACACAATCCCAGCATCATAGAGGGACCTGCAAAGTGGTCAGAAGATCTGATCACTGGGAAATGGAAAATGGTCCCTAATAGCCCAGCCATGCTGAGCTCTTCAAGTGCTGTGTGTCCTGCTAAGCTTTGACATGGTCCCAAGAGTCCTGAAAACAACGCTAGAATGCTGGGATTATTATTCCCTCCATGTTGCAAAGGCCAGGCACAAGAGGGGCAGCAGTCCACCCAAGGACACGAGCTGGTCACCCTGGAGCCAGATCTGAGCCCAGGCAGCCTCCCAGCACGATGTCGCCAGCATGCCAGGTGCAAACCACCGCCAGCATGCCAGGTGCAAACCACCGGAATATCGCAGCCAGAGTGGCCAGGCTCCCCTCCCAATCAGCTGTGTGAACCTGGCCAAGCCACTTAGCCCCTCTGCTGCAGGGGTTGGACAGGTACTTTTGGAGTCTCTGTCCTGCTCTACCTGCCAGGATTTTCAGGGCACCAGAGTGAGGAGAGATCTGGGTGCCTGGGGTTGGTTTTATATTTCAGCGTTTAAGCAGGGCTGTGGGAGCCAGTTCCCTGGTGACTTACGCAGAGACAAAGCCCAAAGTGAACAGAAACCACAAGTGAGAGGAGAGTACAGGGCATCAGCCCCAGGGGGCCCATACTCTGGCCCTGCTCTAAAATCACAATCCCATGAGCCTCATGGCTGCCACAGCTCAATGCCTGGGGCACCCAGTCCCCAGGGAAGGTGGAGCTGTGGCCTTGGACTTCCACAGTCCCCTCTGCAGGATAAGCAGCTCACATGCAGACTTTTGATCAGGTGTGAGGAAAAAAAAATGTAGAATTTCTTCTCTATTCCTGGGAGTACTTGATGCCAACACAAAAATCTGAACCACTCAGTTCAGATGTCAGCAGAGGTATTTAAGGTCTATTCAAACCCTTTCTGCTGCAGCTGTGATCCAAGAGAAAAAATAAACCCCTATTCAAGTAGAAACTGGGTGTGCAGTGTTTCTTCAGCCTCCCCTTTGTCACACCACATCCAGCCAGGTTCTCCATTTCTTAGGTCTCACATGGACTCAATCCCCTAACTCACTTGGCTTCTTGTAGATACTCAGCATCTGCAGTACTTGTGATCACCCTGACCTGCTAGGAAAATAGACAGGATGATCACATTGTCGGTCAGGGCAGAAATTCACATGAGTGTCTCCAGGGGACAACTTTGCAATTTCTTTTCTTTTCTTTTTTCTTTTTGTTTTCTTTTTTTGGTTTTTATCTTTTTGAGACAGGGTCTCACAAAGTTGTGCAGTCTCAATATTCCTGCCTTAGCTTCCTGAGTTTTGAGATTACAGGTGTGCACCACCATGACTGGCTCAATATAGCAATTTCTATACAACACTTTACATAACTGTATCATCTGACCCAATAACTCCAGCTCCAGGAACTTGTCCCATAGATACATGCACTTTGTATTGCATGTGTGTATGTGTATGTGGTACTGAGGATTAAACCCATGATCTTCACATTAAGCTACATCCATAGCATTTCTTTCTTTCTTCCTTTTTTTTTTTTTTTTTTTTTTTTTTTGGCAACAGGGTCTCACTAAGCCCCCAGACTGGGCTCAAAATCTTCTTGCCTCAGCCTCTGAGAGTTCTACGATCACAGGTGTGCACCACCACACCTGGATGACACATATACTTTTAAGTACAAATTCATAGATAGAGACTACAAATATCCCTAAGGGAAAAAGCTAGAGGACAACCTATTAAGTCCTTGAGAGAGGACCTGATCCATGAATTCAGATGAGTCCCATTCAACAGGACATAGGTGCATCCATTAAACAAAAGGAATAGATTTAACATGACCCTGTGCTAGCCTGACTGCGTGAACAGTCTGCAACTTCGCGTTTCCTGAGTCCATGTATTTTGGGAACCCTGGCACTGACCCTTGGTTTGGCTGCAGGACTTGCTCTGACCGGTAAGGCAGTACCAACTCTGATGCACACAGACACTTAGAACAGGACTTGCTCACTTCCTCTTCCCTCTCACTCTGCGGTCACCACAAGGATGTGTGTGGGCCATGGTGGACCCGACATAGGCCAACCCAATGGAGGAGGAAGGGTCACGTGGAACAGAGTGGAGCTGTCTCAGTCAGGACTCAGTCACATGAGACAGCCCAGCCAGGAGCAGAAAAGTCACAGGGCTGAACCCCAGCAGACCACAGATGCATTAACAAGCCATGCATGAGTGAGCCTGTAACCATGAAAAACGATGAGGTGGGTGTTCTAAGGTACAAAGTTTTAGGCTGGTTTGTTGCACAGCACTAGCTAAGCACCTCAAAGATAGAAGGGTGCAAAAAGCAAGATACAGAGAGGATGTATAGTATGACAGTACTGAATACAAAAAAACCCCACTAATATCATACTTTCTTATGTACAGATTACAGAACATATCTGAAAAAATCCCCATGAAAGTCCTGAAAGTAGCTGTGTCAGTAGAAGCAGGTAAGAGGACCCAAAATATAGGAAAAAGGTTATTTTTCATACTGCAAAAGGTTCCTGATTTTTCAACCTATGATTTTTTGACTTAACGATGGTACAAAAGCGAGATGGACTCAATATACTTCAGACTTTGAATTTTCTTTTTACCTGGGCTATTGATATGTGGTATGGACTCCCGTGAGGTGCTGGGCTGCAGTAGGGTGCTGCAGCTGTCAGACAGTCATGCAGTCACAGTGACCTTGTAGGAACAGGCTTCCTGCCCAACTGCGGGCTAACCTACATGTTCTGCACACATTTAAGGTATAGACTAAGCTATGCATGGTAGATTCAGTGTACTAAATGCATTTTCGGCGTACAATATTTTCAGCTTATAATGGGTTTATTAGGACCTTATTCCACTCTAAGTTGAGGAACATCTATATCAGTGATGGTGAACCTTTTAGAGTGTTCAAGGATAAGAAATAGCTCACTGCAGCACACATGCTATAGGTTTGTCACCACTCTTCTATATACTCTTTTTAATTATTTGATTTTTATTACGATTATTCGTTATCTACATAAAACATGAACCAGTTGATTTCAGTGTGCCCTGAATCTTGAGTGCTGGTTTGGCCACGCACGGAGAGGTTCACACAACCTTGGCCATCATCTCAGAGCCAAGTGAAGAGTGTTAAGGCACGGGTCACTCCTGAGGGTCCGTCTCCTGCTTTCCCTGGGCTGCATGCACAAGTCCAGGGCCCAGCATCCACCCAAGGCTGGCGCCTCTGTCTCGCCTGAGGGAGCCCAGACACACTGTGCCACCCCGCTGCCTCTGGCCAAAACCCCAGCATTCTTCCCAAGCAGCTTCCTGGCTCCCCTGACCTGAGCTAAGCGCGTTCCAGGCAGCGCCCTGCACACTCTCGTCTCACCGGCATGAAGCCAGGCTGCGGGCACCAGGACTGGCAGGAGAACCAGTCAGGGGAGGCCTCTGCCCTCAGCAAGCTCCCACCCCAGACAGGAAAGACAGATAACTAGAAAAGGGCCAGAGAGGAGTAAGAATATGGACACTTAAAACAGGGGGGTGACAGTGACAGCGAGACTGGGGGCTGCTTCACACTGTGTGACCAGGGGTCTTCACACTGACCTAGCTATGGCCCCAAACTTTTTTAGGGGGGAGAGGACAGGCTCTTGCTAAGTTACCCAGGCTGGCCTCAAACTTGGCAATCCTCCCTGCCTCAGCCTCCTGAGTAGCTGGGATTACCAGATCCAGATTAAAGTTTTTAAAAGCTCCCACTTGTCTGCTGTTCATGGAATGGACTCAGATGGAGGGGCAGAGGCAAGGACAGAAATGATCAGAGGGCCACTCCAGGAGTCAAAGGGGAGGTAACAGCACCTTGGTCAGGGGTGAGGTTGAGAAACAGTACCAGAACTGATTGAGGACAGAGTCTGGCAGTAAAACAAACAAGACTTACTAGCAGGCTGGACTGGAGGCACACCAGACAGAATAATGACCCTCAAAGAAGACCATGACATTCTAGCCTCTGGAACTGGTGAGGACGCATTTTACATGGCAATGGGACTTCACAGCCATGATTACGTTACGAGTCTGGAGACAGGAGATGATCCCAGACCATCTGAGCATCAGGGACCAGATGTGACGACAGAAGCTATGCTGCTGGCTTGGAATACAGTGGAAGGGGTCATGGGCCATGTGACAGGGATAGCCTCCCGAACCTGGAAAGGCAGGGACACAGATTCACCCATGGGGTCTCCAGAGGGAACACAGTCCTGATAACACTTGATTTGGGCCCAGTGAGGCCCATTTATCACTTTTGACCTCCAAAACGCTAAGCAAATACATCTGCATTGTTTTAAGCCAGCAAATGAGTGATAATTTGTTACAGCAAATCTAATAAACAACAGATGAGGAATGGAGAGGGATGAACGATAACTCCTCAACTAGAGATTGCAGTGTGGGGACAGAGGTACCACGTCACCCCCTACTGAAGCCTGGAGGAATGAAGCTAAGTTCCATGTGCCATGACACTCAGGGTCCCAGTGGAGAACCCAATTGTATTGGGTGATATGCTATGTACCCCCAAGTCCTCACATACTTTTCATGGGGCTAAGTCTGGCGCTTGCTTGTGTTCGGTTTGATGTCTAGCGCTGGGATTGGCAATGTGAGTGCTGTACCTGCCCAGGGATGGAGCCGACATACAGTGTAAGGGAAGGTGGGTTTTCCCCTTCCGCCTCTCTCTCTCTCTCTCTCTCTCTCTCTCTCTCTCTCTCTCTCTCTCTCTCTCTCGAGTGCTTGCAGCTTGCTGCTGCCATGAATGGCAGCCCTGCCATACCATGCTGACTTGGAGCCAACTAAGTAGGACTGAAACTCCTGAGAAACTGTAAGAATAAACCTTTCCTTCCCTAATTTTGGGCGTCAGGTATTTTGTCTCAGCAATGAGTGAAAAGTAACTAAGACACCAATCCAGGTCTCATTGCTCCCTTCCAGTACGGTTTCTCAACCTCACCCCTGTCCAAGATGCTTTCACCTCTCCTTTGACCTGCATGGGGGGCCCAGCAACAGACACAGGACATGGCTGTGATAGAAGCCAAGATTAGGCACTGCTTCTGGAAACAGGGAGTGGTCAGGCGAGCTAGCAGCAGCTGGGACATCAGGATAACAGCACAGACGTAATTACTACGTTTGGTGACATGGAGGCCCTGCAGGAGGCCTGACACAGGGTGGTCTCTACAGGTATGGAGAGGAGCCCCAGGGGCAGACCGAGGAGGTGCCCTGTGTGGGAACAGGGAGCTGGGCACAATGAGAGCTGCAATGAGGCTGAGGATAGCTCGGCAGGGGAGCGGTGGCACCTGAGTGTGGTGCAGGCCATGAGGAGGCCTTAGGGGAGAAGGCAGAGCACCTCCTGATGCAGGGAGGTTGAAGCGCAGGTTCAACCACAGGAGAGCAGGGAGCTCACTGCTGCTTTGCAGTTTGTTTTTGTTTTAGTGCATGCTTGCAGCACACACTGACTGCAAGCATCACAGGGACTTGGTACATGTACAAAACACAGCTTAATTCCTATCCCCTTTCCTCTCCTCTCCCTTCTCCTTCCATCTCCGGATTCCTGCCCGTTTGCAAAAAGATCTACCCCCCTGTTTCTACTGCCTATCTTTCTTTAAAATTATTTATACTTTGGATGTCTCATATAAGAGAAGTTATGCCATATTTAAGCTTGTATGTCTCCTTTATTTCACCTAACATTATAATCTTCAGGTGTACCCACTTTCCTACAAATGACTCCAGTTTATCCTTTACGGCAGCATAGTATTGCACTGTGTATAAATACCCCATTTGCTTTACCCAATCATCTGTTGATGGACACACAGGTTGCTTCCTAGACTTAACTGTGATGAGTTGTGCTGCTATAGTATAAACATGGGTATGCACGGATCACTGTAGAATGATGATTTTAACTCTTTCAGGAAGGCACTTAGAAGGAAAACAGCCTGGTCAAATGGAATTTCTAGTTTTAGTTTTTTGAGAAGTTGCCACACTGATCTCCATAGTGATTGTATCAAGTTTATCCTTCTGCTTCTACCTTCTCAGAGAAAAATACGGCAGGTCCTGAGCTAGGTAGGAAGTCTGGAAGGTGGGAATTGGAACCCACCACAGAGCAGGGAGCTCTCCAAGGTCTAGATCATCAGCTGTGTGTGGCTGGCAAGGCAAACGGCCTTTTCTAGTCACACAAGGGAGGTGTGGCCAATGAACTGGGTGAGCCAGGGTGGGGACATGTCACTCAGTAGCATGAGAAGGGACAGACCTCTACTAAAAGCAGAGATTCGCTGTCCCCCTGCGTACTTGTGGCCCCTCCCCCAAAGCGAAGGCCAAAGTCCTTGAAACCTATCCTCTTAGCTCTCGCCCCATCTTGTCACTCACTGTCATGCTGTCACCAATGCTTGAGGAGGGACTCCATACACATTTCTGGAGTGAATCAACCACACATCTCCCATTTACACAGGACCCAAGTTCTTGGTCTCAGAAGACTCAGCGCCCCTGAGTGTGTGAAATACAATGGCCACCACTATTGACCTGGGCCTTCTAGTTCCTGCCTCAGGGCCACAGTTGGTCATCTCCTCCCCAAACCACCTTTGTTTAAACTGTGACCCAGTTCAAGGACCTAAGTATCTGGAGCTCTTGACTGAAAAGCAAAGATGGCAAAAAAATCAAAGATAATGGGGCCTAAAAGAAGTTGGCAGAAATGAAATTCTGGGAAAATCTTGGTAGTCAGAGTCCAGGCCTCATGCCAAAGCCTCCTCCCTACATCATCGCATAGCACAGAAGCTGGAAGGACAGTGCAGAGGGGACGCTGTGGGGACAGAAGACAGCATTTGTACTGCATGTGCAGAACAGATGTGCACACTGGTCACACACTCTCACACGCTCACTCCCACAAGCTCACACACTCTTACATGTACACACACTTACACTCTCTCTCAGAACGTGGTCACACATTTTCCCTAGAGAAGCTCAGCCTAAAAAGAAAGAGTAGTCTGGAGGTCACTACGTGGAGTTGGTCTGGTCTGTCCCTAGTCCCTCTGTCCCTTCAGAGGGCAGGAAGTGACTCTGCAGCAGGGATCTTATCAGTCCAGCACAGAGGCTTCTCCGGAAGGTGATCCGAAAGCCAGGGTGACCACACCCACCAGACGTGACAGCAAGTCCTGAAGAGTCCAGGCCAAGCCTGGGGTCTGTGCTCTGGCAACACAGTCCATGGTGGCACAGAGACCATAACTTTGAGTCCAGCCTAGGCAATTTAGCAGCTTTGCAAGACCTTATCTCAAAATAAAAAATTTTAAAAAGGGCTGTGGATATAGTGCAGAGTGAGGGACCTGAGTTCAATCCCTGTGCTGGGAAAAAAAGAAAAAGAAAAAGATTTGGTGCAGAGTAAATTCTCTTGGCCTGGTGGGCCACAGAGAGAAAGCGGCATTTGCTGGAGGACGTGGCCCTGGCACCCCAGCAGGTCGCCTGTCATTGGTCACTCCTAGGGGATGGCTAGTTTTTGAGGAAACAGTGTTTTATTATGCTTCCAAACTGCAAGGGCAGCACTGGTGAGCAGTCTGAATGTGCAGAGGGATAAGGAAGGTGGTGGGGGGACCCTGACACCCCTCTCTCCTTGGAAAGCTGCTCAGTCCATGTCCACCCTGCAGCTCTTCGGAGCCACAGGAAGGAAGGGTCGTGAGTTCAGGCAGCCCGAACGGCAATCCCTCAGCCAGAATTCACTGAGAGCCCCAGATGCCAAGGGCCTCCCCAGTCGCCCAAACACCACCACCAACACTCTTAGGCTCTCTGCAGCCCCAGCCTGACTGCCTATCTGCTAGGTTTCTTCCCACGGGCCTGAGCAGAAGAGCAGGTGTCAGAGGTCATCCTGGCCCCTCAGGACAGTGGCTAGCACGCAGTAGGAGTTTAGTAAATGTGTGATGAGTGAATGGATCCAAGTATGTTCCTCAAGGGCAGCTTAACTGGGAGTCAACTGTGCGTACCAGTACTGGTGCCTGGAATGTGGCGATGAGCAGAACCAGTAAGGAGGCCCTGCCCCGCAGACTCAGGCTGGTGGGCACCTTGGTCTCCACACCTCCATCGCACACGGCACTTGGCTCACCAGGAGGTGGGGGCCGTGTGGCCTGTCGGACGCGGGCAAAGCCCTAGTTCTGTGACCCATTTAGTGCCATTTGTCTTCCACTTGGAGCTCAGTCACAATGCAGCACCACAGAAAGCCCCCACCCCACATCTCCTGATATTCACTACCACTGCTATTACTGTCACCCCCTTGCTGTCCCCTTGAACCCCGGAGAGAACCAGGCATCTGGGGCATTCCACCTTCCTTCCACACACAATACTCCTGACTTGGGGCCACTGCCAGATGCTGCCAGCACTGGAACTGCATTATCTCATTCATTCCTCGAAACACCCAAGGCCGGACAGGCAGTGGAGCTGGATCTGAACCCGGGCCTGGCAAGGTGATGATGCCCATCGCCTCTTTCCACACCCCTGCTCCTTCCCTCTGGCGAAATGCCTCCATCCACCTGGTAGGGGGTCTGGTTTACCACTTGCTCAGGACAGAAAGGGTTTCTGGGATTCAGGGCCTTCAGTGCTAAAGTCAGGAAAGCCTCAGGTCAGTGCCACCACCCGAAGCAAGGTCCTCCCTGCTCTGCCAGGCCTTACCCCCTCCACCTAAGCCTGCCCTGGCATCAGCCCTCCAGTAACCCAGCTGTACCCTTTGTGTTTTGCAAGTGACACTGTCACTGTTCTCAGACTACAGGGTCACAACCATGTCTAAATCTGGTCCCTGTGCCACAACAATCTGGTCTTGGGGCTCCCTGCAATTTAATCCTGCTTCCTGATCCCAACCCCATTAAGATCTCCTGAGGCAAATGCTTTGGCTGGTGTGAGACTCTGAGTTGCTAATTAGCCTCCGAGTGATGCTGCAGCCCGAGGCTGTGTACCTGTCCTGAACTGCAAGTTTTCCCTGGCTAGTGACCTGCTCGCTGTGTTGTCTGATGCTCCTCTGACCCCTGGCACTGTGCCCACACAGAGTAGGTGCTCACTAAATGCTAACCATTGTGACTGAGAGCAGGGTTCCCACCCCAGCCTGCTCCTGCAGAAGCCCGTTTACAACTGCAGATTTCCAGGCACTACCTTGGGCCAGGAGAATCCCCATCTGCAGAAGACACTTTTGGAAACCCATAATGCCAAGTGTTCTTCAGTTCAGTGGTTCTCAGAGCCTGTCGCAGCCCAGCAATATTGGTGTCACCTGGGTTTGTTAAGAACACAGGCCCTAGACCTGCTGTATCAGGACATCTAGGAGGGCTCTGCAATCAGGATTCTAACAAGCGGTCTGGTGATGCTTTGATCGGACCTGCTCAGAAAAACATAAGTGCGGTAGAAGAATAATGGAACTACTCAGAGCTGGGCTGGAATCCAGTTCAATTAACTTCTTCCACCCTCAGTCCACACATCCCCTGAACAAGAATTATTACCCCTGACCTCATTCGGTTGTTGTGATGATTATCTGAGATCCACATAAAAGTTCATGTCCAGAATCTGGCACGCAGGAGAAGCCAAGGAACGCTGCCCATTCTTCCCTGGTGGCCCTATTATAACAGCCGTGAAGTTGGAAAAATTATAGTTTCAGAGGATTAAGTGATATACACAAGATCAACTGGAGGGCAAAAGCATGAAGATAATGATTCTAGGCCTGTCTAGGTCTCTGACAGAACCCAAAAGGTCTGCTCTGTATAGTTCTGGCATCTCCACCCCTAGTCACACTTGATGAGCAGGGACAGGCAAAGCCCAAGGGTGCCCTGGGCTGCTGCTGCTCTATCCAGTTTCCTATGGCTTGCAGCTCTCCTTCACATTTCACACGGCACCCACCTCACCTGTGTGTCAAACATGCTTGTTGTAGTGGCCAATGGGGGCAGTTATGAGAAGTCTCAGTAAACCTCCTGCCTCCCTGTGCCTCTCAAATGGGAAACACTGGCTTTCCTATGTGTCAAAGTCCTACAATATTCCATCATTTGCCAAGCATGAGGTCACTCAGAGAAGCAGGAATCCACCCACGTGAGGCCAAGGGGACTCAGGAGCAAAAGCCATTCATGCCCCAGCGTTCAGTGGCAAGCTGGCCAGGCAGCTGGGGTGCCAGGGGTGCTCTGGAGGAGTGAGGAGGCGGGCCAGCTGAAACAGCTGCAGCAGCAAGTAATAACGAAACACCCAACTCCACATGGCCTCAACGTAGGAAGATATTATCTCACAGAAGACCAGAGCATGGCTTCTCTACACCTGTTGTCTTCAGTGATTCAGCAAGAAGAGAATCATTTCTTCCCTTTTAAGCATATATGTGGCTCTTCAGAAGGATGGCATAAGCCTCCACCAAGCAAATGTCCCTTGATGTCTCGCTGGCTAGAACTAAGTGACATGTTCAGTACCTCAACCAATCATAGGCAAGCAAGTGAAATTACTGTGGCCAGAGTCCACCCAGAGTGAAGCATCCAGCTGGAAAGGCTGACAGTGAACAAACCTAGGGGTCAGGCCAGAAGGAGGAATATGGATGGAGGTGGACAATGCTTGATTGACAACTAGGGAGCCTCTACTTGGCCACAACTCATGTGACCTTACCAATGCCAAAGGCAAACACTGGTCCTTGTGAGACACCACTTCTCTGGGACAAAGGCACCACTCCTAACTTGGCTCTCACTTCCATTGTTGAAGCTGCTCACCCTTACTTCCTTACGCCAGTTCCTCTGCTCAAGGCCTTGGCTCATGAAAGTCTGTGGACAGGCCAGGACAACACAGCAACCACCAATGTGCTCTGAGCCCAACTCTATGACTGGGAACATGAAAAGCCAGCAGTGGCTCTCAGTTCCCTCACAGCTGGCTACTTGGTGGGCACACACCAAGAGAGGCAGTGCAGGGGAGGGAAACAGCCCTGAACTGGGGGAGCTGGGAGATGACACAAAGCACCACTGCCAGTGGATGACAGCGGCTTCCCAATGACAGCCTACCCTGACCAGGTGCTGTGCTATGTAAACACTTTTACGTATTATGGGTTTCCCTCATTTGGTCTTACAAGCTTCCTAAAAGTTTCGTGCTATTACTGCACCTATGACTTACCCCCGAAAAGGTTCATGTGTTCAGAGGTGGAGCTTTTGGAAGGTGAATGGGTCATGGGGGCGTCACACTCATCAGCTGATTAATCCACTGGTGAGTTCACAGATGGGGCTCTGTTGGAGGTTTGTCACTGAGATGTGACCCGGAAAGGTGTATTCTCGTCCTCAGCTCCTTTTTTTTTTTTTTTTTTTGGTTCTTTCCCTTTCTCTCTCTGCTTCTGACCAGCAGAAGTGAGCACATTTCCCAGGCCAGGCCTCTCCACCATCATGTTTCTGTCTCAGCAGACTTTGGACTGAAACTGTGAGCCAAAATAAATCCTTGCTCCTTTACGTTGCATAAGCCAGGTACTTCGTTGCAATAACAACAACAAAAAAATGATTAACACACTTTACGATAATACAATCATTTCTGGAATTCAGGGCCTGAGGATGTAGCTCAGGGGTAGAGCACTTGCCTCACTTACGTGAGGCCCTCGGTTTGATCTCCAGCACTACCAAATAATAATCATTTCTGGAATCCAGAACTCTAAAAACCAAAAGTTGGTTTTTGTTGTTATTCACTTATTGGGCAACGCAAATGAACTGATGTGATGCTGTTTACAATCTCTTTACCCCTTTTGTGATGACTCTTGATATGTTTTGATGCAGAAATACTGACATATTTTATTATAAAGTGCTGCCACAGACCCTACTGGGAGCATCACGTAACATGCATGATATGTACCATGTTCTGGAAATTTCTGCATTTGGAACACATTTGGCCCCAAGGGACTCAGAAAGAGTACTCTGGGTGTGTATATCCCTACTTTACCAATGCACTTCACACTGTGAAGTCTCCCCTTAAGAAGTAGGGGAACCACCTTAAACTCAAGCAGATGAACTCCAGGCTGGCGCCGTCATCCACTCACTTTGCTTCTGCCACTTGCTGTCTGGGGGCTCTAAGGAAGACACTGCCCTTGCTGGGTCTGTATCCTCATCACCAGGATATCAGTGGGTTTCAATGTTTGCTTGTTTGTTCACATTTCTCCAAAGGGACCTCAGGGGAAAAGTGTCACTGCTGCAGTGTGTGTGACCCGTCCACCTGCCACCAGGTGCCTAAGGCATGTTCTAAAAGGGGTTCCCCAACAGCAATGTGGAAACTGCTCTATGGCAGGATCTGTAAGGTCTTGTCTGGTTCTAACAAGGCCAACAGGCCTTTCTGTGAAGGAAGAGAAGCCGGGAGGAACTTGAACCAGACCTTGACAGATGGGTAATCTTTTGATCAGGAGCAAGGATTCCAGACCTGAACAGCGTGAGCAAAGATGGAAAAACAAGCAGGGGGTCCAGGAGTCCGAACTGGCCAAGAGATGTAGGGGAAGCAAGGTGACAGGCAGACGTGATGGAAAGGCTGGCTACGCCAAGCAGACGAATGTCAGGAATCCTCCTCCCTCCCACCTGGAAGCTTGAAAATTCCTCCAAGCACAAGTCTGGGCCAAGAGCTGGGCAGTCCCAGCCCCACATAATGCATCCACAAGAAGTTGAGGTCCTTCCCCTCTGACTGCCTGACTGCCAGGACCATGGGGTCCAATGCCTAGCTCAGTGCCATCAATCTAAAAATGAGGGCTTGTGGTCTGCCACCGAAGTCTGTCCTTCATCAGAGAACAGGACGGAGATTTGACAGCAGTACACTGGCCTGGGAAGACCAAGATGGAGAGCTGGTGTGATGGATTAACTAATGGTCAACTCGTAACACCCAGCTGAGCTCAGACAGCATGGTGCTGCGTGTGGAAGGCCACCTAAGGGTTGTTGCCAACAAAATAAAAGCAGAATTGGGGGGAAGATAATGTGTCGCTGATTCTCATGGAGAAGTTGTCACACTGGTTTGCCTGATATAAACTCAGCTGTTACTGCTGGAGAAGCTCTGGACCTTGTTGTCACTGAGGATGGCAGTGGTTCTTTTGAGGGGAGATCTGGTCCTTACTTTGAGCATCACTTTCTGGTTCCAGGGCAGATCCCTCAGCCTGCTGGCACAGATCCTTCATCCTGCTGGCACAGACTTTCTAGCTTCCACCACTGACCTTTGGGCCTTCCCAGTGCAGATGCTTGATACAGACCTGAGTGAGACATTGTTGTGGGTTCTAGGCTTCCAGCTGGTCTGGTGGAGGACATTGCCATGGGATCCATGCCCATAGGTGGATTTGAGTCTTGTTATGGTCTGTGCCTGGATGTCCCCCCAAAAGCCTCATGGGGAGGATGGGTGTTTTTCAGAGGTGGTTAAATCTAGAGTTTAGTGGTCTGAGTGCTACACCTGCCGGGGAGGAGGGCCGGCCTGCATATAAGGGAGGGAAAGAGGTTTGCTCTGCCCTTTTGCTCTTGTTGCTTTTGTAGTCTTCCACCACCATGAACTATAGCCCTCTGCCACATCATCCTGCCTTGGAGCCAGCTGATTATGAACTGAAACCTCTACAAACTGTGAGCAAAATAAACCTTTCCTCCTTTAACTTTGGGTGTCAGGTATTTTGTCTTAGCAATGAGAGAAAAGTAACTAAGACAGGTCTCTAGTGTGTGGACAGATCTCCTGCACTTTTGCATCTGACTATTCAGTTATTATTATAAAATAGTCCTATAAACTATGCATCTTGTATTGTCTTTTCCCTTGTAAACCCTGACTACAACAGCCAGTGATGGTCTCCCTGGTGCCCCTCCCCACCTTCTGGGGGCAATCTGGCTCCCAGGGGTCTGCTGTGTCCTAGGAACATCCCAAGAATCTTAGGAATCTAAGCAGCAGAGCCATTTTTCACCTCATAGCAGTGACTCTGAGTTAAACCTCAGTCTGGTTTCCAGAGAAGACCCTCAGGCCACCACCAGTGACTCTTCCCCTCTTTGGGAAGGCTACAAGGCATGGGTAAGAGCAGGGGTGGTCCAGGAGCCCAGTCCACGCTCAGTAGTCCACAGTGGTCCATGATGCCATCCACTCCCTTCCCTCATCAGCAGAAGTCGCAGCTATGGGCAAAGGCAAGAACTTCACTTGCACTTAATGGTCTAAATACATTTTGTAGCCAAGCTTTGGGCCATTTCCCTACCGACACATCACTAAGAGGTGATTAAAATGTCTCAAAGTCTTATGGAATCAGACAGGCAATGATCCCTTAAGGGAGAAACTACCATTTGGGGCCTGATTGTTCTAAGTGAGTTCCATAACTGAGCCTGCCTAAGAAGGCTAACAGGCTGAGAAGGAGAGAAGCTGGCACTTCCTAGAGGAGAGGGCTGCCAGTGGGGCTGGCCAGGCCTCCCAGGGACACTGTCTGCATCACTGAAATATAAAGGAATCATTTCTAAGTCTCTCACTCTCTTTATTCCTAGCCAAGATAATGACCAAACCCTGGGGCTTGGGGTGGGGGGAGTAGCTCAGTGGTAGAGTGCTTGCCTTGCATGCGCAAGCCCATGGATTCCACAAAAATAATAAAGTGAACACCAGGACTTAGCCTGCCTTGCCCAGGTCGCAGAGAGCCACTGGGGAGAATGAACACCAGTTTATACGATGTATGAACCCACTGAAACTACACAGCCAGCTGCATGGAGCAGGTATTATTACCCTGCCTTACCATGGGGGGAAGGCAGGCTCAGAGAGGTTAAGCAACTGGCTCAAGGTCACCCAGCCAGCTACAGAGAGTCCAGATGCTCAATCACTGTACTTCACACATAGCAGTGAACTTTGCTGTTTCAAGGCTGGAGGGTGACATTCCAAAGAAAAGACAACTGAGACTCCTCCCAGGGGCCAGGACTGCCCTGAAAGCCAACCAGAAACCAATATACAGTGATCCATCTTCCTCCCTGGGCCCCCAGAGCTACCTTAGCTCTAGGCCAGGGCACCTCAGGTTTCCCTGTGCCTACACAGTCCCTGGACACCTTGCCAGGATGCAGACTGGGACTCCACAGGTCTGAGGTGGGCCAAGGGTCCACATTCCTCACATTTAGGTGGTGTCCACACAGTGGGTCCATGGACCGCACTTCAGACAGCAAGAGCCTAGACCTGGGTGGAACTTTCTCCCACGCCCTCAAACCCATGTGAACACTCTCTTGCCAGGACTGCCTGGGCTTGGTGCAGAGCCAGCTACCATAGCATTTCGGTTTTTAAGACGGAGCAAATTAAATGGTGACTACAGCAGGTATGAGACAGAAAACCAATTTCTGGGTTCTGTGTTCGAATTGGCATTTGCCCTTCCCTTCCTTATCCATTGGAATCCATCTCTTGGCAAAATGTCTAAGCCAAGCCAGGCGTGGTGGCGCACGCCTTTAATCCCAGCACTCGGGAGGCTGAGGTAGGCGGAGCGTTGTGAGTTCGAGGCCGGCTTGGGCTACAACGTGAGTGCAAGGCCGGCCTGAGCTACATAGTGCGACCCTACCTCAAAAAACCAGGGCTGGGAGTTTGGCTCAGTGCCTTAAGCACCTGCCCTGGCAGGCGCGAGGTTGTGAGTTCAATCCCTGGTGCCGAAAAAAAAAAAATGTCTAAGCCAGCTTATCTCAGAAGTCAGGCTGGAGCAGTGCGCGCTGGGCAGGTCTCCCCAGCTTAGAGTCCCTGATGGGGAGGAGCTGCTGGAGGAGCACGGAGAGCAGGTGAGCCCTCTGCTCTCCAGCCGCCCAGGCGTCCACGTCACTCAGAGGATAGCCGAAGCCCACACGCTCTGGGGCCTCGGCCTTCTGCCCCTGAAGTCCCTGTCTCAGAGCTGCTTCTCAGGAGGGCCTGCTCAGGCCACCCTAGGAAACCCAGTTCCCCCCTGAACTAGTAGGCCCTGTACTGCCGCCACTCCCTCCCGGTCAGTCAGTACTCAACCCACAGCACTCGCCGGTGCGGGGCAGCCTGTGCACTTTCCTGGATGATCTTGCAGACTGTGGTCTCCCTGTCCCGTCTGCACAGAACGTGGCTTCCTGAGGGAAAGGGTGTCTGTCTGCTCTGTTCACTGAGCTATCCCAGTGGCCAGCCCTCAGCAAGTACTCTGAGTCTGTGGGACGACTGACTGACTCACTGACTGAGAGGCCTGCCTACTGCAGTGTCAGGCTCTGTGATGACCAAGGTCATCTTTTGATCTCAATTCTAAAAAGAGGAAACTGAGGCTGAGATGCCAAGTGGTTTGACCAAGGTCACACAGCCAAGAAGCAGGAGGGTCAGGAATGAAGCCCCAGTTGGGTAAAGAATATACCCTTTGCTGTCTGTGGCCACCTTCAAGTGGCTAACTGTCTCAGCATGGCAAACATGCTTTCACTTGGGGACTACACCAAGTCTGCTCAAAATTTGTGCTAACGCTCTGAAGGGAGCCTAAAGAGGAGCTGTTCCACCCCGAGCCAGGAAGAAGCCACTGCCAGTCCCAGGGAGCCCCAATCAGATAGAGGAAGACAGGACCCGCCTTCAATCGCTTCTCTGAACCCTAAAGCATGGCCCCAAATGATTCTAGTTTTGCTTCATCTTTTTTTTCTTTATTTTGTCTCTTCCTGAGCAATCTCTTGGACCATTTCAAGTCTGGGTAACCTTTGGCCAACGGCTGTAGAATACCACGTGAGTCTTTGTGACGAAACTTCACCCCCCCCACACCATGAATTTCCCAAAACCAAGCTTGCACACAGACGCGGGGACCACAATGCCCTGCTCAGCCACTCCACGAGCTACTCATGACTATAGCTTAGCCACACAAGCTGGGTCCTGGGAAGCGAGCCAAGCCTTGTGGGTACGATGCAGGTAGTAGGATGGGCCCAGGTCACCAAAAGCCCATCTGCTTCCTCATTCCCAGGACTACCATAGCTCAAGTCCCCGCCTCCCACTCATCACTCTCAGTCACTTTTCCTTTAATCACTTCTCACTGTCTGAAGCTACCCTGCTTATTTATTTCTATATTTGCTTATCAGGTATCTCCTCAGTGCAGGGCAGTGCATGAGGGCAGGGGCTTGGTCAGCGCTGTTCGCCACTGATCTGTGACTGGCACAGATGGGCGCACACATACTGGTGAAATGAGTAAGGCAAAGAGAGCAGAAAACAAGCAGATTTGGGAAGGAAAATAAAAAACAGGAGGCTCACAAATGAACCCATTTAATCCCAAAATCAACCTGCACAAAAAAGGTCACCATATCACATACCTGGGAAGGGACAAAGCAGACCCAGTACTGTCCAACTCCAAGAAGAAAAGAGAAAATGCTGTTGGGCGTGGTGGTACATGCTGGTAACCCTAGCATTTTGGAAGGCTGAGGGACGAGGACTCCAAGTTCCAGACCAGCCTGGGCAACTTAGCAAGACCCTGTCTCAAAATAAAAAAATTTAAAAAAAAACTGCTATGAGTATAGTTCAGTGTGAAGGCCCTGGGTTCAATCCATAGTATAGAGAGAAGGAGAGGGAGAAGGTGAGAGGGAGAACAGGGGGAGGAGGAGAGGGAGTTGGAAGGAGGGGAGGGGGCATGGCAGAAAGGAGGGGGAGAGGGTGAGGGGAAGGCAAACAGAAACAAGGTCGTGAACCTTCCAGGAAGGGCTAAGTCAAGCTGCCTTTGGAGCCCTAAGAACAAATACCTTTCCCTCAAATACAGATTTAACTGAGATGAATCAATATTTTCCACCAATCCCTATCCAGGCAAGATGTGAACTTCCTCCATGCCCCTGGCACCACTGGAGTCCCTAAAGCTACCCAAGAAAACACCTACCCATGGCAGAAGGCATCACAATCCCCAATTTGAAATTATACTACAAAGCTACAGTAATAGAAACAGTAGTACAGTACTGGCAATAAAAACAGAACCAAAGACAAATGGCACAGAATAGAAGATGCAGAAACAACTCCAAGCACACTCAGTCACCTGATCTTTGACAAAGGGGCAAAACACCTTCACTGGAAGAAAGATAGCCTCTTTAGTAAACAGAGCGAGGAAAACTAACTTTGCACATGCTGAAGATTAAACTAGACCCATATCTGTCAGCAGGCACTAAACTAAAATTCAAATGGATCAAAGATCTAAATATTAAAACAGAAACAATCTGCTGGAAGATAGAATAGGTAAAATTCTTAAAGACATAGGTGGAGGCAAAGAATTTATGAACAAAACTCCGATTGCATAGGAAATACTACAAAGAATCAACAACTGGGATCATATCAAATCAAAAAGCTTTTGCACAGCAAAACAAATCACCAACACAGTGAAGAGACAACCCACAGAATGGAAAAAAAAAATTGCCAGCTGTTCCTAGGACAAATGACTAATATTTAGAATATACTGTATAAAGAATTCAAAAACAAATCAGACTCCCCCAATTTAAAGATCCAGTCCATAAGCCGGGCGTGGTGGCGCACGCCTTTAATCCCAGCACTCGGGAGGCTGAGGTAGGCGGAGCGTTGTGGGTTCGAGGCCGGCTTGGGCTACAACGCCAGCGCAAGACCGGCCTGAGCTACATAGTGCGACCCTGCCTCAAAAAACCAGGGCCGGGAGTTTGGCTCAGTGCCTTAAGCACCTGCCCTGGCAGGCGCGAGGTTGTGAGTTCAATCCCCGGTGCCGCAAAAAAAAAAAAAAAAAAAAAAAAAAAGATCCAGTCCATAAATGGACATCTGAAATGAACAGACATTTCTCAGATGAAGAAGAACAAACAACAAATACATGAAAAAATGTTCAACATCACTATCATTCAAGAAGTGTACATTAAGACAACACTGAGATTTTATTTCACCCCAGAAAGAATGGAGATCATCAACAAATCAACCAATAACAAATGCTGGAGGGGCTGCAGGGAAAAAGGAACTCTTCTCCACTGTTGGTGGGAGTGTAGACTGGTACAGCCACTGTGGAAATCAGTGTGGAGATTCTCAAAAAACTAAAACTAGAGGTTCCATTTGACTCAGCTGTGCCCCTTCTAGGTACCTTTCTGAAAGAGTTAAAAGCATCATCCACAGTGATATATGCACACCCATATTTATAGCAGCATAATTTATACTAGCTAAACCTTGGAGATAGCCCAGACACCCATCAATGGATGAATGGGTAGAGAAAACATGGTATTTATATGCAGTGGAGTACTACTCTGCCATAAAGAAGGACAAATTTAAGACATTTTTAGTCAAATGAATGTATCTGGAAACCATAATTTTAAGTGAAATGAATCAGATACAGAAGTGAAATATTGCATTGTTTCTCTTGTGTGAGAAATCAAAAGGGTAGTAAGAAACAAAATGGAGGCTATATATTGGGAAGTTGGAAGAGCATGTTCAAATGGGAAGGGTAACAAGGGAGGGGGAAGGAAGGGGAAAAGGATTTTTAAAAAACAAAGAATGGAAGAAAAAAATGAAACAAAGCTTCTGTAAACGAGGAAGGGAAGAGAGGCTGAAGGGAGGGGAATGAGGAAAAAAAGAATTAAGATATATTACATACAGGTTCAAATCCCCCATGATGAATGTGATCATTATGTATGGCAAACACGTACTAATAAAAAGAAAAGAAAAGAAAAAAAAAAAGAATGAAAGAAACCTGCCCAAAGCAAGACCCCATAGCTGAAGATGTGAGAACCAAGTTATTTCAAGGCACTAATGCCATAAAAGACAGGAAGCCTCCTTGAAGAGAACATGTGACACCCTTCTCCATCTCTGGGGAGTTTGGGGTCAGAAGGCTGAAAATAGTAGGGAGGTCCTTTCTGGAATGAGCAGGGCCACTCATTCATTCATTTGCTCCGCACCCATGTCCTCACGCAGCTCTGACAACCCACAGATGAGACAGGACCAGAGCCTCTGCCCTCCTTCCAGTCTCTTGGTGCCTGTGGTTTTGGCGGGTATTGAAAGACAAGCAAATATTAACAATACTTGCTTCCAAAACAAATAAGGCCACGTGGAGCTGCGCTCTGGAGTGGGATTTCGGCTGCAGTGTGGATTCGATTGGTTGAAAGACCCAACTCAGACAACAGGGTCATGGATCAGCTCCAGGCCCGGGGCTCCTACTCCAATTCCCTGCTCCTCTGGGTACGAGTACCTCCCTCACCCACCCAACTCCATTTCCCAACATTCTTCCCCACATTCTCCCCTCTCTCCACAATATCCTTTCTCCTGACTCTATTCCCGCTGTGTTCTCAACCTTGACCTCTCCAGGTCTGCAGTTCAGCATCCCACTGTCCGAACCCCGGGACTTGCACCCCAACCTGCCAACGCCACCCTCTTTACACTCCAGGTCTGCGCTTCCACCCGGGGCCCTTAACACCATATGTTTACAACACCCCGGATCGCAGGACCCTGAGCACCCCACACACACACTCTTGCTGGCCCCCTGTACGCTCACACTGTACTGAGGGCGCCCCCCGACATCGCCTCCAACTTCTTAGCAGCCCAAGGCCGGCGCTGGCCTCCTGGATCCCGGTGCACAGCAACTCCTTGAGCCCCTGACTGCGGACGCCACAGAAACCAGCCCTGTGCGCCTGGACTCAGGGACGCCCGAGCGACCCTCGCCCCGGGCCCCCACACCGCGCGGCCGCGGGAACCCCGGGCGTCCCGAGGGCCTGGCCCTCGCTCCCCCGGCCTGCGCCCCGCACCCGGCGCCCCGGAGCCCGCCCGCTGAGGCCGCGCGTACCGTTGGCGATGAGCTTGGCCGACAGCTGCTTGACGAGCTCGGGGATCCGCTCCCACTGGCACTCGGAGCGGCAGCGCTCGATCTCCGTCTCCAGCCGCGAGCCCCCCTTCCTGGTCGCCATGGCGGCCCGGCCGGCCGGCTCGCAGCCCCCAGGCCCCGCAAGGCCCCGCAGGCCCCGCAGGCCCCGCGCCCGCCGCCGCCGCCGCCCCTCGCCACCTCCCGCCGCCGCCGCGGCTCGGGCTCGGGCTCGCGGCGTAACGGGAGCGCCGGCCGCGAAGGGCGGGGAGGCGGGCGGCGGGCGCGGCTGGGCCCCGGGCGCCGCGAGGAGCGGCCCCTGCCGGCCAGGGCCGGAGCCGCAGCGGGGCCAGGGCCGGGGCCTGGGCGGGGGCCGGGGCCGGGGCCGGGGCCGGGGCCGGGGCCGGATTCTGGCGGGACGCGGCCGAGCCGAGGCCCCGGGGTAAGGGAGGCTGGAGGCGTGGGGTGCGGGCTGGGGCTGAGCGGGACGCCAGGGACTGGGTCGCAGCGTCCGCCCGAGGCTGCGACTCCCCGCCCCCAGGAACAGCACCGCTCGGGGCACCGACCTGGGAAGGTCACTGGCCCGCGGCGCTGGGAGGCCTCGGCCCTGGCACGAGGGCGCCCGGGGAGGCCTGCCGGGGCGACTCCGCCGTCCCAGCTGCCCGCGGGCTCCCCGGCTTGTGCTGGCCTGCGCCCGGGTCAGGCGCCCTCGGCCCCGCAGCCTCAGCCCCCATCTGGGCAGGGGAGGGCGGAGGCTCCTCCACTCCGGCCCGGCGCCTGTCTGAGCTGAGCCAGGCAGAGACGCCCGGGGGCCCAGAGCCAGGCCCTCGCCCTCTGAGGAGAGCGCAGTCACCAGTGGGTTTCCCTGGCCCGGCCCTGTAAACGAGCCCAGGCAGGTGTCTGGAGCGCGCCTTCCCTCGGCTGTGCAGTTATTCAGCAGCTGTGTGATGATCACCTACCTACCGCGCTGGGCACTGATGCTGGGGATGCGGCCCGAACCCAAAGGACAAAATTTGATGGAGACTACATCCCAATCTGGGGGATAAACAATGGAGCAAAATATGGGAGCAAATTAGAAGGTTTAAAGGCTACTTGAAGAAACGGCAGGCCTCGATGAGGAAGATTTCAAGTTGTGGGGGTGGGAGGTTGTAACTGTAAATGGGAGGTCAGGGATGGCCTCCTTGAGGTGACCTTTAACGAACAGTCAAAGGACAGCAAGAGCCATGCGGCTTCAAGTGCAAAGGCCCTGGGATTAGAGCATATTTAATGAGCTAGAGAAACAGCAGAGGCCAGCGGGGCTGGAGTGGACCCAGGAGAGGGAACAGGGCAGATAACTCACAGAAGAGGGTAGGAGTTGCGGTTGTTGTTAGGCTTTGTGGTTTTTGTCCTGGGGAGATGTGGCAGGGTGGGGGTGGGGGGTCTATGCAGGAGTTGTTGCACAAGAGTGGCCTGTGTTTCAGCAATGGCATTCTGGCTGCTGTGTTGAGAAACTGCCCGCAGTTCAGGATGAAGAAGGTGATGGCTGGACCCAGGGAGGCGGACTCTGGATACTGCATTTGAGGATGAAGCCGACCACTGCACAGTCCCCCTCCTATTCCAAGATGGCGCGAGAACACCATTGCCATCTTTCTTGGGAGCCTTCTCTAGTTTTCAAGTGCTCCCACACACAGCTCCATCTTCGCTCCCCTCCACAACCCTGTGACTTACAAAGGCCCAACATTTCAAGCCTCAGTTTACCAATAGGAAAGCTGAAACTAGTGAGCGATAGGAGTGAGATCAGGAAATGGTTGCTGATGTGACCAGCACAACCCTCGGACACCCCACAGGGATGGAAAGGAAGAGGGAATGGAAGTTGAGCCAAGGGACAGGGAAATGGAATGCCAGAGTGCCCTCTGGCAGGGGCAGGCAGGGAAACACACACACACACACACACACACACACACACACACCACCCTGCTGCCATGTTCTCCTCCTCTGGACCAGGAGGCAAATTCCTGTGCACTCTTCTCAGGCCAAAGGTCACCAAGACACCTTGCCAACCCCTGACAGCCTCAGTGTGCTCCCTGGGCCCTGGCCCCGTCCCTCTATGACTGCACTCCTAACAAGGAACACTGTCACAGAGACTGGCACAGGGACCCTTTATCCGCACCCCCCCACACACACCATGATGCAAAGTATGACCGCGTCCCCTGCCACCCTTGCTGATAAACGGTCTTCATGGGGGCAGGGGCTTCTTTGGCAGTGGCATTTAACTGCACTTTGTGTTCAGGGCACAACCACGAGAACCATGTTCACACCCACATGGGGCCTCCTGCAGCCCTGTACCCCTCACACCCAGCACAGGGCCTGGCCTGGTTAGGCGCCTGCGGGGATGGGTGAGTGAGGCTGCAGATCTCCAGGGCTTGGAATCACTCTATCAGTCACTGATGCCCATGCCTTGCTGTATAGTATGGTTGTGATTTGAATGTTCATGCATGGGGAGAGTGGTCCCTAGAGTGGACCCTTTAAAGGGTCCTTAGGTCACTGGGGGAGCTGCCCTAGGAAGGGCTGAAAGGAGCTCTCTCAGATCCCTAAGCTGTTATGAGAGAGCGGGTTGTTTTAAGAGCAATCCCACTGCCTGAATCACTCTGGTTTCCTGTTTGGTGATGAAATCTCTCCCTCTCCATGTATCATGAGGTCCTTGTCAGAGCCATGCTGATGCTGGTACCATGCTTTTGAATGTTCAGAACTGTGAGCTAAATGAACCTCTTTTCTTTATAAAGTTAGCCTGCCTCAGGCATTTCATTACAGTAGTGAAAAACATTCAAACAGGACTACAGTCTGGTCTTCCATTGTGACTGCCTGCTGATGCCCACTGGGGTGCTCTTCAGCCCAGTTGCTTGAGTCCCAAAGTGGCTGGGTTGAAGGCTTGGGCATAGAGGCTGAAAAACATTGTCAATCTGACCCAGCAGAGAGAGAGTCTTCTAGATCTTCACTGTACACAGCAGAAGGCCAAAAGTCAGTCCCTGTGATCTCTGGGTTGATCCCCTTCCTTACGACATTTTGGTCCTGACCAACATAGCAGGTGCCATACCGGCAGCTACCACAACAGCCTAGAGAGACACAAGACTCTCTTCACAGAGATCTGTGAGGAGAAAGTTCCTAAAGTGTTTCCCAGGGGAGTTTACCTGCAGGTGGCACTCAGGCCCATTCAGAACTAGGAACTCCATTGTATTAATAATAATGAGCCAACATCTTTTTCTCTGGGCATTCAAGTATTACAGGTCTGACGAGGATGTGAACAGTCACAGTCTCTAGGTGAAATCTGGTCCTGAGGCCTAGTGGGGCCTGACAGACCAAAGACCAAATGGAAGAGGCTGGGAAGGAAGCATGAGACCAGGGCAGGCCCTGGGGCAAAGCTGTGGTGCCAGGCGCAGCGGAGATGTGCTGTAGGCTCAGACCAGAGGTCAGTGCAAATGGGGAGCTAGAAACTTCTCAGACCCTCAAACCCTACCCTCCTAAAAGCCCAAATTCCCTACGAAGCTATCACAAGGGAAGAGGTAAGTGGAGTGGGAAGGAGGTGACCCAGACAGAGGGAGGGAGACTGACTGACTGTGGGCCTGGGTGGGGTGGAGGGTGCTCCTGGGAAGAAAACACGGCCTCTGAGAGGAGAGATGGGGGCTTTGTGCTTGCTCCCCCGGCCTGGCCTGGCCTGGCCAGTCCGCCCTTTCCCAGGTGTTCCCTCAGCCCTCCTGGCACCCCAAGGTCACTCCTTTAGGCCTTCCCTGCCCACTGTACCCAAACTCACCCCCCACGTCCCCTCCCTGCTCTCCCCAGCCCTGGGGCAGTGTTCCTCTCTTCATCACCTGACCTGTGTTTACTGGTTTCCTGTAAGTTGTCTGCCTCCCCTCACTAGAACACAAGTGCCACAGGACAGGGGTTTTCATGCGGGTTTTGTTCACTGATGCGTCCCTATGGTGGGTGTGTGGATTGCACGGAAGGACAGCAGTGACCGGGCTGGCCAAAGGTCAGAGAAGAATGGGAAACTGTCTATGAAACAGGGGGCTGGGGTTCCAGGGGGGATTGAAACCCCAGAAATAAATGCTGAGGGGCTTCAGAGAGCTTCTGACCTTTGACCTTTCCCACCAGGACAGCAAAAGGACAGCCGTAGCCAGGGAGCCCCTCTGGTGCCCAGGAGGTGTAATACACTGGCAGCTGGCACTGTGGGCGTCCCCGCAGCAGTGCTGGTGGGGGACCTGGCAACGACGCCACTAGACTCGCAGGCCTGGGGCATTGAGTAACAAGGGCTGTGGTGCCTTGGGCTGGCTTTTAATTATGCAATATCTGATGCCGACAAAAATACATGTAATCAAGGGGAGCCTATATAATACAGCAATAGGATGAACATGAACACCAGCGAGACTACTAATTACACCAGAGTTAAATACCTCTTGATTTTGTGTTTACTATACCCTTGCTTTGTTTTTAGATGTTTCTTCACTAAACTTCCTTCCTGCCACTTCTTATATGTGCATTGTATGTAATCCTACAAGTGCTCATATTTGGTTTCGCTTGATTTGAGTTTTCTAAAGATGATGCGTGCCCTGCAATTTCTTTTTTCAGCATTCTGTTCCTGAATTCATTCTGTTGTTGCACACAGTAGTACCTTTTCTCTGGTGTCTAATACTCCATGGTGTGACTCGGGTTTGCATACATTCACCATCCTGCAACTTTAACAAACAGCCAGTGCCCAGTTTGCTTCTGTGAACAAGGTTGCTGTTTGTAAGCACCATGTCATGCTGTTGTTGTGCATTCATTTGTTTGTTTGTTTGCAGTACTGGGAATGGAACCCAGGGCCTCACACATGTTAGGCAAACACTCTACCCCAAGCTACATCCCCACTCCTTTTTTAAATTCTGCCTTTCAGATGGAGTTTCACTAAGTTGCCCAGGCTGGCCTCATATTTGCAATCTTCCTGCTTCAGCCTGCTGAGTAACTGAGATCACAGGTGTCTACTACACCCAGCTGTGCTGCTGTTTCGAGCAGGGTTTCTGAGATGACTTCAAGACAGGTCTGTGTCTGCCTCCTGCAGTGCCCTGGGGCTCCCCTGACTTTCTTCCCGAGGGCTGCCAGAAGCTCGCAGCACAGTTTCCACTGTAGGGACAAACTGGGGGAATGAGAAGTCGGTGTTTCTACCTTGCTATCTGTTGCTGTCTGCCAGCGACAGCCAGGGATTGGAAGCTGGCAGCTGCTCGGGGGGACTCCTAGCGTGGCATCACTGCATGTGAAAACCATGGTTAGAGTTTGGCCTTCAGTGCTGAGAGTCAAAAATGTGTTCTGGGGTGCACCACCTACTCCCGCTAACCAAACCTCCCCCCCACCACTGTTTAAATCCCACGCCTGCTCTTGGCCACCATGGAAACCATTGTTTCCCAAGCCCAGGGTCAGGTTGCCCGCAGCACTGCAGCCTCCTTAGCTGAAATCACCCAGGCTCGCTGGGGGCGGCTTGGAGCCAAAGAGGAGAAAGACTCAGAAGATCGCCACCTTGGTCCCACTGTCTCTGCCTGTGTCACCCTACCCAGGAGGAGGCTGTGTGAATTCTCACCTCTCCCCTCCATCCATGCCAACCCCACGCTGACCCTGGACACTGAGACAGTCAAGCTGATTTTTGTTTAAGCTTGTGTAATAGGCATCCTTGTGAAACAGGAATCTCCATGAGTGTTTTTGTTACACTCAAAGTCCTGGGGACACTTTCCTGTTACTCGATTCACCTGTCCTCCCTTCATTCAGAAAGGCAAAGAGGGACCTTATCATAAAATTCCCAACTATTTGTATAAATGAGCATCGAAGCAAAGGCCAAAAACTGTTCTGGTAGAGGAGAAAATACAATTCTGCCAATGAGGAGGGGACTGCTCTGAAGAGGGACCTGAGACTGGTTTCCTAGAGACCAGAGACTGAAGAAACCCCATGGGCCAGTTTGATTTAAATAATGAAATTGGAACCGGGGGTGTAGCTCAGTGGTAGAGTGTGTGCTCAGCAGGTGCCGGGCCCTGGGTGTGATTCCCAGTGAGACTGATTCACATGTCTGGTACTTCAGAGAAAAATCAGGAACCAGGGAAGTACAAGGACCAGGCTCTTGTTCCTTGGGAGCTGTAGTAGCAAACGGTTTTGAAGCTCTGACTCAAATACCTTGCTGCTAAAAAGAAGTGAGTTCTTATTTCATGCATAAGCACCTCCAGGACACAGAATCTGCTTTTATTAAGGGCTTCGAGCACTCTTCCCCCAGGCAAGGCCACCAACATGCAAGGTTCTCACAGTTCAGTTCAACAAACATTTATTCAGTACCTACAGTGTGCCAGAGATACAACATGATATGGGGTATGCATCCATCCCTTAAAGAACTCCTTATCTAACTGCAAAAAGCATGTATACCTGTAATCCCAGCACTCCGGGAGCCTGAGGCAGGAGGGTGGAAAGTTTGAGGCCAGTCTGAACAATTTAGTGACTTAGAAAAACCGTGTCTCAAAGTAAAAGAGAGCTGGGTGTGTAACTCAATGCAAAAGCCCTAGGGTCGGTTTCTAGTACACACACACACACACACACACACACACACACAGAGGACAAAGAAATGAGCAGCAGTTAAAGTAACCCCAGGAATAGACTGGGGGTGGGGGCAGGAAGTCTCCTGGAAGAGGTGACTCCCGGCAGAGCATCTCAGGCCCTGCCTGCTCACCAGTTCCCACCGTCTAACAGAGTGGTTTGAGTTTACAAAAGCTCCAGAAACAAAATCGGGCCACACTCAGCCCCAGCTCATCCCCTGGCAACGGATGAACACATCCCTACCGCCTCCTGTCCTTTCACAGCACCTGCTGTAGGGACAGTCATGGAGGAAGCTCTGCCTGCCCTGCTGGGCTCCCCGGGAAGCTCACCAGCACCTCTGTTTGTTCTCCAATCACGGATCCAAAGCTTGTGGGGTTAAAACCACGTTAAGCGTGCGAAGCCCTGGGACCACGCCCACCCGCCCTTGGGAGCCAGGACCAGAAGGAGGAGGGCAGGGTCAGGGGTCAGGTGCCCCTCAGCGACCTCCGGGTAAAGTGAGGCAGCCAGTCCGGTCCTGGGCTCCTCCTAACCTCGGTCTACCAAAGCCAGCGCCCATGAACGCCAGGAAACCCAGGCCTTCTCTCTGCGATCGGGATGTGGATTCTCCCACCAAAGAGAGGAGCCCATGCTGCGGTTCCCATTCTGAGACCCAGGCGGCAGAGGTAGGAAATAAATTTAAAAATGTTAAAAGCCACGTGACAATGAACTTGGAGGCCGGAGACCTGGGTTTAACTTTGCTGTCCGTAACTGATCTGCTGTGTGACCTTGTGAAAGTCACATCCCCTCCCTGGTGTCCGATAGTTAATTCTAGGTTAAGTGCGAGGGGAGGTGAAGACGAGCGGCCCACCTATGGTTGGGAGTGAGAAATTCACCAAGAAGCAAAAGAAAATTTGTTAAAATACATGATGGAAATTAAGTGGGAGGTAAGGAAGAGGAAAGATGAAATTACCCCGCTCTGGCCTGACAACGCAGTCACCAAGTAGGCGTGGGAAACTAGCACTTGAGCTGCCTGAAAGGAACACTCGGGGCTCTGAGAAAGCAGAGCTTCCTTCTGACGGATGCGCTGTCTGAAGGCTTCGGGGCCTGCGGAGCTGCAAGCCATCGCCTGTCAGAGCTCCCTTGGAGTGGGCGGACTCGGCGCGGCGGCAGCCAATGAGAGAGCGTCTCGATGAGGTCATGGAGTTCCTCGGCGCTTCATTGGCTGCTCCTGCGGGCTTCTGCGTCCAGGGCGGGTGAGCCGGGTCCCCATTCCTCCTGGTCTGGCTTCACCCGGGGAACCGCGAGGGGCGTGACGAGTGAGGGAGAGAGGTCTGCTCTTTCAGAGAGGAATGAGAATGCCCAGAAGAAAGAACTTTCACCAAAAGGCTAGATTTGCTTACATTGCGGGAACCCTCATGTTCTTTAGTTGAAAGTGGAGGGTTGGTTTATTTTGTTTCAATCCAAACACACCAATTCATGAATCACGGAGCCGTTTAAGGACACCGAGTAACCCGACGCGGCTGGGTCACCGCTTCCTGTCCCATGGTGACCCCAGATGACGTGCCCGGGCCACATGGCCTGCAGATGGGGGACATGGGGACAGTGTCCCCAAGCTCCCGGGCTCGCGCTGGTGACTTTTATCCTTGCCCTCTACTGTCCTTTTTTCTTTTTTTTCTTTTTTGTACTGGGAATCGAACCCAAGACCTCGCGCTTGCCAGGCAGGCGCTGTGCCGCTGAGCCGCTGAGCCATATCTGCGGCCCTCTACTGTCTTCATAGCAGGGCGGCAAAGTCCTCGGGCCTCCTTGCTGCAGGTGGTGAGCTTTTAATAAACCCGTTTCATTCTTAAAATACTGCCCAGACGAGCGTGGGCCGCAGAAGGCGCGAACAGCCCTGCCTATTCTAGGCCGTCATTTCCGCTAAGAGACAGTGACCTGCAGGTCTGAAAGTCCCTTTTGTGAAAGGGGCCCATCCCAAGGTCTTTTCAGAGGTGACTAGGGCCCAGTGTGACCGCCCCATATTGGTGTGTCCAAGGCAGCCAAACAGGCCCAGGTGAAATGGTCCCAGCACTGTGCAAACTGAGTGACTGGATGCCCCGGCTGAGGCTGACCGAGGTGGCCAGGAAAGACAGGCAGCAGGAATGACAGAGCTAGGCGGCCTGATTGTGGGAGAAGTGGCCATTTGTTATGTTTGTGACCTCCTGGGCTCTCAGTCTCCTTTTCTGTGTGTGAGCATTCCCCACTTGCTGAGGTGGCTCCCCAAGGTGACAGTAGGACCCGAGGACTCAGCGCTGCTTGGCAAATGCTCACAGATCAGGTGCAGGAGCAGTGGCAGCCACATTGTGCTCAGGAGGCATCCAGGCCCCAGGTGTTCTGGAAGCTGCATGGGCAGGGGAGCCAGTGCCCAGGAGGGGCAGCCGTGCTTTCTCTTCTTGCCAGGTGGGTCCGCAGGAGAATGATCAGTCCCTGTTGCCAGCTGCCCACCTTCCCAAGGCAGGCCTCTTCCCTGTGACTAATTCCGATTCTACCTGAATTGGCCAGCATGCGCATGTCTGTGGCTTCCTGCAGCAGGAAGACAGGCACCTGCTGGGCAAGAAGTGGCCACAGGCACCTGGTTAGAGGAAATGGCACTGCCTGGCTTTGAACTCACAGTGATCCTCCTGCCTCAGCCTTCCAAGTGCTGGGATTACAAGTGTGTGCCACCACACCTGGCTTACTGCCCAGAATGGGCTGAGGAGGGCCCATGGGCCATGACTCAGCTTTCCTTCAGGCCGAGTCCACAGAGGGAAGTGAGTCCTTAGCGGTTCAGGGCAGCATCCTCCAGTCCCGAAGGGGTAACCGGATCACGGAACCCTGAATAGGCTGGAGGGTTTCCTGCTCGCCTGCTTGTTTTCCTCTCTGAACATTTTACTCAAGACAATCGTGCTTGTTCCCTCTGTGGTCAAGGAGCTGAATCGCAGGACAGGAAGTGAGCAGGGCCTCTGGGTTGCTTAAGGAAGCCTTAGGGCACATCTCCTCTTCCTCCCAGAAAGCAAAGTTTAAAGCCTCCCTAGATTCTGTGTCTTTCCTGGGGCTTGAACCCAGGGCCTAGTGCATACTAGGAAAGAGCGCTATTATCGAGCTACACTTCTGTCCCCTTTTATTTTGAGGTAGAATCTAAATTGCTTAAGCCAATTTTGGATTTGAACTCTCCTCAGCCTCCTGAGTATCTGGGATTACAGGTGTGTGCCACCGTGCTCAACTTCAAGAGTATTTGAAAAGAAGTGGACCCAGAGTTCCTTGTGTTTTGTTTTGTTGTTGTTGTATGGTTGGTTGGTGGGTTGGTTGGTTGGTTTTTTGAGACAAAGTCTTACTATGTGGTTCAGGCTGGACTTGAACTCACTATGTGGCCCAGGTTGGCTTCAAACTTACCGTGATCTTGTGGCCTCAGACTCCTGAAGCTGGGATGATAGGCATGTGCCACCATGCCCACTGAAAATCTCTGTGTAAAGACCCCCAAAACTTGGAGTTGAGCAGCTTGCTCATATGCTTGATACCAATAGCAATTCCAGGTGGCCAACATGAAACAACTTCTGCATCTGATCTGGTGAGACATTGGAGAGCTGCTATTAAAATTGCCAACAGCTTTTATCACTACAGTTACCACCAGAGGCAACGTGGGAAGCCTTGCATGTGGAGCTGAGGGTTTTGACTTCAGCCTGCTGGGTCCCCTTCTCAACCTAACAATAACCACACTCCAGGGACCAGGGTCCTGTTCAGGCCCATGACCTTCCTGTCTGCCGCAGCTCGCACAAGGGGCAGCTCAACAGGCCAGGCTGGCTCCTCCGGCTCTGGGCTCCACTGCACCCCACAGTGTGCCTCCAGGCTCAGACCCCCATTTTCTCAGAGCTACACTAACTTTGGATACCCAAATTATTAGATGCTTTCCATAGACTTTACAGAATAATGAGTTATCTCAGGGAATATCCAGTCTTCTGATGTTCGAGGGCCTGTTATTAAGAGCGGCTGCAGGGTGATAACATTATCCCTATTTTATAGATAAGGAAACAGAAGCCCAGGAAAATCTAGCTCTCCAGTGGCCAGGACACAGGTAATACTGAGGGAGACGGTCAAAGTTGCTGAGAAGGTGGAACTTGGAGACAGACGTTTCCCCCACCTTCCACCTACCCCAGGTCGATTCTTGCTTCTTGCCAGATTGGCCCAGCCATCATTTTGATTGCTTCTTAGACATGTATGGCTAAGCCAAACTGTGTGATGGAGGGACCCCAGCTGGCCTTCATCTGTGTTTCCTCTGAGTCCTTGAAGCCCACATCAGTACCCACTGCTGCCACAGGGTACAATTTAGAATGCACTGACTGGTGGGTTTGTTCAACCGTCTCATCTGTGACAATGCCCCATAATGTTCTCAAAATTCGATGTGGATGCTTGGCAGACGTTATCTCACAAAAATGAGATTCTTGAACCAATCTGGGCAGGTGGCTCAGCATTCTTTGCCCCTCAACATTCTCCAAGGCAAACCGGTGAGGGTGGCATCAGCAAGCTGAAGCGATCCCTCCATGGCAGCTTGGCCCATGGCCTGTGGTACCGTCACCCAGTTTTACCCTGGGGATTACTTCTTCTTTGTCTTATAAATAGCCAAGCACATGTCTGGGTGAACTGTTAATCCGTGGGGCTGGCTTTGAGATTTTGGAATCATGTCTACCTCCGTTATAGCGCGTGCGCACACACACAGAGTAGAGTTGACTGAAGTTAAAGAAACATGCAGTGCAAAGTACAAGCCTAGTGTTGAGTGAGTAGCTGGATTTGAGAATCCATCACAGAATGAAGCACACTAAGAAGAGTCCTAGCAAATCAGCCACCCATTCCTCTGGGCCATCACTCTGTGGGTCGAAGGAGAGGTTCCCATTCTCTTACCCTGCCCCTGGGGGCAGGAGATTTCAGGGTCTGTGAGAGGGAGGCATGGGACATGAGACAGGAGGGGAGAGCAAGGGCTCTGGAAACAGGACTCAGAGTGTGAACAGCAGGATGCAGGACAAGGTGTGAGTGACTGGTGCAAAGCTGCTTTCTCAGCAAAATAAAAGCAAAAATTAACCATTTGTGCGGTTTTTAAAAGCTTTAGAAAAAAAAATCCTGCAGTTTCAAATGATGCAAAATCTAAACAAATAAGTGTACTGGGTGTGGCCCAGCTGTTGGGGCCCGAATGCAACAGGGAAGCAAATGAAGCTTGACTCTGGGCCACCTGGTAGTCTCAGCAGGACACATTTATTTCCCTTCCAAATTTTTGTCTTTGCCAGCTCAGGTCAGATGGAAATATCTTGAGACTAGCTCTCGAGGACTGTGGTCCTGAGCAGTGCCACCTTGGAAGTGAGTGTGTTAGTGTTGTATTGCTGGACAAAATACCTCCCATACACAACTTAAAGGAAAGATTCATTTTGGCTCACACTTTTGGGGGGTTGAGTCCCTGGTTGGCTGGCTCTGTTGCTTTAAGGCCTGTGCACAGGCGCAAATATCTGGCAGAAGAAGGCTGTTCACTTCCTGGCGTCCAGGAAACAGAGAGCAAGAGCCTGAGAGGAGGGGGCAGGGGACCAGGTATGGCCCCACGGTCAGGCCCTTGACCTACTCCTTTCAGCCAGGTCCCACCTCCTGTGTCCATCGCCTTCTGATAATGCCATCAAGTCATGGTCCAGTAATGGTTTCATGATGGATTAATCCACTTGGTGAAATTGTAGCCTCATGATTCAATTACTTCCCCAAAGCCCTTCCACACAGTGAGACACTTTGGGGGACATTTTTGTTCCCAAGGATAACACCTGTCCAAGGGCACTGCAGCATGGGGTGGTCTTGTCACCGGTCTTTGAGAGCCATCTCCATTGCTATGTGTTCATGTGGGTGTGATGTGCAACTCATGTCCCTCAAGCCAAGTAAAAAATACATCTCTCCCAATGCTGTGCAATACCCCAGTGCTATATAATGCCAAGGAGGAAAACAGCTGTGGTGAAACGGCAGCTGCGGGTCTTCTCGGTTTGCCTGTCCAGGTGCACAGGTCCTCCGCCCTGTGGGCTTCAGCATTCTCAGTTCGCTGTCCCATTCCCCAAAGGGGAGCTGGGTGGAAACAGGGTGCTCCTAGCTCCCATCCCTACCACCCCAGGCTCGGCCTCAGCCTCAGGTCCTGAAGGGTGACATGAGCAGCGCTCACTTCCTGGCCCTTCTGGGAAGACAGTGCCCCCACTGGACACTGCGGGACAGGCAGCCTTGTGTTCTCAGCTTCACTTTTCTGGAGTGGAGTCTCTGTCCTCCTAGCTGCAGGCATAAATCAAAGGATCAGCAAGACTGAGCCTTCTTGGTGGGTCTTGGAGGGGGATCTATTTTCTTGCCTTTCTGAGCACCCAGACACCACCTGTGTCCTAGGCTTGTGGCCCCTTCTCCATCTTCATAGCCAGCAGCATCTCCTCAGAGCTCCCGTCTCCCTCAGATCAGCCCACAGGTAATCCAGGGTCATCTCGCCATCGCAGCTGCTTCCCTTAATCCCACCTGCAAGGTTCCTTTGGCTGTGGAAGGCAGTCTCTGGGATGTAGACATGGGGTGGGGGGCGTTTGTCTATCTAATGCAGGGTCCAAACTGTTTCTTCACAGCCCCAGCCTGGAGAAGCATAATGTGTTGGGTGGTAGCTCAGTGTGAAGCCTTGAGTTCAATTCCCATTCCCACAAAAACCAAAAAACCAAAAACCAAAAACCAAACTCCAACGATGGAACCTAATTCTCTTCCCTGGGTATATGCCACCCAGCTCTAAACTTTCAAAAGAGCTGCTTCTTCTTCTTCTTCTTCTTTTTTTTTTTTCTTTTTTGAGATAGAGGTCTATACAGTTCAGGTTGGCTTTGAACTCACTATGTAACTCAGGTTGGCCTTGAGCTCTCAGCAATCCTCCTGCTTCAGCCTCCAAATGCCCAGATTATAGGTGTGTACCATCAAGCCTGGCAGTTCTTCCCTTTAACTATGGCTGTGATTGGTTTTTGGCTTCTAGGGAATGTCGTGATCGGCGGGGATGGTCTGTGAGATCTAACTAGGACCTCAAAGCAACTGTGGCTTCTTCCCCACAGCTGCCCTGTTGCAGCAGGTCCTGGAGCTGACCCACGGTCCTGCCCACTCCTCAGAACGGCAGCCTTGACCAGTGTCTCCATCTAAGCTGCAGTCCAATTGACCCAGGAACGACTGACTCAGTGGCACCCCGAGTTCTTGAGGCATACAACTGTGAGACAGTAGCACTTAGCTCTTCAGGCCGCTCAGCTCGGGGACTGTTACACAGCAACCAAGAACCAGCACAGCCTCAATCGAGGCCGCACCCAACGCCATCGAGTTAGGCAACCGTTTCTGTGGGACACTGAGCCTTGAGGACAGAGGGTGGTAAGTTTCAGAGGACAGAGTGAAGGATAAGTGGCTAAGGGATGGGGAATGACAGGGTCCCAAGAGACTGGGGGTGGGGCAGCCCAGGAGCCCGGCAACCTGGTAATGGGGACCCAGGTGTCCTTCCCTGCCTGATCTCTCAGGGGCTTCTCCTTGAGAGCTCCTGATTGTGTGATGGTGGGGGGCGGGCAGTGACAAATGGGCAACTAGAGGACAAGACTGCTGGCGACCAGTGCCACAGGTACTTCCTCTTTCCTTAGAGGCGCGGCTCAGAAACTCTTCTTTGGGATCCACACAGATGCTAGGGCAAGCATAGTTACCGTGTGACCCCCAAGAAGTCAAAGGACGCACTTGTACTCTGTGCTTCTTTAGTAATCTTCATTACAAAAAAATAAGGTCAACTCTGCTCCCCCCAAAGAAGACCCCCCACAAATCCACATCAGTATCAGGTGTTTATACATCGACAAGTTTATTCTTTTCTTGAAGCTTGCACAAATACATCTTTACACTCACAGAAGTTGGTTAAAAAGCCCTTACTGCTTTGTTAAAAATAGAAGCCATACAATAATGCTTGCCAGCTAGATTCCTTGAACAAGAAAACAACACATTACTACAGTCCATTGACTTTTTGAATCATGTTTGTTTTAAAACTGACAAAAAGCACCCCCACCTGCCTGAACAAGGGAAGACTAACTTCAAGGGCATGAAGGGGAAAAGCACATGCCTCTTAGAACTGTTTATGACGAGGAGTCATAGAATTCTGAAGATTCTCAATAAACAGGATATAAAGTTCTGAGTTTACCTTTTAATCAAAGGCAGTACCAATATCATTAGAATAAAACATTTGAGAGATGTTAAAATAACTATGGATATCTACAGCAACACGAGGAATGTGTCACACTTAGCACTCCTAAATTATCCCAGAAGAGGGCAAGCTCATTATAAGTTAATGCTGCAAGATGCTAGCCCAGCTAGAATTAATCAATTTTTAAAAATCTACCATAAACTATATAAATATGGATTTCAGGAAAACAGGTAAAGAAAAGCTACTACTTAATGAATGCAGGAGGTATCAAGCAAAAAATTCACTGCCCTGGGGTGAATTAATGCCAATAAAAATAATGGAAGGAGGAATAAAATGAGGATACAAAATAAAATTGATTCTTGTTGGGAGAATAATTTTATTCCTTGCATAAGAATGGCTTATGTTCTTCTACAGAGACCTAGAAAAAGAAAAGCCAGGCAAATAAAATTCGAATTACATGCCAGTAGAGTGACTGTCAAAGGTTGGCCCCCAGAAGGGGTTTTCTTAGAGGTCAAAGACCTGTTCTAATTCCCATCCAAATTGATGTTTACACCCTAATGAGGGGAGCCCATCTACTGGAACCAAACCCTATCTGTGCACTCCCTAGAATCTATACTTCCAAATAGTGCTTTTGCTTTGTTTTAAAAGAAAAATGAGGGGCAAGGTGAGGGTTGAGAGAGGAGCAAAGAAATCCACAAGTTAAGAACCTCGCTGTGGCAGGCAAATTGCAGAGAAGATCAACAAAGGAAAAATGCAAGCAATGTTGGCCAGGAGCAAGTGCGCTCTGTTCTAAGTAGAGAAGCTGCCCGCAGCCCGGGGTCTGAACAGAACAGATGCCACTGCCTGTGTGCAGTGATGGATGAGCCCCTGCTTATCGGGCAGCAAACAGAGCCAGCAACACAAAGGTTCCAAAGACACCTTCAGCACCAGCCCTTTGAAATTGAAAACAAAGTTCTGGCCAGAGATGAACATGCAGCCACGTGCCTAAAAACAGTAGTTTTTGAAAAGGGCAGGGAGTGCAAATCTTTTATTTTATAAACAGATCCACACCGGCTGGCAATTCTTCCACCTGACAGGCCGCCTGGGACTGCCACAAAGCTGATGTGCCTGGACAGGAAACCGCTTAAGATAGTTCACTGGGTGGCTACACGCTGATCATTGCTGTCAGGGTTCAGTCTCTGGGTGACTTGTCAAATACAGATGGTGACACGGTGACCCAGACTCAGTAAGGTCAGGTTCAGCGTCCTTCAGAGGGACAAAGAAGGATAAGAAGGGCATGTTGGGAATGTATTGTGTGTAAGTATGAAAGAAGTGGAAAGATAAAATTAAGGCCGTTTACTTGTTGGTGCTAATTTAGGCCAATTAGTAAAACCAAGGCACTGTCATTTCCCAAAGATGGAATCAAGAGGGGAGTTAACTATTGATGCTACCTAACGGACAAACCCCGAGGACAGTCAGCACACGGCCTCCCAGCCTTCTCACCTGGCAGCTGTGGGGCACTAGAACCCCGGACCATGGGCCTCGGAAGGAGACATTGTGACCTGAGCCCCAGGAGGGGACCTGTTCTCCGTGGGCCGCCTACCTCTGGGTGTCAACAGAGGTCACAGCATCACTTCTCAGGCACTGACCTGAAATGAACTCTCTTCACTTGCTCTGAAGGAACCTTAAATAAATGATTATAACCAATCCCGCTGCTGCAGGAGGATGAAAAAGTCATGATTATGGTCCATTTAAAAAATAGATAGCCCTTCCCTCCTTGCCACCATGGACACTAAATAGAAGAAGAGACAAAAAGAGAAGAAAATATTTTTACATTATTAAGAAAATAGACAAAACCTAACCAGTGGAGAAAACTATGAAAGAAACCTCCCTTCCCCCCAAAGCCCCTGAATAGACAGGGTTAACTAGGCCTTTAAAGTAAAGACGGCATTCTGAACAAAATTTTAAATGCTCCCACCTGCTAAGATGATATGTGAGGAGTTCTAAGTTCTAGGAAATTCTAGAACAGAAGGTGCACATCAAAGCACTGAGGCAGCCTCCCGCTTTTCCCAAAAGCCTTCAGGAAACAGCCACACAAACACCGCTCGGTCAGGTCACGCAGGAGCGCCGCTTCCTGCAGAGCACACACAGCTAAGGCTCCTGAACTCTGATTCTTGATTCTTGGATGTGCTACAGTGCTGCTGTGACTTCTGTCGACTCTGGTTATTTATGCAGCCCTCCTACCTGCTTTTTGGAAAATCATGCCTTTTAAAATATAAATTTCATCTAAAATGATGCCTTGAATCTGCAACTCACAATGTTGAACACCTTCCAGTTTTAAATGCCTTCAAAGGAAACAGATATTCATGTATTAGGTCACTCATGTGAACTTACCAGAATAAGATCTGGTTGGAAAATACTTTTAAGGTAAAGTGCTAAGTTTAACTGAAGATCACCCCAATATATATATAATTTTTTTTTTTTTTTTTGGCACTGGGGATTGAACTCACAGCCTTGCTCCTGCCAGACAGGCGCTTAAGCTGCTGAGCCAAACTCCCGGCCCTGGTTTTTTGAGGCAGGGTTGCACTATGTAGCTCAGGCTGGCCTTACACTCACGTTGTGGCCCAAGCCGGCCTCGAACTCACAACACTCCACCTACCTCAGCCTCCCGAGTGCTGGGATTAAAGGCGTGCGCCACCACGCCCGGCTACCCCATTATATTTGTGTGCCATTAGTGTAGTTATCTAATGCTGCGACGGAATACTGCTGATTCAGTTTGCTATAAGAGTGGTCTATGGGCAACTTTTAATTCTCTATGTTAAAAATATTCATATTTAAACAAAAATAAATTTCAGTACCTCTTCTGGGAGAACTATTAAGTCTGCAAAGCTGTCACAAAGAAAGGAAGCCTAGAATGTTAGCACCAAGTGCTAGATGTACTTAGTATTCTACACATAAAACGAGATCACTATGCAAACAAACTTGTTATGATGCTTTACTTAATTTGCCTATCTTCCAACATAAGCTTTGGAAAATCCCTCTCAGTGAAACAACTTTATATGGGACAGATGTTTTCATGATATTTTCCACTGTAAAAACTTCTTAAGTTGTCACTCATGAAATAAATTAAACCCCAAAACCTAGTGGAAAGGGTAGACTAATCAAACTGTACTTTCCCATCAACAAATTTCTTCAACGGTGAAATGTCAATGCACTCTTGTAATCCTAGCTATTAGGGAGGCTGAGGCAGGAGGATGGCAAGTTCTAGACCAGCCTGGGCAACTTAGTGTAAACCTTGTATCAAACTAAAATAATGAAAACAGGGTTTTGGATGCAGTTCAGTGGTCAAAAGCCTGGATTCAGTCTCCAGTACTTCCAGGAAGAAAACAAGAAAGAAAGAAGACAGGAAAAAAGACTATCTTTGGATGGAGAGGGACTTGCAGACTGAAAAAGGATGCGATTCTGAGGGATTCATTCTCCATTATTTAGATGACACTGAATCTAGGGAAGTATATAGCTCAGTGGTACCATGCATGCATAAGGCCCTGGGTTTGATCCCCAGCACCAAAAAAAAAAAAAAAAAAAAAAAAAAAAAAAAAAAAAAAAAAAAAAAAAAAAAAAAAAAAAAAAAAAAAAAAAAAAAAAAAAAAAAAAAAAAAAAAAAAAAAAAAAAAAAAAAAAGTGATGTCTAGTTAAATCAAGTAAATAAAATGCATTCTTTATACTAAAAATTAAAAAATCCTAAAAAAATTAAAAGAAACAAAAACAAATGATCTACTACCTATGGATTGTTTTATTTTGCTTGTCTTGTTTTTTTGAGACAGGGGTTCTCTCTATACAGCCCACACTGGCCTTAAACTCTAGGCAATCCTCTTTGGTCAGCCTCTGAGAGCTGGCATTATCATCTTGCCCAGCTCCTATGGGTGTTTTAAATACTCAAAGCTTAACATTCTGAAGTTTCTGTATTAAATAAAACCCTTCACTAGCTTCAAAACTAATTTGAAATGATACTGGAACTCTGGGGAATATTATCGCCCATTGCAGCTACATTAGGTCTGTAAGAAATCAATGCGGTATTACTAGATCAAACTATCCATACCTGTATGTTTCACTTAAAAAGTAACTAACAAAAGCCAGGCGTGGTGGCGCACGCCTTTAATCCCAGCACTCGGGAGGCTGAGGTAGGCGGAGCATTGTGAGTTTGAGGCCAGCTTGGGCTACAACGCGAGCGCAAGGCCGGTCTGAGCTACATAGTGCGACCCTGCCTCAAAAATCCAGGGCTGGGAGTTTGGCTCAGTGCCTTAAGCGCCTGCCCTGGCAGGCGCGAGGTTGTGAGTTCAATCCCCGGTGCCGCAAAAAAAAACAAAAAACAAAAAAAAGTAACTAACATGGATTTCTTATGCCCGTCGGTTGACTGGTCATTTATAGGTCAGAGTTCTTCAATACAGGTAGGGATTGCTGGCCAGGTAGACAATCAGTGTAGGAATGGGTTTATCACTTAGATGTTGTAAGCCTTGCATAGTTCATAGTACTGAATTATTACTTAAGTATCTAGGAAACAGAATATTTTTTCCTCCATATGAAGATAAACATTTAGATACACTGTTAACACAACATAATGTTAAGTAATTATTGTGCAAGGAGCCTGATTGAAGGATGAAGATTTGGCATAATTTATAATTTCATAATTCCTAAACACGCTACCAGATTTAAAACAAAATCTTTTCACTGTAGCCACTACAGCCTGACATTTGAAACACTTAACATGAAACCAGCACAGAAACTAATTTTTAAAAAAACTTACATATTAAAAATATATATTAATTAGTATTCATCAATATCATATATTGTGGCTCAAATACATCCATTTAAACTCTAGTTAGAATTCTGTTTTGTTTCGTTTGCGATAGGGTCTCATTATGTAGTTCAAACTGGACTTGAACTCACTATGTAGCCCAGATTAGCCTCAAACTTTCAGCAATCCTCCTGCCTCAGCCTCTCAAGAGTTGGAATTACAAGCATTGAGGCACCACGCCCAGGTTCTAATTAGAGTTTTTAAAAATTCAGGTTTTTAGTGAAATATATTCATCATTAGCAAAAGTTTTTGAGATTTTTTCGGTGAACAGAATTTGATTATTCTGATATTAAAAAGCCATTACAAGAGTCAGAAGTAAAACATCTGGAATATTTTGACAGAAGACTTTAATATCTAAAATCTGTATCAGATTCACTCAGTAAAATACCTACTTACTTAATACAAATGTATCTTTATTTTCTCAGTCCATTCTTTTTTTTAAATATACAACTAGATTAGTGATACAACAAAATACTTATCCAAGGTACTAACTTTTGATGTACTTTCTTGTAAGTATAGAAAAATTTCAAGAAAATGAGTTGTTATTATAATTTTCTTTAAAACATTTGGTATTCAAAATTTATAAAAACTACATAAAATTATACTATAATTATATTGTCCACATTAAGATTTTATGTAAAACAATTTTCAATTTTAAATAGTTCTATTTATATTTGCTATGAAAGCATTTTGAAGTTTTTAAAGCCTAATTTTCTTCAGTACAGTTCATCTTTGCCGGGAACAAATGCAAACTTTCATGTGATATCCCAATGGGTGAATGAAAAGATTTATAAACTGAGTCATGGGTTGATAAAACTTTTGCATCCAGTGAGTACCAGGACAAAGGTAATTTAAATATACATTGGAGTTAAGAGGGACTACACAGTTTCTTAGTTTAGTAAAATGGCAAAAATCATTTTAGCATTCATTTTATGGCATTTCAAGGGTATTTTGTTTGAGTAAAAGACAACTACTGCAAATAACTTTACTAGATAATATTTTAGCTAACTGAGAATTAGGCCTCTTCTGGGAGAATGTGCATACAAGCAGGGATTTTAGAAAAGCACTCACACACACACACAAAATTTAGGGACTAACCTCTAGAGTAATAAACTGGATGTGGTTAACATTAAAACACAGGATTTCTATATCCATCCATACATTACTCAGGATAAAAAATATGATCCAAAGGAAGTTTCTTCTCTGTTTAGCTGGCCTCTGGGGTTGCCTGTAAGAGACAGATTTACTTTGTGTCTCAAGACTTCATTTCTCCTTGTAAAAGATTCCCCAACTATTCTTAAAATGGGGTTGCTGCCAAAGAAAGGCGGGTGGAATGGCATTCTCTAAACAGCAAGGTGGTAGAAGTGACTTTCTCAAAATAACTACATCTTTTTGAAGCTGGTAACTCTTTTTTTTTTGCGCATGTGGCTTTTAAAAAAATTAAGATGAAATTCACATAATATAAAGTTTAACATTTATACCTGGCAGTGGAGTGTACCTGTAGCCCCAGCTAGTTGAGAGGCTGAAGCAGGAGGATCATTTGAGCCCAGGATTTGAGGTCAGCCTGGGCAACACAGGCAGACTTCATGTCAAAAAAAATCATATCTAAGTTATTAGTGTATTTATACTGTACAACTATTACCACTGTCTAAATCTAGAACATTTTCATCACCCCTGACCGTCATCTGTACCCTTAAAGTGTCACTTCTTTCCCCCTCCCAGCAGCTGTGGAAACCATGAGTCTTTCTGCGTCTATGGGTTTGCCCAGCCAGACATTTCACATAAGTGGAATTTTACAATAAATGATGTTTTGTGTTTGTCTGTCTCTTTCAAGACAGGGTCTTGCTATATAGTCCAAGTTGGCCTTGATATCACGATGTAGCCCAGACTGGCCTCAAACTCATGGTGATCCACCTGCCTCAGTCTGCCAAGTGCTCAAACTATGGCTTTTCCAGTACATCTGGGAGTTGGTAAGCCATTTCCAGAGGGCTATAATTCCAAGAATACCCAACCAAAGGTGCTCAGGCTGTTGATTTGTTCCCTGAGTACACCTAGGATCTTGCAGTGGTCATGTGATGATGTGCCAGTTCTTTGTTTGCCTTTGTATGACATGACAATAGATTGCAGTCAGACAAACTGTCACTTCTAGCATCTGGAATACAAAAAAAAAAATGTTCACTGGATGAAATTCTGAAGTAGGAAATAATGTCAAAGAGGAGGAGTATTTAAACAGCCATATATACTCAGATTACATTTTTCTCTTGGTAACATTGACATTCAAGCTATTTTGGAAGACTGAGAACATTGAAGATGTTTTTCAGTATCTCAAAGCATTTAATAAATGCTTAGTTGCCTGTGAAATGTTTCTCAAAAACTAAAGCTTTCAAAAACCACATTTTGGATGATTCTTTACCAGATCTCATGCTGACACTCATAAAAAGGGCTTGATTTTAGGGCTAAGTGCATCCTTCACAAATCGGTTCCTAAAGTTTTAGCTCAAAATTTGCAATAACTGTGCCGCAAAGTGAGTTTTTCACCTGCTTGTCTGTACGATGTAGCAACTCAGACATGGAGTTAAGCATATTTTAGCCTTTAAAAGGTGGGCAAAGAAGTGAGCTATGTGGGGACACTGTAAACTGGGTTAGTTTTTACATAATTTGTAAAAGGCTAAAAATGTTCATTTAAAACAAAAAAGGTGTAATCATTCAACATGTCTCAGGCTCCCTCACACCCTCCCAAAATCTGTTTAATTACTACAAGTGACTCAGAGACCCTTTTGTACCTTTTTAGAAAACAGCAGGCTTGTAAATCCCGAAGTCACAGAGATCTTCACTATTACATTGCCAGTGTCTAGAACAGGCCCTGTCCTGAAGTGCAGCCCCAAACTGTTCAGTGAACGGGCAGCCCAGGAGAGGGACCCGGGGCCCTCTCCTACCACTTGTGACGGCCAGGATATCACAGCCAGGGCCGCCGTGGGCACAGGGGCGAAGGGGACTGGACACGGTTACCAGCAGGGTTCTGTCTCGGCCGCAAGCCGAGGCGCTGGGTGCGGGCGCTCTCCATGGGAAACACTCGCGCCCCTCACAGCACCGGGCTGCAAACCGGGACGCAAACCGGGGCATGGGGTGAGGAGCCGTGTGCTGAGGAGGACACTGAGTCCTCTGATTCCAAACCCACAGGCGAACGGACGCCTGGCAGAAAGCTGCCAGCTGACTTGGCTGAAGTGACCAGAGTGAGTTGGCTGTAAACGTAGCTAGGGTTGTGGGACCCAGTCCGAGAGGAGAAACCCGGCAAGTGAAGGTGAAGCATTGCTCCCAAGGGCGCAGAGACCGCCAGGAAGCCCACAAGAGCGGCTGCGAGAGCTGGGAAGGGGTCTAACAGCTTTTGGTACTGAGGGCTAAGACCAAAATAGGTAACCCCGAGGGAATCCGTAGTCAACGTCAGTGGGCTCACAGCGATCTGCCCATCGGGTACCAGCGTTCCTGGAGGAAACCTCACCCTCGCAGGGGAAGATCGCGGATACTGAATACCCGGGGTGTGGCATCCCGCTGGACTTAGGAGCCACGAGAGAATGACGGGAGGCCAAGAGAAAACACAGGAATAGAGAAAACCAGCTGGTACAGATTCAGATGAAAAGAATTTTAAAACCATTTTGATTCATATGTTCAAGAATATGGGGTAAAAGAACATTCAGCAGAGACTTGAACTTACCAAAAAAATAAAATAAAATCAATGAACACAATGGAAAATACCATACACAAAATTAAATTTAAAATTCATTAGACACAGTAAGACAGAATAAGTGAATTAAGATAGATTGTCAATAAAATTTATTGAAGATTGCAGTACAGGGAGAAATAAAGGTGGAAAACAAGGCAAAATTGTAAGCTACTATGGAACATGCTGGAAAAGTTTGGGAAGATCTTGAGGAAAGAGAACAGATGGGAAAAAAACAGTTCAATGAAGACTGGTTAAGAATTTCTGATAAGGGAGGGTATCAACCAACAGATTCAACAAGTTTATTATCCTCAGAAAAGATAAAACCATAAATAGATACATCAGAGCAAAAAACAGACAAAAAAGAAAACCTTCAAAGTAGTCAGAAAATAAAGGCAGCTTATCTTTAAAGAAAAGCAAGACTCATGGCTGACTTTTCTACAGACCTTAAGGAGTGGAATGGTATCTTGAAAGTGATGAACCTAGAATTTCATGTTTGGTGAAAATATCCTTCAATGATATAGGCAAGATTGAACTGTACATTTTAAATGGGTGAATCATGATATGGAAATTTTATCCCAATAAAGGTGTTACCAAAAAAAAAAAAAGGCACTAGTAAGAAGACTTCAAAAACTAAAAGCTAACAGAACTCACTGACAGCAAACCTGCCAAAGAAATACATGCACTCACGTGATTTTTTTGGTCAGTCCCCAACCACAGATGTGATGGTGGTCCCCACGATTATGCTGAGTGCTGCTGTCACAGCATCTGTGCACTTGCTTATCAATGCATGTCTCAGGACATACCATCATTCTAAAGCAACAGACGATTGTACTAACTAGAATAATTCATGCAGAAAAAACACCAGTTGGCTGGGGATATAGCTCAGCAGCAAAGTGCCTGCCTGGCAAGCACAAGGTTGTGAGTTTGATCACTGGTACCAAAAAAAAAAAAAAAAAAAAAAAAAAAAAAAAAAAAAAAAAAAGAAGGAGAAGGAGGAGGAGGAGGACGAGAAGAAGAAGGAGGAGGAGGAGGAGAAGGAGGAGGAGAAGGAGGAGAAGGAGGAGAAGAAGGAGAAGGAGAAGGAGGAGAAGGAGAAGGAGGAGGAGAAGAAGGAGGAGGAGGAGGACGAGAAGAAGAAGGAGGAGGAGGAGGAGAAGAAGAGGAGGAGGAGGAGGAGGAGGAGGAGGAGGAGGAGGAAACATCAGTCATGCCAGATGGAAGAAAAATAGAACAGAATGAAAAATATCAAAAAGTGTTAATATGAAGGCAAACAAAACTGAAAACAGACTTTTACAAAGAGGTAACAGAGAATACTTAGTTTATTCAAGAGAAGTTAGAGGCCCAGCATAGTAGCACACACCTGTAATTCCAGCATTTGGGAGGCTGAGGCAGGAGGATTGCTCAGGTCATACTCAACTACAATGTGAGTTCAAGGCTAGCCTAGACTACATAGCAAGACCCCTGTCTCGGGGGGGGGGGCGTGGAAACTTAGTAAAAGAGAAATACAGGAACAAAGAGGAATTAGGACAAATGGAAAAAAAAATGTGACACGGAAGACTTAAAACCAGTAATGAATAATGCATTAAAACTAAGTGGACTAGATACCCGAATTACAGGTAAATTTACCACACAGAAAATTCCCTCACAAGGCTTCGATGGTGAACTGTTTTAAACACTTAAGGAAGGAATAACAACCGTCAATGCTCTTCCAGCCTATAAAAAAGAAAGAACATCCTCATCCTGTTTTATGAGCTCAAAATACACCTGATACATAATTTGATAGACATATAAAGGAAAGGAAAATTACAAGTCTGACTTTCTGCACAGACCCAAAAACTCGAGGCAAAATTAGCAAACCGAAATCTATTATAAATGAAAAGAATGATACATTGGAGCACATGGAACTTATTCCAGGAATATAAAACTTGAAAATCAGTATTATTTATCACTGTAAACTGAAACTTTACGATCATCTAAAAGAGGCAGAAAACTATTTATTTATTTATTTATTTATTTATTTTTTGTGGCACCGGGGATCAAACTCACAACCTCACACCTGCCAGACAGGCGCTTAAGCCAGTGAGCCAAACTCCCAACCCTAGTTTTTTTGAGACAGGGTCACACTATGTAGCTCATGCCGGCCCTGCACTAGCATTGTAGCCCAAGCCAGCCTCCAACTCACAACGTTCTTCCTACCTCATCCTCCCGAGTGCTGGGATTAAAGGTGTGTGCCACCACACCCGACTCAGAAAACTATTTAATAAACATTTTCAGAAGTTGGTGTGGTGGCAGACACACCTGTAATTCCAGTATCTGGGAGGCTGAGGCAGGAGGATCACAGAGAGTTCAAGGTAAGGCTGGATTACATAGTGAGTTCAAGGTGAGCCTGAATTATATAGTGAGACCTTGTCTCAAAAAAACCAACCAAACAAAAAATTCCCAGAAAACTGAGAAGTAAGAATAATTTTTAAAAAAAATTTTAAGAGTGGGCATCTCTATGTAGTCAAGCTGGCCTTGAACTAGAGATCCTTCTGCCCCAGCTTCCTGAATGCTGGCATTACAGGTGTGTGCATGACATCCAGCTAATAAAATAATCACAATCTGGTAAACAATACCTATAAAAAATTTACAGAAAGCCAGGTACAGTTGTGTATGCCTGTAATCTCAGCTACCAGGGAGGCTGAGATAGGAGGATCACAAACTTGAGGCCAGACTGAGCAGTGTAATGACACCCTCTATCCAAATAAAAGTACCAAAAAGGCTGATGATGTGGGAATGTAGCCCAGCCCTTCCTGAGTTCAACCCCCAGGAGTGCAACCAAACCAAACCAAACCAAACCAACATCAAAAAACCTTCATAACCTTGTGATGAACATTTAATAGGGCAAAAGCACTAACTATAAATAAAAGATTGCTACATAAGATTTCATAAAAATTTTGGTCATGTAAGGAAGCCTTTTAGAAATTGGAAAAAAAATGAGAAGATATTTATAGTAATATATCAGACAAAAACTTCCACCCATTAAGTAAGTATAAGGAACCCTTATAAACCAGTAAGAAAAAAGAAAACCACAAAAATATGGACAAATGGTTTGAAAAGACACTTAACATATGAGGACAATCAAATGGCTAATCAAAATTAAAACAGCGTTCCATACCTCAGTGCTTCTCAGGGAAATGCACATGAAAACAACAATCAAATACCCATGAGCCAGAATGGCCAAAATCACTAAGCTGGGGGTACCCGGTACTGATGGGGATGTGGAACAACTGGAACACTTATCCACTGTTGGTGATAGTATAGATTTTCAATCAGTGTTGAAAAACATTTGGTGAGATCTTCTAGCTAAATGTACACTCATCCTGTGGCACGATCATTTCCCTGTTACAAAACCAAGAGAAATGAGTATACCTGTCCACTAAAAGATATGAACAAGAATGCACACAGCAACTTTATACAGAAAAGCTAAAAATTATAAGCATCCCAAATGCCCATCAACAGTAGAATGAATGAGTAAAGTGTGATGTACAGTACTTGCCCAAGGGAATGCTATACAGCATGGACAGAGAGAACTACTATTACTGCTACATGCAACAACTCGGATGAATTCCGGACATAATGCAGATCAGATAAAACCAGACAGAAAAGGATACACACTGTATAGTTTCATGAACAGGAAGGTCACAACAGTGCCAGGAGGCAGAAAAATGGTTATGTTAGGAACTGACTGGGAGCCTGGTCTTCATCTGGGTGATGGTACTGTGAGGTGCTTAAACGGAAAAATTGGTGAGCTGAATCTGTAAGCCTCATGTACTTCATACATTATATTGCAACAGAAGTTTAAAAAACATCTTCACTGTCTCCATGTGGACCTGGCGCTGTATGTGAACTGGTTCCTTTAGCTGTGTCTGTGATTTGGGCACTGGGTATCAGGAAAAGTTGAGCAAGGGGTAGGGGTACAGGAGAGAATTATCCTGTGGGTCTCCTAGAAGAGGATAACTACATGAGTTCCTTCACCACATAGCGGATTTATTTATATGGCCATTTTTTTTTCTTTTTTTTTTTTTTGCGGCACCGGGGATTGAACTCACAACCTTGCGCCTGTCAGACAAGCGCTTAAGTCACTGAACCAAACTCCCAGCCCTGGTTTTTTGAGGCAGGGTCGCACTGTGTAGCTCAGGCTGCCCTTGCGCTTGCGTTGTAGCCCAAGCCAGCCTCTAACTCACAACGCTCCACCTACCTCAGCCTCCCGAGTGTTGGGATTAAAGGTGTGCATCACCACGCCCGGCTTATATGGCCATTGAGGTAGCATTTTTGTAAAACAGCCCTGTGTCCAGGGCTTAGATCTCTGCATTTAAAGGCACTCACTTCCCACACGGCATCATTATTTCCTTAATCCTGATTCATTATCACCCCTGATTTTTCCCTTCTTTGTTTCAATCGATGCTTCATTTCAGGGATTCTGATTATCATCTATAAAAGTTAGTCGCTACATGGACGCACTAAGAAGTACTGAGTGGAATACCAGTGCAGGGTTACATGAATGTGTGTGCGTTTACAATGGGAGAACAAAAAAAGCAACGCAAGAGAAAGCACACGCACTGAGTGTGGAATCAACTGAGGCAGTTATGGAAGACGGAAGCAGCCAGGGGCAGCGTTCATGTGTTCTGTGGCTTGACTGTACTTTTAGTTACTCACATAGAACAGAAGAAAAAGGTTTTTCGATTTTTAATTTTCCATTTACCTTTTAGTAAGAAAAAATTCTTATCTTTATGGTAAAGCTCCAGAAGAATAGTTCATAGAGATTACTGCTGCTGAGACTACGTTCAAAAGTTTCAATTCCATATCTAAGGATAGATACTTACCATTCTGGACAGAAAATACACCAGATGTACATTTAAATGCCAGTCTTCAAAAAAATTCTTCTATGTGTACATTGTGATTTCCTCTTCTTTTTAGAAATTCATGCCATAAAGCTTTCAGAGATATTTTTCAAAACTTTAGTACTTAAAGTATTAAGTTTTTATGTGATGCAGCATTTTTATATTTCTGTTCTTATTTGTGGAAAGATGAAGCATTACTGAGCATTCCTTTTGCCCATGTGTGTAATTTTAGCAAGTAGGACTGCAGTTGGGAGCTAAAATAAATTGCTTGACTTTAGCTTTGAGTGATCAAGTGCTGACCACAGTCGCAGGTCTTTCAGATAGCTTTCACATACCCAGCCCAACACAGCAGGACGCAGTTTACACAATCAGCTCCTTGTACATTTTAAAATAAAACTGCAGGTAAAAATATCAACAGCCTCAACCTCACTGGATTTTAAAACAAAGCAAATAAAGGAACTAATGATTTTCCAACGCATCCACAAACAGAAAACAAAGTCACATTATTCTACTTGCACAGCTTCAATTTTCTTCTCTAAGTCATGACATATTTTTGTTCTTTCAATTTTCATCTGTATTTTCTCTTTTTTTTTTCTGGTACTGGGGATTAAATCCAGGGCCTTCACACTGAGTTATACTCAACCTTTCTTTTTTTAATTTTAATTTTTAATTTTGAGACAGGGTCTTGCTAAGTTGCCCAGTCTAGGCTAGAACTTGAGAATCTTCCTGCCTCGACGTCCTGGGTGCAGGGATTAGAGGTTGTACCACCATGTTTAGCTTCTTCTTTTTTAAATAGAGGGGGACTTGAAAACATAAATGAAAAGGCAAAAACTTCTGGAAATAGATAAGCATCCCACTGGACTTTTAAAAAGACAAATTTTATAAGACCATACAAATTAAAAGTGTTATAAAATAGAAAACAACATAATGCTAAGTATTATCCCAGATGCCTGTGTTCTGAAGACCAGCTGTATTAAATACAAATTTTATTTCTTTGAAGTCTTCAGTGCTTTACAATGGACCAAGGAGCACTTTAGAAAACTATTACAAAAAGTCCTTCCACCTATCCCAGCAGACATATACCAGGAAAATTAAGCCTGAGGAATAACTACCAAGAATCCTGTCTTTTAATACAGTCTCCTAAATACTAAATATCAGCATTTTGCCATGTGGTGAGAAGAAAAGCAAACAGCTGGTAACCAAGATACCTAACTGAGCTATTTGCACTTATATGAAGACAACACCACCCAG